>CM054817.1:13205257-13680373 GCA_028984105.1 Lavandula angustifolia
GAAACCAGAAACTGTCCTCTCTATGAAACTCTGGAGCAACAAGAAGAGGAAGAGATGTTAGGATCTGAGTCTCCATTCATCGGCATGGAATTGGGCAAGAAGGTGCAAAATGTAAATTCAAATTAGAACATCATACTACTTGTTTCTCCTCAAAAAACATAACAGAACTCCTTGTTGGAATTTGTGTACAGTTTCAAAGCTTTGCCCTACCACTGCAGGATTCACCTTCAACTGCATTTCATGAACCCTGCTTTATACCTTCAACTTCAATAACTTATGTTTCGAAATGTACATATGATTTGGATCAAATCTCTCTATGTAAAATGAATGTAGTCAATTATGATTCATCTTGAAAAAGTTCAGACCAGACACTCAGGAATCTATAATCTATATGATTCAAGTATTTGTAGACATGTTCCTTACTTTCCACTATAGAAAAGTAGAAATATGAGGCACAAAACAACAACAAATTCACATAAGAAGTGCACCTATATGTAAATGAATCTAATATATACATTTCTGATAAAGATAGAACTACAGAAACATGTAATTGCTGCAAAAATAACCTCAAAATCAAGTGGAAGCACACCATACAGAACAAAATAGAAAAACAGCACCTGTGTATTTCACCCAATGGAATATCGAACAAAACAACGGGCACAACAGGCCATGAAAATGCAACCGTCAGAATCACATAGTCAACACCTCCAAGCCTCAAAACTTCTTAGGGCATTCCTGTAGTCTGAATGAAGCAATTAAGAGGGCCGTAATTAACAAAGCGGTAATCCGGCAGGACCAATAACATAATTCCCGGAAAAGATTTCCAATGTGGCCTAAATAACCTAGTATCAAGGTATATTGAGCTTGCTGCACAATTAAACAGGCTCGGCTGTGGTAAATGGCAATTTCAAACCAAGCCCCATCATCAACATTCTCTTCCAATTTAGAATGTCTACAAATTTACAGCAGAGCAGGCTATGCAAATTCAATTTGTAAAACAATGAATCAAACACGAGTTCTTCAGCAAAATAAGCTAAAGTTCTAGAGCTTATAGTATCAATTCATCCATTCCAATCCACGCTGAAAATAAAGTAAGTGTAATGATAAACAGCAAAAACAAGGATGCAAAAAAAGAGAGTGAATAAAAATAAAAATGATCGATCATATTCCAATAGGCAGCTTAAGTGCAGGAATTTCATACTCAGAAACCCCCCCCAAAATAACTCAATATTCAATTTCTCCACAGCTAAAGCATCACTTCCAATCCAAAGTACCAGGGGAGAAACGCCTCTCAGTAACGATAACAAAAACTGAAATCAATAGAGAAGCAAATCAATCAAGAACTAAAATCAATTGGACTTTTTTTTTAATTATGTTATCATCAAACAGTACAAAAAGTCACAGCCAAATCTAATCCATCAGCAGCCAAAATAACATAGCTAGAGAAAAACCGAACTTCATTGATTTATTTACAATAACGATCCGCCTTCTTCTTGACGCGATCATCTAGGGCTTCCTCAACCGACTTGACCTTCGCATTCGGGTCGTACCCGAATTTCTTCGTCTCGACGGGGAACAACTCGTCGTACTTCATCTTCTTCATTGGGTCAATCGTGTACACATCGCCCGCATCCGGACCCGGATCCACGACGCTGACGCTAGGGTCCTCTGACATAACGGCATCGTTTTGAAGCTTATTTTTCTTGTTCTTCTTCTTTTTCTTCTTATCTATGGCTTTGTCGCGGGTGGCAAGCTCGCCGCCCTTGAACGCCAGTCTTCCGCCTCTCACCTTCTCGTACGCTTCCGACATTCCTCGATTGTATTTCAACGCTTCGACCTAGATTACTGCGATTCTTCACAAGGTTTTGCTTTTCTCTCTCTATGTATGCGTGTAATCAATCCGGATCTTCTGGAGTGATCTTCTAAAAAAATGAGCCTGATGATCTTTTGTCGTGTGTAATGGTATGTTTAAAAAAAAAAAAGAAACAAGAATCAATCTATATTACAAATTTCGATTAGATATATAAAATAGTGTAGGTATATTTTTCATATCTATACGTCATGTATATAAATTAAATTAAAACTTATTTTATACTCCGAATCCCATTAGTAAGGTCTGTTTGGGTACGGAGATTAAGAAAGTACATAGAAAGTGTCATGTTTTCTTTTTAGGTTATTCCATAGAAAGTGTCCTATTTCTAAAAAAACAAACAATGTGTGGACCAAAATTAACAACCCAAAAGTCAAACAACACACACCACACAATACAAGTTTTTAATCTTCGTGCCCCATAGAAAGGGTATCTAACCAAGACATGGGTTCTTGTTTTAACCTATATAGAGCTTTCTTAAGTCTGTATATCTGATATCCCTGCTGAAAGCCGTGCGGTTGTTCTACATAGATTTCTTCCTTCAGTACGTCGTTCAGGAAAACTGACTTAACATCCATCTGATAAATAGTGAACTGTTAATGAGTTGCATAAGCTAAGTACAGACGAATGACTTCCAATCTTGTAGCTGGAGTAAACGTTTCATCAAAGTCTATTCCCCCAGATTGAAAACATCCTTTAGAAACTAGTCGAACTTTATTCATGACAATGGCGTTTTCATCTAACTTATTCTTGAAGACCCACTTAGTTTCTATCACATGTTGGTGCTTGGGTTGTGTACAAGCTCCCTAGCGTCGTTTATGGTGAATTGGTTGAGCTCTTCTTGCATAGCAGTGATCCAGTCAACATCATTCAGTGCATCCTCAATTGACTAAGGTTCTTTAGTAAACAAGAAGCAAGAATATAAATCACTTTCTCCTTGATTGAAACTCGATCTTATCTTAACGCATGCTGACAGATTTCCGATATTAAGATCTGAAGTATGAGCATCTAACCAAGAACGATGACATCTTGTTACTTCTTCTGAAATAGATTTTGCACAAATAGTTGGATTACGAGGAATTTCAGTAGTAATATTTTGTGATTGAAGTAATTCAGTAACAAGATCAGGATCTACTGAGTCACCAAGTTCGGGGGCATTAGCTCAGGAAAATTTGTAGTTCCCCCTGAGTTGTTATTCTTAGTAGAGGTCTCAGTTACCACAGGGGTTTCTTCATCGACCTGAGTTACATGGGATTGATTCTGTTAAGAAGAATCAATCGGTTTAGCTACATTGCTTGTTGGATGGTTCTGAATTTCATCATCTGAATCATCATCCCAACAATGTTGGATATTTTCTATGTTGTCGTTTAAGGTTAGATCCTGTAGCTTGCTACTGACTTCTTCGGCATCTTGCTGAAAGCTTAGTTTCCAGTTCTCAGAAGTAAATTCACTAAATACAACAAGAGGGCTTTCCTCCATGTAAAGTGTCCGGTAGTTAAAGACCCTGAAAGCTTTGCTGACCCTTGAGTATCCTAAGAATACCTTTTGGTCTGACTTGCTATCGAAGAGCTTTAACTGATCATTCCCATTATTGTGGATAAAGCACGAATAACCAAAGATATGGAAATGTGAAATAGAAGACGTTCTCCCTTTCCATAATTCATGTGGTGTCTTATGTGTATCTGACTCAATAAAGACCAATTCTGAGTATAGCAGGGTTGTGTCGGGAGCTTCTCGCCTCTAAACTTTGATGGTAGACCCGAGTCTCCCGAGTAATGTTCTTCTTGCGCTTCTTTGAAGTGTCCTATTCTTTCTTTCAAGAAGACCGCTTTGCTTTGAGGCGTACGTGCCGCCGAGGTTTTCAGGCCGGATTCCTTCGGTTCGCGCTAGTCTTTCATCATTATTTTTAGAAACTCGTTCTCCGATCTCGAGCGTATTTGTTGAATCTTGATATCCTTCTCGATGATCGGTCGTTTCGGTAGTTTCGGCAGTTCGCTGACGTCGAGACTTGTTGGCGATGAAAATCACCCAAGTATATCTTGAATAGTCATCAATGATTACAAGAGCGTATTTTTTGCATCTGATCGTTACTGGAGAGACTGACTCGAATAAGTCTATATGGAGCAGCTGAAGGATCCCATCAGTAGAAGGTGACGGAATTGGTAGATTGCTTGATCTAGTTTGCTTTCCCTTCATGCATGCTTCACAATTCATATGTATTTTGAATACTTAATCGGGGCCCTCGGACTTTAGCATCTCTTGTAGCTTGTTCACCGTTTTGAAGTTCATATGACGTAATCTTCTGTGCCACAACCATGTTGTTCTATCATCTGAATTTGTATGTGCTAGCAAGCAAACTTCAGGTTCAACAGTATTCCAATCACCATAGTGGATATTTCTTCTCTGCGAGCCTGATAACACAGTTTTTCCTATAGATTTGTCAAGAACATCACAAAAACCTGTGTCAAAAATCACTTTATTGGAGTTATCACATAATTGACTGACTGAAAGGAGATTATGTTGATGTCCTTCAACATATGATACTCTGGAAACTGTGGAAGTTCTTCTCTTCAGTGATCTGTATCCCCTTGCATATCCTTTTGAGTTGTCACCAAACTCAATTCTGGCTCCTTGTTGAACGTAGTTGGTCAGCAGATTCTTTTGATGCGTCATGTGTCTTGAGTATCCGTTGTCCACAATCCAAGGGTCCCTTAGCACCTGTAAAATAAAAACAAATTCAGGTACCCTTTGGGTTCAGGTTAGGTCCTTAGAGGTTAGTGGACTTTGGGACCAAAATCTGTCTGATAACCCTGGTTGTTTCAGATGTCCTCTTGCCCTTGTTGTCAGCTGATCTCTTTGCCGGGACCGGGAGATGCTGACTTCTTTAACTTCTGAGGTTCAGGTTTCTTCTTCTTCTCCTGAACCTTAGGGCTTTTGATTCTGGGTTTATAATAGTATGATCCATACTGAGCTGGATGTGTCCACCGTGGGTGGCCATAGCGTTTTGCCCATCTGACCTTCTTAGTTCTGCTGAATTGGATCTGGGTGTTCTGGGACTTGAACCTCAGGTCATCTTCTGGTAGCTGGGCGGAAGTGCTTTCGTCTTTTGTTTATTGTTTATCTGAAAGGTTGAGGATTCAGTATATTAAGTTCCCCCTGGACAAATCGCTCGCCAGCTTGATCTGAGCTTTTTGGTCCTCAAGTAGTTGCTTCATATGTGTAACCAAGTCTTTCCTTCGTGGAGCATGGTCTCTGTGATCTCAGCAACTTCTCAAGATTTCCTTTAGCTCCTATGTATTGCTTCGGCCTTCAAGGTTCTCCAAACCTCGTCGCTTTTTCTCAGAGCTTCATACTCAGCTCTGGACTGTGTAAGCTTGTCTTTTAGACTGGCAATTTCAGTTTCTTTCTCAGACTTGTCCTTTGTCAGAACTGTTATCTAACATTCTTATTGTTGAGACTTAGTCATCAGAGAATTTATCTCTTCCTTTTGTCTCAGAAGAAGTCCTTCTGACTCAGTAGAGACCCGACTACTCATCGAAAGTCTTTGATTTTCAGCTCTCAGGAGTTCCAGCTCCTGAAGTGTCCTACTAAACTTACTGCTCATTTGAATCTGTTCTTCCAATAGATCTTCATATGCAAGAACCACATCTAGAGGTTCACCTGCAACAGAGCTTGCGTCGTGTGTGTATGGTGAAGAGGGGCATATATTAGAATTAGATTTACCTCAGCCTCTTCTCCAGCCATAGGACACAGTTCAATATCTTCTGCTTCGATTGCCATGAATGTTGCTTTATCATCAGATGATTCTATGAACAATTCTTTATTGCTCGTGCAATCGGATAGTTCTCCGGCTATGTAGGCTTGCCTTTTCCTCGATGAACTTATCTCGTCGGCTTGCTTTTCGCTTTCGCCAGCCCATGACCTTTAGACATTCATATTGATAATGCCAAGTCTTTTTGCAGTTATAAGACGTTGAGCTTCTGCCTTCTTTCCTTGGTGTCTCATTCTGTCCAGTGGAGGCAGTCTCCGTGTTCCTGCATTTAGAGAGAGATTTAGATTCACCTTTCGGATGATCATTTTCTCTCTTACCTTGATAGCTTTTAGAAGCTCTCTTCATCTTTCTGAGCTTATTCTTCTCCTTTTGGTATTTCACTGCAAGAAGAGCATATTTCTCAGCCAAGTAGTCAGCGGTTAGGATCGTCATTGAACTTCCAGCTGAATGACTTGTTAGTGAGGGACTTGCTCCAGATGTGCCGACTGTTGCCTTATATGCATGATCCATAGGCATTTCAGTATCAGCACTTGGGGTATGCGGAAGATTGAACTTAAACTCCTCTGCTTTCAGTTCTGAAAATATATAATCAAGAGTAACAGAGCTTAAGTTAGTTATTTGCAAACAAGTAGCAAAAGAGTACCACTTGGGCCTCAATGAGCGCCCTTAGAATTTTAGTGTTGGTCTCCTTGTTGTTGAATGTTTTCCCCAGTCCATTAATGATGTTGATCTGATTCGTGAATCTAATGCTGAAATCATCAATTGACTCTCTGGGAGTCATGGCAAACGCCTCGAGCTTTTGCAGCTCCAACTCCAATTTGTTTTCTTTCATTTGTGGAGTTCCTTGGCTCAGCATTGTGTGAGCATTCCAGATCATCCCAGAGCTCCTTTCATGTGTAAAGAGGCTCTTCTCCTTGGGAACTTTCTGCCGGTTCGGCACCTATTGCTGCCACAGTTGCAAGTTCGACGCTCTTGATCATCTGGACAACAGGTCCATTTTCCAGGACGTCAATCATGCCGTCATACAGCGACGTTAAGTGCACCTCCATCCTTACACTCCATACCGCGTAGTTTTAAACTGAAAACATTGGGACCGTCCTTATACCTGAAATATCAGAAATTTTGAAGAATATGGTATAGAATTCTACGAAGAGGTGCAAATGTAGAGAAAACGATTTTCAGGATCTGTTCAAGTTAACCATTATTCAGAAAACGATGATCGAAGAGCACCGCTCCGATACCAATGTCGGTTCGTAGATGAGCATTCAATTGTAGAGTGGGGGGGGGGTGAATACAACCGAGTGTAGTTTCAAACTCAAACGCGAAAGTCAGTGCTACTGAGTGTTGCTACTGAACTAGACAGTTGGCTAAATAAGCTTTCTAGATCACGTGGGCACAATATCTGTCTACTAAGTCTTGTCTACTGACTTATGTCAGTGAACAATGTTCAGTATAAGATATGGTGTGGGGAAGTGTAGGCCCAAAGTATGTTCGTCTCAGTTTGAAAACCCGTTTTATGCTAATTGATTTAAAGTTCGTTTTATGCAGTATGAAAAGTAATCAATGCAACAGTTAATCAACACAAGCAATTTTAAAGTGGTTCGGATACGCAAGATCCTACGTCCACTGTCCTGAACAAAGCAGGAGTTCTTGAATGCTTATATTGAGCAAGTCTCAGCCGATCTGTGCACTGGACAGATACTCTAGTTATAGTCTTAGTGACTTTACAAGATTCAAATACAAGGTTTGATATTCTCCAAATATGAATGAGTTCTTACATTAAGAACAGTTCAGAAAGCCGAACTCCTTTCGACTTTGTCTAAGCTTATAGAGATATTACAATAAGTTTGCTTAGAGTAGAGAAGGGGAATTAATGAATTTCTAGAGTGAAGAACTAAGATGATCTCTCTATAAGCAAGTTCTTGGGCCGGGTTCGACTTTGAGTTCGCTAGAGTGTATAAGAGCTTTGAATGCTTTGGTTCCCTAGTGTTATCTTCTCTGCATGAAGACTCTTTTCTGTTTATAGTCTCGACATATGAATAGATCCGTTGGAGGGAGTCTAGACACGTGTCGAAAACGACAAGAAAAATGGCCATATTAATGTTAATGTCACCGTAGGGATTTCCTGTTTTCGCCCATGAAGTAGCTTTATGGCGGAGCGGTGAGAGTCTTTGGCGGCTTCTCATTGGTTGAGGTTAGAGAGTAGGTGAGGTTTGTTCAAACTCCAAGAGCATGCTGAGTTAACTTCCTCTGATTCCTCAGACTGTTTACTTAATCGTCCTCTACTGTCATTCATCTGAGATGTTCAGTAAGTGGCTCGAATTCCTTTGCAGATTCATTTGGTTACAACATTCCCAACTGAGTTCCTGATGTTGAGTTCATCTGGTTGAACGATAGATATTCTACTGAACCTATCAGTTACTGAACTCTAGCTAGCTTACTGAGTTCCTAACAAGCCAAACTCAACTAAGCTATTACATTATATAAGGTTCATCCTTCAGCTAGGGGTTTTTGGGATCTTCAAATCTTATCATACTGAATCTCATGCCCAACAATTTATAAACACAAAACTTCAGTGCCCAATGCGCAACACAATTGCGGCCTATTTCTGTTGCTGACCCGGTTTGATTACATATTATGTTTAAAAAAATAAATAATCAAATGTGTTTTCTGTTGGTCTAGAGATGAGTATCAGGTGTAGAGGGGGGGGGGGTGAATACACCTGATTGCAAGTTTTTCCTCAAACGCGAAGGTCAGCTGAGCTGAGATATGCAACTAAATGAACAATGCCAGATAAGAACCTTCTGATCGCAGGTGAGAGTGAATCAACTACTGAGTCTGTTCTACTAACTTATGTCAGTATAAAGAGTTAAGTCGCTGAATATAGTGCGGATAAGTGTGGGGCCCGTAAGACTTCGTCTCTTTCAAAATATGTTTTCGCAAACAAAAATTATTTTGGCTGGTGCACTTTTTAAGTACGTTTTATGCAAAGGATGAGTTTGTAAATGGGTTTGAGCACAATGCAATAAAATAGTAAATAACAAAAATAATTTTTAACGTGGTTCGGATACGCAAGATCCTACGTCCACGGTCCCGGAACATGAGTTCTTGTTGATTAATCCGAGCAAGCCTCGGCAAGGAATCCGTAAGGTGGACGGACCCTTCTATGTTATAGTCCTTAGCGACTTTTACAAATCAAACCGAAGTTTCAAGGGGAGGGGATGTTCTCCAACATTGAAGGAGTTCTTACAATAAGAACAATTCACAGAAAAGTGAACTCCTTTGAAGGTTCTAAGCTAAAGATATAACAATGGAGCTTAGATAGAGAAGAGGGAATTAAAGAATCTCTAGAGAGAAGAACTAAGGATTTTCAACTACGCAAGTTCTTCCCTGGATTGGCTTTAATGTGCTAGAGAGTTGTAAGCAATGAGCTTGTATTCCCTTGTTGTCCCGTGCGTTGAGCTTGGAGACTCTTCTCTATTTATAGTCATGACCTAGGCATGTATCCGTTGGAGAGGACGATGCCACGTGTAACAAACTTCCAAGGAAAATGGCCATATATTTTCGAAAACGCGCCGTAGAGTGGTTGACTTTTGTACATGAGAGCAACTTTAATGTCAGGACAGGTAAGGCTTTGGTTGCTTCTCACTGGTCGAGGTTTTTGGTAGGTGAGACTTGTCAGGCATCAGTCTTCCATCTGAGTTGACTCTCTGAACCTCGTATACTGAATAACTTCTGCTGACATTCGAATGATAGGAGTTGGACAGTTGTTTCCTTGTCGGACTTGCAACTGAGTTGCATGCGCACAGTAGATTTGGACCGATCATACTGATTCTTCATCTGAGTCTGCTGATAAGGATCTTCTACTGAGTATAGACAGCTGGCGACTCTGAAGACATGAGCTCTTCACAAATTCAGTAGATCAAAGGTCTTACTGAGTCTTCATCTGAGGTTTGTTGAAAGAATTCTTCTACTGAGAACAGTCAGCAGGTGATCCTGAAGACACGAGCTCTACAAACTAATGACTTGGGGTTCTGGAGTTTAACTTCTCTACTAAAGTTCAGACCAACAACATCCCTTACAGGACTTAGACAAAATAATCAATAATGATAAGAACGAGTCTAGCCTATTACATCATCATGGTTCAAACACTAATAGGGTTCAGGACCGGTTTTAGGATCTTCAATTTTATAGCGATGAAATTCAGCATCACTACAATTTCCCCCAATAACGAATAATACAAAATGTCCTAAGTACATGAGCTACTGACGTGAGCTCTAAGTACCCCATAGCAATGATCTAAACGACCACTGACTCATATCCCTACAATTTCCCCCTAATTGATGATGCCAAAACCACTAAGTACTACTAACCCCAAAAAGATTTAGTAACAACTGATCAATGAGAACAAGGTTAACAACTTATAAAAGATAGATATATCAGAAGAAATTAGGACATGTGAGTGCGTGTAAGATCACTTCAGTGATCAAAAGGTGTTAAAGTAAAATAACACAGACTTAAGACAATGAGTGGTTGTTGGCTAACAACAAAAACTGATTTTATAAAGATATGGCCTAGGTTGCACGGACACTTCGAAAAATGTTGCCGTACTGTGTCGGACACGTGTCGGACACGGACACGCTCGGACACGCGCCCGACACGTGTCGGACACGACAAAAACGTGTCCAGTAAATAAAAAAAAAATTTGGACACTTCCCGGACACGGGAATTGAAGTGTCCGACTCTTCTCGGACACGGGAATTGAAGTGTCCGACTCTTCCTGGACACGGGAATTTAAATTTCTGATTTTTTTTTAATTTTTATTACAAATCGTCCCTAATGGGAATCGAACCCAAGACCTACACAAGATCAACCACTTAAGTGTCCGACTCTTCCCGGACACGACCACAGCAAAAAAAAATTAGACTCTTAACAAATCAATAAACTGACAGTTTTGAGTTGAATAGTGATGTTGGGATTTTAGAGATTGCAAATCTCACCTTTGATGAGCCGGAAGTGGAAAATAATTTGTTGGATGAAGTATTCTACACCGATTCATAAAACTTGAAAAATTACTTTTTATTTATATTATTATGACTTTTAAGACTAATGTTTATTGTTGTTATCTACTTATCTTAGTATTTCACATTTTTATGCTATGATTATAAATTATGAGTTATGACTTATGCGTTTTGAGTTAATAATGTGAACAATGAGTTTGATATTGAAAAGTTTGACTTAATCATTTATATATATATATATATATTATAATTTAATATTATTTATATTAGCGCCCGTGTCGTGTCCTAAATTTTTCAAAAAATACCGTATCCCGTGTCCCGTGTCCGTGTCGTACCGTGTCCCGTGTCCGTGTCCATGCAACCTTGGATATGGCAAACATGATACAATCAGTATGCTATTACAAAAGATGAGAAAAAAAGAAAAGCTGAAACTGCTGCTACCGTCTCTATTTCTAGATCTTGGCCTTGAAGTCAGCAGACTTGGCAGCAGGAGGATCTATCTCATACGATCTCTAGATTGTTTCCCTCAACATCTGGATGTGTACAAGGTCGTCTGTCGACTGCATATCAAGATTGTTGCGCCGCACAACTGTCTCTACTTCTTCTTCAATCTCTTTCGTGCAGATGGCGCCTTGAAGAGTCTTGGGAGGATTCAGTTGGCGATAGGCAGGAGCAGTGAATAGCAGTTTCTCTTTGAAGAGCAGGAGCTTGATCTGAGCTCTGAAGTTGGGGTCATGATTGTATAGGAACTGATCAAACAGATCGACCGCCGGAACTTCTTTTGGGTAACACTGCCACGCATAGTACGCCTTAATGAAATCATCTTTCAGTTCTTCCCACTCCTCATTCAGGTTCCAAGGAATCCATTTGTCAACGCAGCGGTGTGGAATTTTCTTCAAATGTGGCTTCTGACCACCGCGCCTGAAAAATTTGGAAGTCCTGGGAATTCGCTTACTGAAGTCCAGAATAGGTTCTCTGGCTGCTTTCTTAGTCAGCTCTATGATCTTGGCCAGATCAGCCTATCTTTTCTTTTCTCAAAGTTCAGCTGCACGCCTGTCTCTAGACCTGAGGTTGAGGCCTTTCTCCACTGCGTCCCAAGTGGCTTTATCCTCAGCTTCTTCCGCTGCTGTTAGTTTCAAAAGATTTTTCAGCCTTTGAGCAAGAGGGAGGTTGTTAGTGTCAGAGTCTTCTATAGGCTCGAGCGCATTTCTTTGTTGATTTCTTCTTCTTTCGAGCCATGATTAGTTGTGCTTGACTCTTTGACGCCCTAGCCTTTGGAACTTTTGGCTTCCTCTTCAGTAGAGTCTCTTTGTCCATTCTGGCTTCATAATCCAGACGGTCTTGCAACTGCTGACCCACTCGTTTGTCATGCGCCTCTTGTTCTTCTCTGTTCTTGAACTTAGGCGACGGAGGGGGAGTTGGAGTGCTCTTAGTAGCAATCTCCTTTCCAGGCCTCTTCGGTGGCTGAGGCTCTTCATCCTCTTCTGTACCCTCAACAAACTTGGCTACATCTTCGATATGTGCCTGGGCTGAGGATCCTTCTCCTGATCCTCCAGCCTGCACAGTCTGCTACTGCGGCTCTGATGGCCCTTCTGCCGGGGTTTCAGTTTGAACTACTCCTTGAATTGAGGGGAGGGGGAGAGAACTGGTTCCAGCCTGCACTAAACCTTCCCCCTTGGAATTTTCTCTTTCTCTCTCTACTGACTCCTTCAACACTTCCTTCCCTTTGCCTTCCCCCTTTTTGGCATCATATGTCGAGTTCAGTAAGGCTTTGATCGCTGCTACTTCCTGCTGGAGGGTGTAGACAGATATATTTATCTGAGTGGAAGTAGTGTTGAAGTCCCCAACCGCATCACAGTAGTGTACCAAGTTATCCTCCTGATCCTTCCTTATCTAACGGATCTGGGCATCTCTTTGATTTCTCTGTTGTAAGAGTGATGCATCGAGAGAATCCTTCATCTCCTGTTGGATGATCGTCAGAGCTGCCGCCTGAGTTTCGAGTGCTGAGGAAACACTTGAGCTGGCAAATCTGTTCCTTTCATCTATAACTGTCTGAACGCTGGCCAGTACTGCAGACAGTTGCTCCGAAAAAATTTTCTGTTGAGCTTCTAGCAACTCTTGATACTATGCAGTCAGGTCCATCTTCTGAGCAGCTAGCGCAGTCTCGACGATCTCTTTGAAATTCGGAGGAGTAGCTTCCGAGATCTTCTTGACTTCGCCAGTGAGGTTGTCAACCCGCTCCGTCTGAGCCTTCGTGTACTGTGACCATTTCAGGTGCACATCTTTAGCTAGGAGACGATTCTTGTCTCCTTGCTTCTTTATTGCACGGTTGATAGACCTCGAGGATACAGTTCCTATAGGTTTGATCTGATAGGATGAGGTACCGATCCTCTGCTTAGAGGCAGCGAGCTGTTGCTTTCTTGAAGAAGACGCAACAGGGGCAACACTAGGTTCCAGAGGAGGTGGTGGTGAGTCGCCCTTCTCGTTGGGAGTTTTGCCCTCAACAGTGTCTCCCTTCTCTGCATCCTTGGGAATGGAATCATCACCCTCATCTTGGTGATCTAATGGTGAAGGTCCTTTGGCAGGAGAGGAGGAGGACCTGAGCTCTAGGAGGTAGAGCATGGCTGATCTCAAGTCCTCAAAAGAAGCAATGTCTGTGGGTTCCCTAAACCCGATCACAGACTGAATATGCTGCTCCTCTGCCAGAAGGGAATCCACAACATGCTGCTGAACAAGGTCAGCGAGGATATCCCAATTAAGGAACCTCAACAACATCTGGGTCCTTGCTCGGATGGCCACATCTACCAGATCCTGATGCTGAGCAATCTCAAGAATCTGTTTAGCAACCTCAGCTTCAACTCTGAGTTTGGTCAGCTGAACTGTATATGATTGTTCTGAAGAAACTTCAGCAGCTAGTTCATCTTCTTCTTCCAGCTGAGTTTCCTCAGTATTTACTCTCTGGACTTTGTCTTTCAGCGTGACACCTTCAATGCCTGTGTCTGCGTCGAGTAAGTCTTCCACCTGAGGGGGTGGTGGAGAGACAACCTTAGAAGCTCCTGTCTTGGTCAGCTTCTTCTTCTTGGGCTATTCGGTGCGTGGAGGCTGATCAGTAGAGGATCTTTTCAGCTCGGCTCCACGACCGATGGACTTTTTAGCTGCTGATTTTGTCCTGAACTTAATCAACTTCTTGTAAAACTACTTCATGTCACCAAACAATGCATGAGATGTCACTGAGTCTTCGATCAACACTGAAACCTTCGTCCCAACAGAAGCTTGCCCACACTAATCATTCTTCTCTCTCCAGCATCTGTGGCAACAAACTTCCGAGCCTAGGCTTTCAGTTCGGATAGGAAGAACTGAGCCCAGTTAACCTTGACTCCATCCATAATGGCCATCATAATTTGGAATCTCGGTTTTGACAGCTGGTCGAACGAACCAGCAACGCTCGTGAGAATATGAATCACGACATACGCTAAGCCTCTGTACTCCGGCCTAAGCTAGTTCTTGGGGAATGCGGCCTTGAAGGAGACGTTGTCCCTTCCACAGAAATGTTTGATGTAGGCATTGAGTTCTGTGTCTTTATAGCCGATGGGGGAGATGCCGCTGTTAGGAAATTCGAATATGGTTTTCAGCCCTTCCAAGGTGTTGATTTCGGCATGACTCTCCTCCTATTTCTGAGGGGAAACCTCCCTCATATATCTGATGACGGTCACCTCTGCGTCCGTGTCCTCAACAGGACGCATGTTGTAAAAGAACTCCACCACCTGTCGTGGAAGACAAGCCTTGGGATGCTTCATCAAAAGTGTCTTCATCCCAGAGGCTTCGAGAGCGGAGAAGACTGCCTCTAGATATGGCAGTTCTGCAAGGTGGAACTCCATGGTGGGTTCGAACTGAACCCTGTTCTGGATGATCTCGTCAATGTTTGCAGGGGTCGGAACGAGAGATGCCATTTCAACAGAAATCTGCAAGAAAAATGTTATCACTTGAAAGTAGAGCAAGTTAGATACATATTTATGAAGAAAATAAATTACCGAGTTTAAGAGTGCTTTGGGGAGAAATAGTGCAGTTTAGACGTAAATAAAGAAGCTCTCTTAATGATAATGGCGGAACATAAGTTTAGAGTGAAAAATGAAGAGATTATATAAGATTTGAATATCAAAGGTTTTTAGATCTGACGATCAGGGTAAAATCTCGCTTTTTCTGGACGGTTAGGATTTAATATTATAAAAGAAATGATTACTAAGCCGCCTCTAATCTAGACACACGTAAGGTTTGCTCAGATAGAGTAAGGTGAGATGACATGCATTAAATGCGCTGCAGTCAGTTCTTACGATAATGCACTTTAAATGAGAACGGTTTCTGCTGAATATATCCTTAAGAATTTATGGTGGGAAATAAATGCGGTTCATGCCATTGAATGCAAGCTACTGAATTAATAAATGAAAGCATGCCACTGAATGAAATACAGAACATAATACGCAAACCTCTTCAGCTGAACCTGGTGGTCAACTGTTTACCATATGCAAATCAGGAGAACCTTCGTGATACTGAAGGCGATCATGTTCCCCTTACTATGTACTGTATGATTCACCCTACTGAATCGAGTACTGAATTTTGACTTACAGACTTGTCGTACTGAATATTCTTACTGATTCGAGTCAGTAGGATCTCGTAGACCTAGCTCGACTGAGAGTTCTCTGAACCTGTTCTCAACCAACGGTTTGGTCAGTATGTCTGCCTTTTGCCTATCAGTATGGGTTTTCTCCATCCTGATATGCTTCTTTTCGACATGTTCTCGGATGAAGTGGTGTCGGATGTCCACGTGCTTGCATCTCATATGAAGAACTGGGTTTTAAGTTATTACAATTGCACTGGTGGAGTTACAGTAGATGGACACTTCATCTTGAGTGATACCGTAATCACGCAGTTGTTGTCGAAGCTAAAGGATTTGGGTAAAACAACTTTCGGCAGCTATATACTCAGCTTTAGTAGAGGATGTTGCTACTGAATGTTGTCTCTTTGAAAACAATGGTATCAGCTTACTGCCTAGCAACTGACACGTTCCTGAAGTTGACTTTCGCTCTATCCTGCATTCTGCATAATCAACATCAGAATATGCAGTTAGGACAAGATTATCATCAGCAGGATACCATAACCCAGCGCCAGGTGTTGGGTGATGATTCTATCCTCAACACTGTAATACTTAGTGGGAAATGATTCTATCTTCCGTACTGATATGCGCTTAGTAGGCTTATACTCTGAGTGAATCTATAAAGATTTGAAGATCCCAAAACCCTATCTTGATTGGTGAACCATTTCGTTGTAATTGTTTTTGTCTCTGAGGGTTCAGACTATGTAGATGACATTATATTTGGATCTAAAAATGTCATCATGTGCCAACAATTTGAAAAGATGATGAAGGACAAATTCGAGATGTCAATGATGGGAGAAATGAACTACTTCCTTGGTTTCCAAGTCAAACAATCTGAAAAAGGAACGTTCATTAATCAAGGCAAATACACTCGAGACCTCATCAAAAGATTCGGTTGCACATCCGGCAAACCTATCAAGATCCCGATGAACACAAACATGAAAATTGATCTAGATAAGGAGGGAGTATCAGTAGACCAAACTGAATTTTATGCTATAATTGGTTCTTTATTATATTTAACAGCTAAGGCAGATTCAGGAAGGCCAGAATCAAATATTTGACAAATTCAAGGCCACCCAAAACTCTCATACTAAATCTGTCACAACCATATCCCAGGCCCATGAGCTCAGACTCAACTCTATCCAGACGGCCTTGGAAGATAAGGTTGAGGCCAAGCTGAACGAGTTCAAGGCCGCAGCTGACCATTCTCACAAATTATACAAGGATGAACTGATCACTGAGAAGAATGAGCTGCACGAGGCGCTGACCAAGATCCATTCTAGACTCGATGAGCTGCCAGCCTCGTACAAAAGCCTGAACAATAAAGTATCTGCTCCAACCCCGGCTGTATTTGCTGATGCCAAAAAGGGGGAAAAGAGACCCCAGACTACTGCATCAAAGTAGCCACAAGAGGATAAATCTAAGGGGGAAGAGAAAGCTCAAAAGACCAAGGAGCAGGTACTGAAGCCTTCAAAGAAGACAAGGTCAGTAGAAGGAGCAAGCTCAGTTCAGACAACTGCTCCTACTGAACCGACTGGTGAGGCCCAGGGTGTCTCAGCTGGAATCTCAGGAGGGACTGGCCCAAGTGGCTCAGGATCCAGGGAACAAGCAACTCAGGCAACCCAAACTCCTCTAGACATAATCAATGAGGTTGCTCAGTTTGCTGAGGAGGAGGACTCTGAAGAGGAAGAGGCACCTCTCCCACCTCCAGTAGAAGGCAAAGGCAAGAAGATCTTAAAGCTCCCGACCCCTCCCTCCAAGAAAACTAAGAGGTATATTAGTAAGGAGGAGGAGGCTCAGATAGCAGCCGATGAAAGGTTGGCTAGGGAGATAGCCGAAGCTGAAGCAGCCAACAAGCCTAAAGCGAAAACTGTAAAAGGAAAGACAAAGGCCCCAGCTCGCGGCGGAAATAAGTCAACAACGACTAGGTTGCCTCCCGCATACCGACACTTCAAGATGATGATGATAGGGAGCAAAGAAGGAAAGGACACCGAGAAGCGGGTACGTCCAAAGAAAAATCAAGTACCCCGCCGACTCAGAAGATCAGTCGCCTCACAAGCCCTCCTACACAACTCCAAAAGAACAGGATGCTGAGATAGAAGCCATCTTTGCTCAGATGGATTGGTACCTGTACAGAGGAGAAGAGGCGAGACAGATTGAAGCTGCTAGAGAGAGAATCCATATGGCAGACTTAAAAGCACTCGAGTCCGAACCGAACAAGAAGCCGGACCGAGGGTTCCTTCCAAAGCCGACATTCCATACGTAAATAGGAAGTTCGGGAAACCAACAGATCTGAAGATACATAGATGGCCAAGGACTGATGAGTAGATGCCAGCTCAGTACACTCAGAGATGGGAGTCACTGAAGATAGAGTTCATCAAGAGGAATTATTTCTGGAGATTCTGGTCAGACAAGGCAAAGGCTGATGCCTATGTTGAATGGATGATGAGGACTGAATCTGACTTGTATGTCTACATGCAGAATGCTGTGAAAGAGAATATTGAAGTCCGAGTCCCTGAACCCAGAATTCTGCCACCACCGAGAAGACTTGATGATTCTATTCACTATGGTGTGATTGAAAAAGAAGTAAAGGATGCTGCCAGAGCCAGATCTACCTATAGGATGTATGGACTGCCCCTTCCCGAGACTCAATCGCAAGATTTCAAGGATAGGATCGAGCAGTAAAAGCGCTCCTAGATCTTAGATTCTTCTTTAACTTTCCTAGCTTAGAAAGAGATGTAATGTACTAAACTTTCTCACATTATATATATATATATATATATATATATATATATATATATATATATATATATATATCTTTTGGCTTCGACAATATCTTATTGTCTAGATAAGCCATGTTCTGTTTTATACTTAACATTCAGAATCACTGAAGTGATTACTGACTCACACACTCACTGTGTATATTCTTTGTCAGTAGCTGCTGAGATTCTGATAGACTAGTTATTTGATATAAAGGGAAATTGTTAAGACAGGGATATGCTTAGTCTCAATATTCTGACTCCCTACTCTGCTCCCTTCAGTAGTCTAGAACTTGAAGAACAACTCCACTGAACCTACTTGTAAAATTGTAAGGAGCTCTGTTTCTGAGTAGTTTAGTGTTAGTTAGCATAGATTGTGTTAGGTTTTGGCATCATCAAATAGGGGGAAATTGTTGGGTGATAATTCTATCCTCAGCACTGTAATACTTAGTGGGAAATGATTCTATCTTCCGTACTGATACGCGCTCAGTAGGCTTATACTCTGAGTGAATCTATGAAGATTTGAAGATCCCAAAACCCTATCTTGATTGGTGAACCATTTCGTTGTAATTGTTTTTGTCTCTGAGGGTTCAGACTCAGTAGACACTCTGCTCTGGTTCAGGCGTTCAGTAGATTATCAGCCTCAGCACCAGATGTAGAAGACTCAGTAAATACTGGACTCAGCAGGAGCAGTATACTGAATAGAGTCAGTAGAACTGAACTCAGCAGGAGTAGTTCACTGTACTCAGAGCTGATCTTCATTAAAGCCATCTCAGCATATTTGCTAATGAATCGAAGATCAGACTCAGCAACGGCCAGACAGTCTTCTGAACTGTCAGATCTTTTGAATGACAATCAGCATAGTCAAATACGAGGAAGAGAGATGTCAACTTCAGTATGCCTCCAAGTTTGTTCTGTCTCAACTGCTTTGTAAACCTCGACGAATGACAAGCAATCACCTGTCCTATACTTACTAAAGCTGCAAGTCAACAACTTTCCGAAAAAGGAGGGAAAGGACACTGTCACCATATTTCAAAAGAGCCGTTAGCTACCAAAAGAGTGAGATAAAGGGATCATCGTCTCCAACGGATCTTTCCTAATCTCTTCTCTATAAATAGAGGGATGATTCAAGATTTTGAAGCTCACGAACACAGGGGAAAACACAAGAACACAGAGCATTCAACGAGCAAATCAAAAAGCCTAAGTCTTCCGCAAGAACTCGAAGAATATTTCCCCGGCAAAAGACTACAATCTAGCTCTTAGGGAACCAAGCTGAACCGATATACAAAGCCTCTAGTATCCAAACGACGTTACACGAACTTAAAGCTTAACTCAGCTGTTCGTCGTTCTAGAAGCAACACTCTCGTTCCCTATCCCTCTAACCCTAAGCTCAACCGATTATATCCATAGCTTAGACGAAGGAGTTCATCCTTGAACCTGATCCTTATTGTAAAAGGACTCCTTCATAGTTGGAGAGTTAGTCAAACGCTTAAGTTTGATACCTTTGTAAACTGAGACTTGCTCAGTATAAATTTCAAGACGCGGCTTTGTCCTGTGTACAAGCTGACTGAGACTAACTCAGTATAATAAATAGCCTCCTGATCTTTCAGGACAGTGGACGTAGGATCCTGTGTATCCGAACCACTTTAAAAATCTCTGTGTCTCTCGCTTGCTCTCTTATTTACTGTTGCATTGATTTTAACTGTTCATACTGAAAATTATCCTTTAAAATCATTCAACTAAGTTTCGGCGATCTTAATCGCTTATTCTTCCGAACTCGAAACTGTTTTGATAAAACCTTTTCCACTCAACTGTTTTGGGCCTACACATTTCCGCACCACTGAACTCCAACTGAAGATACTGAATTCTGACTCAGTCAGTTAGCAGGTCTCAGTAGAGTTAGTATCTCTTCGCCTAACACGATTCAGAACAGCTGTCTGGTCTGCTAAATTCATTCAGTACGATACCATCCTAAATAGGACTGTTCGTGTTTCAAGTTGAGAAATCGGTTTCAGGTGTGTTCACCCCCCCCCTCTACACCTGAACGTGCTCTCGGGACCAACACCAGGTGTTCCCTTCAGGTATCACAGAATCTTCTTTGTTGAGTCTAGATGACTTCGCTTGGGATTCGCCTAAAATCTTGCACATACACCTAAAGCATAAGTTATGCCAGGTCTGCTTGCTGTTAAATATAATAAAGAACCAATAATAGCTCTATAATCTGTAGAGTTAACCAAAGCTCCCTCTTTATCTAGATCGATTTTAAAATTTGTATTCATGGGGATCTTGACTGGCTTGCTTGAGTCGTAGCCAAATCTCTTCAGGAGGTCTCGAGTGTACCTGGCTTGGCTGATGAATATTCCTTCAGGTGATTGTTTTACTTGAAAACCGAGGAAGTATTTCATCTCTCCCATCAGAGACATCTCGAACTTCTCCTTCATCATTTTCTTGAATTGTTGACGTATAATCACGTTCCTGCAACCAAAAATGATGTCGTCCACGTAGATCTGCACTAGTAGAATGTTATAGGCTGACTTAATGCTGAACAAAGTGCGATCTAATATCCCCTTCTGAAAACCTTTGTGAAGAAGAAAGTCTGATAGGGTATCATACCATGCTCTAGGTGTTTGTTTTAACCCATGTAAAGCTTTTTTGAGTCTATAAACCTGATGTCCCTGCTGAAAGCCTGGCGGTTGTTCCACATAGAATTCTTCCTTCAGTACGCCGTTCAGAAACACTGACTTAACATCCATCTGATATACTTTGAATCTTTGATGTGTTGCATAGGCCAGGAATAGACGAATGGCTTCCAATCTGGCGAGTGGGGCGAACGTTTCATCAAAATCTATTCCCTCTGCTTGACAATATCCCTTGGCAACAAATCGAACTTTATTTCTTACTATGACGTTTTCATCTCGCTTGTTCTTGAAGACCCACTTGGTACCTATTACATGTTGGTGTCTAGGTCTTTCAACAAGCTCCCAAACTTCGTTTCTGACAAACTGGTTCAGCTCCTCTTGCATGGCAATGATCCAATCAGCGTCGTTAAGAGCGTCCTCTATCAACTGAGGTTCTTCAGTAGACAAGAAGTAGGAGTATAGAGCGCTTTCTCCTTGACATAATCTGGATCTTGTCCTTACAGCTGCTGATGGATCTCCAATTATGAGATCAGAAGAGTGAGCGTCCAGCCATGATCATCTGAGTTTGGCTTCTTATGTGACTGAAATGCCTAACACTCCCGTACTGTCAACAAGAGTGTTAGGCATTTCAGTAGTTGTTGGTCCCGAGATAAACGTTCAGATGTAGAGGGGGGGGGTGAATACACCTGAAAACACTTTCTCAACTTAAAACGCGAACAGTCCCTTTCAGGAAGATGCCGTACTGAATAGGTTCAGTAGACTAGATAAGCTATTCTAAATCGCGTGATAGAGTGACTGACTTCACTGAGGCCTGCTAGCTGACTTAGGTCAGAATTCAGTACTGCTCAGCTGAAGTTCACTAGAGTGCGGAAATGTGTAGGCCTAAATTCAGTTGAGTTAGAAAATTTTTTTAAGAAAACTGTTTCAGTAAGTTAGTGCAATATCTTAAGCTTTGCTGAAACACAGTTGAATGATTTTGAAAGATATTTTCAGTATGAACAGAAATCAATGCAATAGTAAAAACAGAGCACACAGAACACAAGAAATTTTAAAGTGGTTCGGATCCAACAATCCTACGTCCACTATCCCGAGGATATTTTATTATACTGAGTTAGTCTCAGTCGGTTTGTGTACTGGACAAACACTGGTCTTGAGATTTATACTGAGCAAGTCTCAGTTTACAAGGTATCAAACTTAAGTGTTTGATGAACTCTCCAACTATGAAGCAGTCCTTTACAATAAGGATCAGTTCAAAGATGAACTCCTTCGGTCTAAGCTATAGATATGGTCTGCTGAGCTTAGGTTAGAGGGAAGGGAACGAGAAAGTGGCTTCTAGAGTGACGAACGATTAAGTATAAACTCTGGGTTCGTATCCAGTCGCTTGGATACTAGAGGCTTATGATCTGATTCAGCTCGGTTCCCTTTCAGAAAGTATGTCGCCTTTCGCTGGAAATAACTCTATGAAGTTCTTGTGGAAAGCTTAAGTCAATTATGAGTTGCTCGTGAATGCTCGTGTGTTATTCATTTTCTTAGTGAGCTTCAATTTGAAATCTTCCTTCTATTTATAGAGCAGAGACATGGATAGATCCGTTGGAGACGACGATCCATGTGTCTCTCTCTTTTGGGTAGCTAACGGCTCTTTCAAAGTATGGTGACAGGTCCTTTCCCTCCATTTCTAGATAGTTGTTGACTTGCAGCTTTAATCAGAAAGTGGACAGTTGGCCGCTTGTCATTGGTCGAGGCTGAAGAAAGTAGGTGAGACAAACAGACTTCAAGGTAGATCTGAAGCTAACTTCTCTATACCTCGTATGACTCTACTGATTTGACTTATGAGATCTCCTAACAGTCAGAAGACTGTCTGGCCGTTGCTGAGTCTGATCTATGTTCAGTAGCATACTCTTGCTGAGGTCAGCTCTACTGAAGATCAACTCTGAGTTCAGTGAGCTACTCCTGCTGAGTTCAGTTCCACTGACTCCTTTCAGTATACTGCTCCTGCTGAGTACACTACTACTGAGTCTTCTTCTCATGATACTGAGGTTGATAGTCTGCTGAAGAACCAGCGGACAGAACTGAACGCCTGAACCATGTCGAAGGGTGTCTACTGAGTCTGAAACTCTCAGAGACAGAACAAATAAATGTAACTGAATGGTTCATCAGTCAAAGTAGGGTTTTGGGATCTTCAAATCTACTGAGCACTAGGCTATTGAATCATCTCCCAACAGTTTCCCCCTATTTGATGATGCCAAAACCTAACACTACAAACTGTCAGAAACAAACTCCTTACAATTAATACAAGTAGAATCAGTGGAGTTGTTCTTGAAGTTCTAGACTACTGAGGGAGTTCAGGGAAGAAATATCAGAACCTATACAGAAATCTAACAGCAATTTCCCCCTTTTCTAACAACAATCTCCCCCTATAATCTATCAACCACGAAAGAATCTATCAAACTAAGTAAAAACAGACAGACACAAATATATTCAGTGAGTGTGTGTTAGTAATCACTTAGGTGATTCTGAATGTTAAGCATAAATAACAAGGCCATGAAGACAATAAGGTATTGTCAAGGCTGAACAGCAATGATGTTTTATTTATATCATAAAGCTCAGTACACTACATCAGATGCTATTCTAGAGAAAAGAAAACAAGATACAAGAAGCTATCGTATATTTCCTGAACTGCTGGATCCGCGCTTTAAAATCTCTAGACTTCTCTTCAGGCAGCGGCAATCCATACATTCTGAATGTATCTCTTCTTAGCTTCTGTATCAGCACCATGTCAGCAGGATGAGTCTCATCAAGATCATTGGTTTGAACTGCACTTCTGACCTCTCCTTCAATAACACTAATATGTAAGGAACCATCGAGATTCAGTGGAGGGGGCTGAGGTCTTGGAGCTGGGACTCTGACATCTACCTTTTCAGCGACATCTACCTTTTCAGTTAGGGCCTTCTGAACTTTGGCATAAATCTCTGGATCGCTCTTCAGAAGCCACTGAGCAAAAGTTGTCGCCTTATGCATGTCAGGCCAGTATCTCAAGATATAGAACCTTTTGATAAAGTCTGCTTTGAGTATCTTCCACCTCTGAGTCTGCTCCCATGGTATCCATGTATCGATTCTAGGCCATCTGTGTATTTTGAGATCAGTAGGCTTCCTGAGTGTTCTGTACTTGTAGGGAATTTCAGCCTTCTCAGGAACCCTCTCTCTAGCCTCTTTCTCAGCTTTGAACCTTAGAGCTTCTAGGTCAGCGAGTCTGACCTTTTCTCTTGCTTCACTTATATGTCTGGCTTCAGCTCCTCTGTCCAGATATCTTTCCATCCGATCCCATATCTCTTTCATTTCTTGCTCTTGAGCTTTGAAGGGGCATAGGATGGAATATGCTCTTGCTCTTCTTCTGAATCAGCAGGAGTTGGTGATTTAGACTTTGATCCACCCTGCTGACCAGACTGCGGCTGCTCTTTTTCCTTCTCCTTATCAGCTTCGTCGCTAATCTTCAGTTTTCTAGGGGGTTGCCTTGTCCCAGGCTTCCTTCCCCCTTGAAACTTGGTTTTGCCTTTGGCAGGCTGTTTCTTTGGCTTGTTGGCAACCTCTGCCTCGGCTATCACCCTTGCAAGCTTTTCATCAGCTTCAATTTGGGCTCTTTCCTCAGGAGATATGAACTTTCTGGTTCCTTTTTTAGGTGGAGTAGGGAGTTTCAGAATTTTCTTCCCTTTCCCCGGCACTGGAGGAGGCATAGGAGTCTCCTCCTCATCAGAATCCTCCTCAGCGTATTCAGCAACCTCCTTTATGATTTCGCTGGGAGTTTGGGTTGATGAATCTTTAGGTCCTGAGCCGCTTGGGCCGGTCTCGGCAGGCACTACATCTCCTGCTGCTGAGACACCCTGGACCTGACCTTGATCTTGGGGATCAGTAGGAGCAGATTGTTGAGTCTGAGTTGCTCCCTTGACTGACCTGATTCCCCTGGGTGCCTTAGGTATCCTTTCCCTTTCCCCCTTTTTGGCATCAGCAAATGGGCCGAGGGTAGGAACTTGCACCTTCTGATTCAGACTGGTGTATGTTGAGGCCAGCTTGTCCAAGGTGTCCTGCAGTTTCACGAGTCTTTAGTGGAGTTCATTCCTCTTATCAGTAAGCTCTTCACCATATTTCTTATGGGATTTCTCCACCACAGTCTGAATCGATTGCAACTTCAGATCCATCTAGTCTTCCAAGGCCTTCTGAATATTCTGGAGTCTGAGCTCGGAGGCCTGAGTCAGGGAAGATATGGATTCTGCATGAGCTGATTGGGCTGCCTTATAATCTTCAAGAAGTTTTGCTTGTGCAGCTTCCATCAGTTTTTGTTGCCTTTCAAACTCGGCTCTCTGAGTGGCTAAGGCATCTGTCAAGATTGTAGAGAAGTCCGGAGCTGGAGTTGTCTGAATAGATATTCTGAGCTCCTTCATCTCCTCACTCTGAGCCTGAGTGGACTGCTTCCACGTCTTGTGGACAGCTCGGGCAAGAAGTCAGTTCTGAGCACCCTGACTTCTGAGGGCCCTTGCCACAGTCTTAGAGCGTCAGCTTCTCGGGCTGGGCGCTACCTCAAAAGCAGACCCCAGCAAAAGCTATACTGGGTCCGTGGACTGAGAGGTACCAGCCGCCGACTGACCTGGTGGGAGGATGCTGAGTGGGATTTCAGCAGTTGTCTAGGTGAGGCATCCTCCTCCAGTTGAGATCCCTCAACAGGCTTCTCAGGGCCTGAATCATGGGGTGGGTCCTGATCGTCGGGATCAGACCCATATGAGGGAGCGACTGCTGAAGTTGGAAGTCTGTCGTTCAGCAGGGCTAACATAGCCGCTCTCAGATCATCTAGTGAGCAGAGATCTGAAGGAATAATTAGGGTTAGGAACGATATCTTCCTCCTTCGTATGTTGTCGCGGCTCTGATTGTTGCTCCTGTGTCAGATCTTCTGATCTGTGTCCCGGCCTTTTTCTTCCTCTGGGTGGTCAGAGAACTGAAGAAAATTATCGTTCCTAACTATTAATGTGTCAGAGAAATGAAGCCTATATATACTAGTATTCTGTGTCCCGGCCTTTTTCTTCCTCTGGGTGCCAATGTAGGATGCTTGTTGATGAGTGGTTTTTATACCATCTCATCGTGTTCTTTTTAGGCTTGTTTACATCGTTTTCCATTCATTTTTAGCTTTTGTTTTGCTTGGAATCGCATACTTTCGATGGTTTTTGGTTTTGTAGGTTTCTCACGCATTTTAAGCATATTTGGTGGTATTTGACACCAAAATGAAAGAAACCATGACCATTGATGCATTTTTGGTAAAGATGGAGTTGCTTGGATGAAGAATGGAGAGGATTTGAAGCCGGTTGTTGAAGAAATCGTGTTTCGGAGCTCACGTATCAAGGCACTTGGAAAATCATGTGGCCGGTGGATCTAAAGATCTTAGAATCCGATCTCCACCATCCACATCGTAGTTCTATGTGTTGGTAACATCTTGGCAAAATTTCGTGGCGATCCAACGGCTAACGAAGGAGATATCGCGTTTTTCCCAAAACGCGACAGTGCAGAAAAACTGTTCATCCGGATTTGTTAAGGACCGCGGTCCGCATTTGTGCGGGACCGCGGTCCGAGGTGTTCTGACTCGAAAATCAGAAATTGGTGGAGTCGGACCGCGGTCCGCCTTTGCACTGGACCGCGGTCCGCGTCATAAACAGCCCAAAACCTGATTTTTCGGCCCGAAACCTATATAAACCCTTCCGGACTCCTTTCCTTGAGGACACACACCATATTTTCGACCTTTTCCAGCCCCCAAAGCAGAGAAACACCCAAGGCATCCCTCCGTTGAAGATTCAAGATGAAGATTGAAGACCACAACCCGAGAACCAAGCGCGAGGATCAATCCGCTAGATTCTAGGTTGTGTTATTCCTTCTCAGTTTTGTTTAGGGCTTTTGATACTTATTTTCCATGGATTATTTTTGCATCTTTTGTGATTGTTTTCCTACGAATATGAGTGGCTAAATCCCCTTGTGTGGGGGTTTAGCAGGATCTATGTTTTTGATGAATTGATTCAAACCCTAGTTTTTCAATGAATGAATTATTTTGTTTCTTAATTGTTGAGCCTGCTTTTGATTTCTCTATGATTCTTTAATGTGATTGGCCATCATCTTAGATAATTATAGAGAATATAGGTAATAGATAATACGGCGCATCATACCCGGTTATTTATTTAGACCTGCAATTAAGTGTCTAGATTGTCACCATTGGTTTGGGATAGTTTAGATGGTTCCTTAAATCCTTGAGCATGATACGATCCTTAGGTTCATGATATGATCACTCTATTGACCCTTAGGATTATAAATTAGAGATCTCCCGCCATCATACGGAATCCCTAGAGCCTTAGTGGATGAACCAACAAAAGAAATTCATAAATACTAGCTAGAGAATGGGAATGAATCGATCATCTTAGACATAGTGATTGTTAAACCTCCGCACTCTTCATCAAACATGAAAACAAACCCATTACCCACTTTGCTTCGTTTTTAATTGTTTTCTTACTTTCTTGCATTTTAATTTCATAGTTTTAAATAAACCAAACCCAGTTTAGGATCAAGTAGATAGTGAAATAATTAGGATAATTAGAACTCAGCTGAGTCCTTGTGAGATTGACCTCGGGAGTTGCTAGATTAGGTATTACACCGATTCGTGCACTTGCGATAATTATAATTTGTTCATCAAGTTTTTGGCGCCGTTGCCGGGGACTCAGTCGTTTTGATTATTCTTTTTACTAGCTGTTTATTTGTTTAGATTTTATTTTTACGTTGGTACTATTTTTCTTCTTTTCTTTACTGTGTCGAGTCTTACTCTTTGAGCTTTCTGCAGGTTTATGTACGGTAGAAGGTCGCAAAATCCATAACTTGCGCCTTTTATCGATAACATACACAGAGTGAGGACTCGAGTTACGAGGAAAGAACAGGAAGACAAAATTGAAATGGAGCACATTGAGAACAATGCTGAACTAGAGAGGTTGCAGGGAGACTACACAAGGCCGATACTTGGAGCCAATACCACCTGCATCATCCTAGAAGAGACCGCAAGGAATTATGATCTGAAGCCCATCTACTACCATATGGTACCATGTTTCTATGGGCTAGCAACTGAAGATCCTCTTGCTCACATGAGGGAGTTCTATGCTACACTGGGGACTATTCCTCTCAGCGGGCTCACTACTGATCAATTGGGAAGACGATTGTTTCCCTACACTCTGAAGGGTAAAGCCAAGAATTGGTTGCACACACTGCCTGCTAATTCTTTGGGGACAATGGAGGACGTGTTCAAAGCATTCACGGAGCGATACTACTCCCGAAGCAAGAGCCACGAGTTGAGGCAACAGATTGCTACTTTCTCCCAATTTGACAATTAGACATATCATGAAGCTTGGGATAGATTCAAGGGACTCCTCATCCAATGTCCACATCATAATTACCAGGTTGCGATGTTGAATGAGTTCTTCTACAATGGATTGCTCTTGCCGTGTCAGATTATGGTTGATAACATGGCCCCCGGAGGCATTCTTGCGCTGACCCCAAGTGCATTGCATGAGCTTTTTGAGACGTTGAAGGCTCGTTCCGTATTAAGAAGTCGAGTGTGAGACAACGTGGAACGCAGGGATGTACGGGCTGCATATACGGATGATACTATTAAGGAGCTTCAACTGCTTAGACAAGAAATCAAGGAGCTCAAGCAGAGACAAGTGCAAGCCCCGAAGATTGGCGAGGTATGTACCATTTGTGATGATCCACAACATTCAACCGCCCAATGCCAGTTTAATATCATCCACAATCAATTTCAAGAGGAAGAAGCTAATTGGGGACAAGGCCTAAGACACCAAGAATGGGAAGAGAGAAGGCAATATCAAAGGCCGCAGCAAAATTTTATCCATAAGCAGCAAGGATAGAATCCTAACTACAAGAATTACCAGGATTATGGAGGGAGGAATGCCATTCCGCAGCAAAACTTTGGAGGCACATCATCTTCTCGCCCTCAGCCAAAGATTGAGGACACTGGCAAGAATTCCATTGCTATCTTGCAAGACACCTTAAACTCCTTTATGAAGAGTTATAAGGAGCAAATGGAGACCCTTACCACTTCTGTCAGAAACGTGGAAGCCAATTCCAACAATTTGGGAACTCAACTTGGCCAACTAGCACGGGAAGTCGCTTTGCTTAAAATGCAACAAGGGGAACTACCAGGACAAACACATCAGCAAAGGCTCTCCATGTGTTGAGAAACGGCAAGGAGATTGAAAAGCCAGATTACATTCCTGAAGACTCGCTCATTAAGGAAACATCCAAGGGAGATGGCGTAGTCGAAGAGGATGAAGAAGCCTTGACTAAACAAGCCAAAGGAAAAGAGAAGGATCATGTAGAAAAACCCACTTTACACAAGGCGAGTAACCCACACAAGCCTCCTCCACCATTTCCCGGGCGTTTGAAAGGAAGCAAGCCAGATAAGCAATTCTCTACCCTTTTCAATATGCTTTCTAAAGTGAATATCAATTTGCCACTCTTAGACCTTATTAAGAGCATTCCAAGACAATCCAAGTTCTTCAAGGAGCTCATCACCAATAAAAAGGATCACGAGCAGAGTACAAATCTTCCTATACTTGAATCAGGGGGTGTTGTAGTTGATGTATCGGCTCTACCGCCCAAGTTAGCAGATCCTGGAAGATTCGACATCACTATCTCTATAGGCAAGGATAGAGTTACAGGAGCTATTCTAGATCTTGGAGCTGGTATCAACCTCATGCCCTACTCTGCCTACAAAACGTTGGGAGTTAACAATTTGAAGCCTACACCTATGAGGCTTCAATTTGCTGATAACTCGGTGAAGACCCCAATGGGGATTGTTGAAGATTTGTTGGTAAAGGTAGACAAGTTTATTGTTCCTGTTGACTTTATTGTTCTTGATGCAGATGATACTTCTCGAGGGCTAAGTGACCAGCTTATCCTCCTAGGGAGGCCATTTATGGCAACCACTTGGACTTGTGTTGATGTACCATCACGAACTGTGAGGATGGAAGTCTTGGGGGAGGTTACAGAATTCAAAGCACTAGCTCCAACCACATTTGGAACTGATGCCTCAACTACTGTAGTTAACTTTGTGCAGCCTGCATTTGATGTAGTGAAGGATTCTGATAGTACAGATGGATTAGGAATACACGCATTATTCGATGAGGAGTCAACTGACGTTGGTGTTCCTAACTTGGATGAATGTGTTGAAGACCAAAAAGACATGTTTTCGAAGAAAACCATCTATGTCAGACGCACTAAAGTTGCTTGTGGGAAGAGGACGCTGGGTAAAACACTCTACCCTGGTCTTAAAGTTCTTTTATATGACGATGGTTCTAGAGCATTTCCAGGATACCCAAGTTCTACATTCTCCGGACCATTTCATGTGGTGGACGTTTTGTCGCATGGTGTGGTGAAGTTGATGAATCCACAAACCAAAAAACATTTCAAGGTGAAGGATGTCTGTGGAGCATCATCAAAGGAGGCGTTCGACAAGGCTGAAGTCGGGCGTCCAAAGTCGCCAAGTTTCTAATCTGATTCAGCAAAGTCGAGCCAACGACTCTAACCAACAGCGCTTCGTGGGAGGCAACCCACGTTTGTGAGTTTTTCTAGTTTTCTTAGTTAGATTTATTGCTTTCCATTAAAAAAAACAAAACTGAGGAGGGAAATTGACATGTATGCTTCATCTATTGATTTTTAATGCATAATAAGCTATATCAGAGCAGTAGGGGAGCTGATACGGTCGGGATTAACTTTGGATCTGAGCCTGCAGATCAAGCTTCACATATGTAGATCAATCGGACATCATCTAGACATCAGAGAAGATTCGTTTACCCAATTTTCTTTATTTCACTCTATTTTCGTGCTAGGGACTAGCTCGTAGATAGGTTTGGGGGGGGGGGTATGTCGAATCTTCAACCCTATTGATTTGGTCTTTATAATTATGATTCTGATGCATGTACTTGATAATTGAACTACTATGACTTATGTTATTTGATGATTATGCATTTCTTGCCTTAAAATTTTTCTTTACTGAAGCATTGTTGAATTAAATTTGGGCATGATAAAATTTTCGAACATGTAGGATGTAAAAGTATGGTAGTCCAAAGCCTTTGGTGAGAATTTGAGCCTATTCTCAATTTCTTTCATGTGTGATACTCGCTTTAGGGAGAACATTTAGAACTTGCTTTGAGTCTGTTTGAAGTTTATTGAACACTTTTCGTATATGGCATTGATATGATCTTAGGCACTATCTCGTTCTTTAGCCAGAGCCAAATATGATTCCTACCTTGAACATCAACCTAGTAAGCCCCTTTGAGCTTAATGTATCCTTTTTATTCATGTTCCTCTACTTAAATTGCCTAACCTAACTAGCCTTAACCGAGGATCTAGTAGAGTCATTAGTGTTGTGGAAGGAAATGGAGGCTTGTGAGGGTTTAGTGATCAAGGGACAAATTTTTGAAGCCAAAAAAAAAAAAAAGAGAGATAGGTGTGAATTGATTTTGATTCTATCTAGCACTGGTACCGAACTTGATGACACCGTGTTATACTAAAATCTTTATCTAATTATTGGTAGAGAGTTGGCAGATAAACAATTGGATAGAATATGGGAGACTTGTGCATGTACTCCTAACTTCGATTGAAAGGGGTTTATTGATGACATATGTTAGAGTTGGGAGGTGTTGAAAAAAAAAGAGAAAAAAAAGAGAAGAAAAAAAAAGAAGAGGTGAAAAGAAAAAAAGGAGGAAATTGAAAAGGGGAGTATATTTTGAAAAAAAAAAAGGTGAGAACTCGGGGTGACTTGATTTGTTTGATTATGAGTGGTTCAAATGTGATTGGTTTTAGAGGTTTATTTTGATATATCATAATTTGATTGCTCTACTAGATCCCTTGATTGTTCGTACATTATGAGTCACTTTTCTTATATCTTCCCTACCTTTTTATTACATGCCTTAGCCCCATTACAACCAAAGTAAGACCTTCGAGATCTTTGCCATGAATTGTGTTCATTATGAGTAGAATTAGACAATCTGCAAGCTTATGAAGACGCTCTCCTAGGGTTGAGTTTGAGTGATGATTTTACCCTTATACACTTGAGTGTTTGAGTGATACAGAACTCTGGAGAGGGACTACTCTACTTCTATGTTCTATTTTGTTTTGAAGGTGGCATCAAACTTGAATGATTTTCACATGCTAATGATGTGTTCTTCTAAAAACTGAATAAGGCTTGAATTGTTATTCTCATCTTTTTAATATTTAGTCATAGTCTTTCTTTTATTTTGTTTCTTTGCTTGAGGACAAGCAAAAGCTTAGGTTTGGGCGGATTTGATGAGTGGTTTTTATACCATCTCATCGTGTTCTTTTTAGGCTTGTTTACATCCTTTTCCATTCATTTTTAGCTTTTGTTTTGCTTGGAATCGCATACTTTCGATGATTTTTGGTTTTGTAGGTTTCTCACGCATTTTAAGCATATTTGGTGGTATTTGACACCAAAATGAAAGAAACCATGACCATTGATGCATTTTTGGTAAAGATGGAGTTGCTTGGATGAAGAATGGAGAGGATTTGAAGCCGGTTGTTGAAGAAATCGTGTTTCGGAGCTCACGTATCAAGGCACTTGGAAAATCATGTGGCCGGTGGATCTAAAGATCTTAGAATCCGATCTCCACCGTCCACATCGTAGTTCTATGTGTTGGTAACATCTTGCCAAAATTTCGTGGCGATCCAACGGCTAACGAAGGAGATATCGCGTTTTTCCCAAAACGCGACAAAGGTCGTAAAAACCGTTCAGCCGGATTTGTTAAGGACCGCGGTCCGCATTTGTGCGGGACCGCGGTCCGAGGTGTTCTGACTCGAAAATCAGAAATTGGTGGAGTCGGACCGCAGGTCCGCCTTTGCACTGGACCGCGGTCCGCGTCATAAACAGCCCAAAACCTGATTTTTCGGCCCGAAACCTATATAAACCCTTCCGGACTCCTTTCCTTGAGGACACACACCATATTTTCGACCTTTTCCAGCCCCCAAAGCAGAGAAACACCCAAGGCATCCCTCCGTTGAAGATTCAAGACGAAGATTGAAGACCACAACCCGAGAACCAAGCGCGAGGATCAATCCGCTAGATTCTAGGTTGTGTTATTCCTTCTCAGTTTTGTTTAGGGCTTTTGATACTTATTTTCCATGGATTATTTTTGCATCTTTTGTGATTGTTTTCCTACGAATATGAGTGGCTAAATCCCCTTGTGTGGGGGTTTAGCAGGATCTATGTTTTTGATGAATTGATTCAAACCCTAGTTTTTCAATGAATGAATTATTTTGTTTCTTAATTGTTGAGCCTGCTTTTGATTTCTCTATGATTCTTTAATGTGATTGGCCATCATCTTAGATAATTATAGAGAATATAGGTAATAGATAATACGGCGCATCATACCCGATTATTTATTTAGACCTGCAATTAAGTGTCTAGATTGTCACCATTGGTTTGGGATAGTTTAGATGGTTCCTTAAATCCGTGAGCATGATACGATCCTTAGGTTCATGATATGATCACTTGATTGACCCTTAGGATTATAAATTAGAGATCTCCCGCCATCATACGGAATCCCTAGAGCCTTAGTGGATGAACCAACAAAAGAAATTCATAAATACTAGCTAGAGAATGGGAATGAATCGATCATCTTAGACATAGTGATTGTTAAACCTCCGCACTCTTCATCAAACTTGAAAACAAACCCATTACCCACTTTGCTTCGTTTTTAATTGTTTTCTTACTTTCTTGCATTTTAATTTCATAGTTTTAAATAAACCAAACCCAGTTTAGGACCAAGTAGATAGTGAAATAATTAGGATAATTAGAACCCAGCTGAGTCCTTGTGAGATCGACCTCGGGAGTTGCTAGATTAGGTATTACACCGATTCGTGCACTTGCGAGAATTATAATTTGTTCATCACTTGTGACAAGCTTAACATCCTTTTCTGGCTTATCTCGGATAACCTTGATCCCAAGGATGTAAGCAGCTTCACCTAAGTCCTTCATTTGTAACTGCTCGGATAACCACGTCTTTACGTCTGATAATACTTCAACATTGTTGCCAATGAGAAGGATGTCATCTACGCAAAATGCAAGAAACACCACTGATCCGTTAACACAAATACGGTGCACACACCTCGTTAGAACAGGATACAAATCCATAGGATTTGACTACCTCGTCAAAAATGCTGGTGCCATAACCGGGAAGCTTGCTTAAGTCCATAAATGGACTTCTTAACCTTCCAAACTAGATGCTCTTCGTGCTCCTTCACATAACCATCTGGTTGTTTCATGTAGATGTCTCTAGCTTTTAAAGGTGACCGTTTAGGAATACGGTTTTGACATCCATTTTCCAGATCTCTAGGTTCATGTGATCTGCTATGGCAAGGAGAATCCGAATGGACTTGATCATTGCTACTGGCGAGAAGGTCTCTTCATAATCGATACCTTCATTCTGGGTAAAACCCTTCGCCACTAGCTTTGCCTTAAACGCCATGATCTCTCCATTCGGTCCTCTCTTTCTCTTGTATACACACTTACTACCAATAGCATTGCAGCCCTCAGGTAGTTCAGTGATCTCGTATACATCCATATCAGTTATGGACTCAAATTCCGAGTCCATGGAGATTCTCCATGAATATGCATCCACATCTCCCACTGCTTCGTTGTAAGTCCAGGGATCCACGGTGTCTTGTTCATCTGTCGGGAGATGGTCAGACGTCTCCCCAGCGAACATATACCGATAAGGTGTAAATATCACCCTCCCACTATGTCGAAGAGTGTCAGGAGCTGTGTTAATAGATTGTGCAGTTGCTCGTGGAGCTCTATCTTGCACAATTGGCTCTGTAAGTGGATCTCGATCACCTTGTAATTCCTCAAGGATGATCTCGACTCGAGACTTGTGATTACTAATGTAATCATCTTCTAATAACCGAGCCTTAGTGCTAACAACAATCTTTTGTTCTTTAGGATCATAAAAGTATCCATCCTACGTTTCTTTCGGATACCCTATGAACAACATCACTTTTGAACGTGATTCCAATTTGCCGGCCTGCCTATTTAGCACATAAGCAGGATAACCCCAAATCCTTAAGTGGTGCATACTGGGTTTGTGCCCGCTCCACAACTCGAAAGGGATCTTTTGTACCGACTTGGAAGGCACACGGTTCAGCAAGTATGCTGCAGTCTCTAGGGCATATCCCCAAAAGGAAACTGGCAAAGTTGCATAACTCATCATCGACCGAACTATCTCTAAGAGACTTCGGTTTCTTCTCTCTGACACACCATTCCGCTGAGGCGTGCCCGGTGCTGTCAGTTGGGATGTAATCCCACATTCTGTCAAGTAGTCCTTGAACTTGTTGGATAGGTATTGTTGGGTGATGATTCAATCCTCAGCATGATCATACTTGTGGGAAATGATTCTATCTTCTATACTAAATCACGCTCAGTAGCCTCGTGCTCTGACTGTTGAGAAGATTTGAGGATCCCAAAACCCTATCTGATTGGTGAACCATTCCTTTGTATTCGTATTTGTCTCTGAGGTTTCAGACTCAGTAGACACTCTGCTCTGGTCAAGGCGCTCAGTAGCTCATCAGCCTCAGCACCAGTGTAGAAGACTCAGTGAATACTGGACTCGGCGGGAGCAAGATATGCGAGAGAGTCGGTTGAACCGAACTCGGCGGGAGTAGTTCATTGGACTCGTAGCTGATTTTCGATAGACCCTTCTCAACCGTCTATCTATCGAATACAAAATCGACTCGGCAAACGGGCGACAGTCTTCTGAACTGTCTGAATCTTTTGATAAGCTATCAGTGTTGTCAAGTACGAGGAAGAGAGAAGTCAACTTCAGTTGCCTCGAAGTTTGTTCTGTCTCAACCACCACATCCACCTCGACAAATGAGAAGCATACACGTGTCGTCTCACCTACTAAAGCTACAGTCAACATATTTCCGTAAAAGGAGGGAAAGGACACTGTACCTACTACACAAAAGAGCCGTTTGCTACCACAAAAGAGAGAGAGAGAGAAGAAGATCGTCTCCAACGGATCTACTTCAATCTTTGCTCTATAAATAGAGGGATCATTCAAGATTTGAAACACAGCACACAACGCGCGACGCCTAGAACACAAGAGAGCGCGAAAAAGAGCGGATTCCAAAGAACAAAGTCTTAGCAAGAACTTGAAGAACAATCTCCGGTGAAAGACTACATTCTAGCTCATAGGGAATCAAGCTATACCGACATATAAAGCCTCTAGTATCCAAATCGATGTTACACGAACTCAAAGCTTACCTTCAGCTGTTCGTCGATCTAGAAGCTACTCTCATATTCCCTATCCCTCTAACCCTAAGCTCAACCGTTCTTATCTATAGCTTAGACGAAGGAGTTCACATTTGAACCCAATCCTTATTGTATAAGGACTCCTTCATTGTTGGAGAAGTTTGTCAAACACTTAAAGTTTGATAGAATTGTAAACTGGGACTTGCTCAGTATAATCCCCAAGCCACGGCTTTGTCCGATAGTACAAGCCGATCGAGACTAACTCGAGTATAATAAATAGCCTCCCGATCTATCGGGACAGTGGACGTAGGATTGTTGATATCCGAACCACTTTAAAAATATCTGTGTCATTTACTTACTGTTTCATTAGTTTTACTCTGCATACTGAACATCATATTTAAAATCGATTTAACTGTCTCAGTATTCTGAACTTCTTATCTACTGAACTGAGACTTGCATAAAACGTTTTCCTCATTAAAACTGATTTGGGCCTACACAATTCCGCACACTAAACTCTCACTGATCGATACTGAATTCTGACCTAGTCAGTTAGCAGATCTCAGCTGAGTTAGTACTCTTTTAGCCTTTAACACGATTCGAACGGTTATGCAGTCCGGCCGAACTATTTCATGCGGCACCTTCTCCGAATAGGGCTGTTCGTGTTCGAAAGTTGCGAAATTTGGATTCAGGTGTATTCCCCCCCCCCCTCTACACCTGAACTCACTCAAGGGACCAACAATTGGTATCAGAGCAGGAGTTCTTTGACTCTTGTTATCTTTGAGACTGGTCTATTCGAACGGATTCGAGGGAAAGCGTTTTTCACTGCATATCACTCTACATTCATATCATTATTCTTCATGGCTGATATGTCAGGTATAAGGATGGTACCTATGTTCTCGGTGGAGAACTACGGAGTATGGCGAGTCAGGATGGAAGCTCATCTGACATCCCTCCATGACAGATATGGTCGAAGTGCTTGAAGATGGACCTATCGTTCCTATGATTGATAGTGTCGTGACTCAGGACCAAGCTCAAGGAGGAGGAATGGTGACTGGGAAGAAGATCCCCAAAGACAGAAGTCTCTTCACTCCTGAAGAGAAGAAGCTTCACAATCTAGACCGAGTCGCCAGGGAATGCTATACTAACCACCATTACCGATTCTTATCTTGGCGGGGTTCGGGAATGCAAGACTCGCTAAAGAACTCCGGGATGCTCTTGCGCTGCCGAGTCGAGGGACTCGGAAGATTAAAGCCAATAAATTAGCGCCTGGAACTCCAAAAGCTGGAAAGCTTGTCTCTCATGCCCGGGGACAAAATCGAAGATCTAAACGTCAGATTTACCAATCTGATGAATTCTATCAATGGGCTGGGAAAGACATTCAGCAACCGAGAGATGAATCTGAAGATTCTGAGGGCACTGCCGGACGGACACTAGACACCTTTTGCCACTTTATTGCAACATTCTGATTTAGATCTTGTCGTCCCGACCATATCTTTTCGTAATTACAGAGCGGAGGAGTATAAGTTCGACGGACCTCAAAGAAAGCCGAGAGCCGAAGCCGATACGAAGATTGACCATGCTTTCAAAGCTACGATCAAGACACAGCATCTCCCGCTACGAGCAAGACGACGAGTAAGACTGAGCCTTCACTCACTGACCTACAAGAAGGAAGTCTAGCTCAGAAGTACGCGCTGCTCGCAGTGAAGTATCAGAAGGAGAAAGAAAAGCGTAGAAAACTAACCAAAGCATACCGAGATACAAAAGGTAAGTCAGAATATACATCTAAACGCGCTCCTGATACTCAATCTTCTGAATGCAGAAAGAAAGATGACTCAGCACCCTCAAGGGATAGTGCAACCAAAGAAGAAAAAGTCATCACTTGCTACAACTGCAAGAAGTCGGGACATTATCAGTATGATTGTCCTGAGCTCAGTAGTGCTGAACGCGCAGCACGCAAGGCAAGGAGAGAGAAATTCGCCCGAAAAAGACAATCCTACATAGGCGGCGAAATCTCGGACGACTCGAAGACATCGACTCCTTTATGGATTCATCTCGACGATGAAGCGACTTTCATGGCCTTAGAGCATGAAGCGGATGAATCAACCGAAATGTGCATGATGGCGGCGAAGAGGATGAGGTAAATTCTCATGAACCAGTTAACTCCTCTTCACACTGCACACACGACACTATTTCAGGTGCGGATGGGAATTTGGACATCTCGACCGCATATGAAGATCTACTAGATGAACAAATTCAGATGAGTCTGCAGCTCAGTAAGACTCTTCAGGAGTTGGATACCCTGAAAGTGGAGAATCAGAGACTTTCTCAGGAGAGTCAGGTTGTTACTGAGGCCGAAGGACTTGTGTTGAGACCTCAGGGAGGAGATAAACTCTCTGATGGCCAAGTCTCAAAGCATCAAGAAGATCGGATTTCAGTCTTGACCAATGACTTGACTCAGAAAGATACTGAACTGGGTCTACAAGCAAGAACTGTCTGGACTTCTGAGACCGAGCACGACGCACTGAAGAAAAGTGATGATGTCTGGAGGAACCTGATGACTGAGAGGTATATGGGCGCAGAGAAGAAATTGGAGGCTATGCTAGCAAGCAATAAGCCAAAGCACTGCAAGGAAGGACTTGGATTCAGTCTAGGAGCTTCCTCATCTGCCCCAGTACACTCAGAAGTACGGCTTGCTGATAGATTTGTTCGAGGGGAGACTATCAACGCAGATATACTAAACCCCCTAGAAAAGAACAAACAGAAGATGAAAGCACCTCATCCTACACATCAGCATTCTGACAAGAAGATCAATACCAAGAAACCCCAGTTCAGTCAAGGGGGGAACCAAAGAAATCAAACTTGGCAGATCAGTATGGACCTCCGAAGCTGACGCATCCTGCTCAGTATGGATCATATTATTATGAACCTATAGTCCGAAGAGGCTCCAAAGGTCAGAAGAAGAAAAAGGTCGCACAGAAGGCAAAGGTCAGCAGTCCACCAACTCGAAGATCGGGACTCCCGAACCTCGAAGCCTCGAAGTCAGCGTGACCGATCCAAGTGGTCGATATGTTGACTCCGGTGGAAAGAAAATGTCTGAAACCACCAGGAGTTGTTAGACAGATTTGGGTTATTAAAACTAACATCTAAGGACCAAAAATCAAAAATAAAGGGTACCCGAATATAATTGCGTTTTTGCAAGGTGCGTAAAGACCCATGGTATGTGGACGGCGGATGCTCAAGACACATGACATACCAAAGGAGTCTGCGTCAAGAATTATATCACCGAAGAAGGACCCGAGATTGAGTTCGGAGACAATGCAAAAGGCTATACCAGAGGATATGGAACACTCATCATTGGAACTGCCAACGTTCCAAGAGTATCATATGTTGAAGGACTTCAGCATAATCTTCTCTCTGTTAGTCAATTTTGTGATAACTCAAATAGAGTGATATTTGACGCTGGTTTCTATGATGTAATTGATAAATCCACAGGGAAAACAGTGTTATCAGGTTCGCGCAGAAAGAACATATATGTGGCTGACTGGAACTCAGTTGAACCTGAAGCTTGCTTATTGGCGAAGAATGACAACCGCACGGAGTGGCTATGGCACAGAAGACTCAGCCATCTCAACTTTAAGATGCTCAACAAGCTTGCAAGAGACACTCTAGCAAGAGGACTGCCGAATGAAGTATTCAGCAAAGACACTCAGTGTGAAGCATGTCTGAAGGGAAAGCAAACAAGGAATCAAAATCCAATAGTTCCATCTCCTTCCACTGATGGAATCCTTCAGCTGCTACATATGGATTTGTTCGGTCCATTCTCCCCAGTGACGATCAGAGGCAGAAAATATGCATTAGTGGTCATAGATGACTACTCGCGCTACACATGGGTCATATTCATTGCCAACAAGTCTGACGTCAAAACAGAGTTACCAACGCTTCTGAAAAAGCTCAGTGTCGAGAAGAACACCAAGATCAGAAAAATACATTCAGACAGAGGAACTGAGTTCCTTAATTCCATGGTAAAGGAGTTCTCGCAAGCGAAGGAATAGAGCATGAGACTTCACCGCACGCACACCTCAGCAGAATGGAGTTGCTGAACGAAAGAACAGAACTCTAAAAGAGGCAGCTAGGACTCTACTCGCAGACTCAGGACTCCCAACCAAATTCTGGGCAGAAGCTACTGATACTGCATGTTACACTCAGAATAGATCTCTACTGACAAAGCAGCATAAGAGAACACCATATGAACTATGGAACGGCAGGAAGCCTTCTCTATCTTATTTCCATATTTTTGGTTGTTCATGCTTTATTCACAATAATGGGAAAGATCAGCTGAAGACTTTTGATAGCAAGTCAGATCAGGGAGTATTCTTAGGATACTCTCGGGTCGAGAAAGCTTTCGAGTATTCAACTATCGGACTCTTTGCGTGGAGGAAAGCCCTCATGTTGTTTTTAACGAGTTTGCTACTGAAGACAGGAGCAATAACTCAAATTCTGAATCTGAGGACATCAGTAAGCAGCTACAGGATCTAAGCTTAAAAGACAAATCTGAAAAAGATCAGGCTATGTTGGGATGATGATTCAGACGAAGAAACTGAAGACAAATCTACTGAATCTCAACCCGCTGAGCAAGTAGCTGAACAGATTGATTCTCCCGAACAGAATCAATCCCAGGTAACTCAGGTCAATGAAGAAACCGTTGAGGTAACTGAGACCAACACTACTGAGAGCAACACCTTAGGGGAAACGTCTAGTAATGTTCCTGAGCTGAATGCCCCTGAACCCGGTGACTCAGTAGACCATACTCTTGTTACTGAATTACTTCAATCTCAGAATAGTACAACTGAAATGCCTAACTCACTTACTATCTGTGTTGAACAAGTTTCAGATGAAGAGTTGAAACATCGTAGATCGTGGCTCGATGCTCACACTGCTGATTTAATCATTGGAGATCCTTCAGCAAATGTCAAGACAAGATCCAGATTCTGTCAAGGAGAAAGCGCATTATTTTCCTGCTTCTTGTCTACTGAAGAGCCTCAGACCATTGAGGATGCACTGAAAGATGCTGACTGGATCATTGCTATGCAGGAGGAGCTAAATCAGTTCACGAGAAACGAAGTATGGGAGCTTGTAGACAGACCCCGGCATCAACATGTTATTGGAACTAAATGGGTCTTCAAAAACAAGCGAGATGAAAACAACGTTATAGTAAGGAACAAAGCAAGACTCGTGGCTAAAGGCTACTGTCAAGCCGAAGGGATAGATTTCGATGAGACGTTCGCTCCAGTTGCAAGATTGGAGGCAATCAGACTATTCCTGGCCTATGCAACACATCAACGATTCAGAGTTTATCAAATGGATGTGAAGTCTGCGTTCCTGAATGGCGTGCTGAAAGAAGAAGTCTATATGGAAAAACCGCCCGGCTTTCAGCAGGGACATCAAGTATATAGACTCAGAAAGGCTCTATACGGGTTAAAACAAGCACCCAGGGCTTGGTACGATACCCTGTCTGAGTTTCTTCTTCAGAAAGGTTTTCAGAAAGGCACGATGAGCCGCACTCTATTCGGCAGATTCGACCGGAAGAAGACTTATTACTTGTGCAGATCTACGTGGATGACATTATATTCGGATCAAAGAATGTCATCATGTGTCAGCAATTTGAAAAGATGATGAAGGATAAGTTCGAGATGTCGATGATGGGTGAAATGAACTACTTCCTTGGTTTTCAAGTCAGCAATCTAAAAAGGGAACGTTCATCAACCAAGGTAAATACACTCGAGACCTCATCAAAAGATTCGGCTGCACATCCGGCAAATCAATCAAGATCCCGATGAACACGAATATGAAGATAGATCTTGATAAAGAGGGAGTATCAGTAGACCAAACTGAATACCGTGCTATATTTGGTTCTTTATTATATCTAACAGCTACTCGTCCTGACATAACTTATGCTGTAGGTGTCTGTGCTCGATTTCAGGCGAATCCCAAGCAGAGTCATATGGACTCAGCGAAGAAGATTCTCCGCTATCTACGAGGAACACCGACATGGGTTTATGGTATCCAACTGATGATAATATTGAACTAACTGGTTATTCCGATGCCGACTATGCGGGATGTAGAATAGACCGAAAATCAACTTCGGGGAACATGTCGGTTCCTTGGCGGCAAAGCGATCTCATGGTTTTCAAAGAAACAAGCACTCGGTGGCCACGTCGACTACCGAAGCCGAATACATGGCTGCTCGGAAGTTGTTGCGCCCGGATCCTTTGGCCGAGACAAGCGGTGAGAGACTATGACGTCATTCGGAATGAAGTGCCGATTTTCTCGCGACAGCACCGGTGCTATTGCAATCACTCGAACCCCGTACTTCACACGAGATGTAAGCACGTGGACATCGAGCATCACTTCATTCGTGACCATGTCGAGAAAAAGGATATCAAGATGGAGAAGATCCATACCGACAAGCAACGGGCCGATATACCGACCAAGCCTCGTAGCCGAATCCGTATTCGAGAGAACTTTCGGTAGAGCTAGGTCTGTTGGACCCTACCGACCCCGGTCGATAAGAGGTTTCGGGAGAGAGACATTTCGGTAAGGGGGAATGTTCACTCTCGATCGATACATTCGATACGTAGAGACGAAACCATCTACACGAGGTATCGGTGACTACTATGTTCAGTGACGGGTTTGCGTATCTCTACTCTGTAGTAATTTAATACAACAGTACTTTGCATTTATGACAAAGATTCAGCATGACATTATTATCTTTTGGTTTGTCTTTATTATTAACGGCTCACATTTAATGCACGACATTCCATACATAAGCTTGCTGAACTCTGCACGCATTTAATGCATGTCTTTTCACAGTTACTACTTAGGCTATTTTACAACTGGCTTTGACTTAGGCGACTTTTGTGATCATTGCCTATTTTTAACTTCTAATCTTAACCGTCCATATCATAAAGCAAGTTTAAATTCAGCCTTCGATCGAAAACCGTTCATCTTTATAGTTGATATATATATTCGATCATATCTTTGAAACTGCCATTAGCATACTCCATAACTTTCAAATTCCGAAAAATCCGAGATCTGCATACGCAATCCTTACTTGCAACTTCATTCTCAATCTTATCTCGAGTTTTATCTATTGGTATGCTTGTATCTGTTAATGTATTTATTATATTTTTCAGTATCGCATTGTAAAGCACTGTTCTATCCAAGAAACGGTACTGATTCATTTCTTGTAACAGGTACTATGGCTGGTCTATCTGTCAGTTCTCCCGACAAGATAGAGGAAATCCTCAGCAAGGGCCGTATCTGGTGCGAACCAGTCATGGAGTTCGACGCGTGCGAGCTCGAGTACATGGACGATATCTTCACATATCTGAGGAAATCCGGACTTGAGGAGTTTCTATCGAGGAAGCCGACCTTCTTCCTTCCTCGACAAGTGGCGGAACTATATCTGAACTCCGACTCAGTTGAAGGAGACATTCTGGCGAGGTTCGCTTTTAACACCATTGACGACGCATCGAGGATACTGGGCGGATGTCTATTAAACAAGCGGCCGAAGAAGAGCTTCAACCTCCCGTCCGAAGGTGTCGGCACCACAGGGTACAATGACGACGCCTGTCGACACATACCTCTCCATTTTTACGTGGCAAGCCCACAACCTTCGAGCAAAGCATTTCCGAAGAATGCCATGCTACCGCAGCTCGAGCACCGGCGTACATCGTCACTCACCGTTGACGAGCCAGCCGGCTCTTTCGATCAGGTCTCCCGACCCAAGATCCATATGATGATGGCGATTTATGACTGCGTGAAAGTCAATTGGACCGACTTCTTTGTTCGCGAATATATGGCTCAGGCAGCCAAGTTCGACAAAGCTACGCGAACATTGACCGCAAAAGGAAAGCTTCTCTACGGACTTCAATTGTCAGTCATGATCGAGGATTTCTGCGAGGCTGAGCAGATCACATATGACGGTAAGGAATATTTTAATGTGAAGAAAATCCGCTTTCACAACAAGTCCGCGGCCTCGCAACGATTGGTTCGGGCAGACCGGCCGCGAAGCTTCGGCCATCTAAGCCTCAGCAGGCGACTCCTAAGAAAAGGACACCTCCGGCAAAATCACCTAAGGCACCAGCCAAGAGTTTAAGGAAGGCCATACCGGATACACCTGCTGAACCAGAGACTACTACTGAAGTGGCTACTGAACCAACTCCTATTCAGCCACTACAGTTGGTAGATGAGTCTTCCTCATCTGAGAAGACCAAGTCGGTGGAGAAAGCCGTCTCCACCGAGGAACAAGTTCAAGAGGAACAGGGAGAGGCTACGAAGCCCAAAGCGAAGAAAGTCCAACGTCGGATAGCCCTCTCTCTCGTGCCTCCGCTCGGCAGCCTACCACTCGCTGACTCCGAGACCGACTTCGTTGATATCGAGTCGGATTCTCGCGTCTGCGAAGAGACTCTCGGGATGGAAGCGGCAGTTATTGTCTCTAGAGCTTCCCGAGAGATCATCCAGATTCATTCTAGAGCTTGCCGACCATTCGATTTGCTCGTCCTAGCCAAGTCGGCAAGGCTCCATATGATCCTACGCTTTCGGGAGTGGCCTCGGCTTCAACGCCTTGTTCTACACTACTCCTCGTCGGCGGCTACACTTGGAAGAACCGAGATTGTGTGAGGAGATAGGCTATTCGAGCACCGAGAACCTCAATACGATGGAGAATCTAAGGGCGACCATGCTTGCAATCATTGCCGATCGACGCCAAGTACGGTGGCTCGCCGCCCTCGAGATGGGTCCGACCACGACGGTCGGGACCCACCCATGATTCAAGCCCCCGGAAAGCCCGATGAGGGACATCCACAGGACAAGGATACCCATGCCGAAGAAGCAGCACCACTCGGTAACCTTGGGCACGAGAAGCCTTCGGCCGGTGTCTCGTCCTCGGCGAGCCTCGCTTAGCTCCCGCTCAAGTCGACATACGAGGCGGCGCCCCGGCCCCATCTCGCCAAGAAATCCCGTTCGGTTGCCAAAGCTCTAACTCGCACAAGGAGTTAAAAATCGGGAATTGGCGAAGGCGATCCACAAGGGGTGGAAGAAGTCCGCATTGGCCACCAACTACGAGCTTCGGGGCTGAAATCCAAGCATCTCTACATCGGTGCCCCCGATGTCTCCGCTCTCATATCTCGAGCGTTGGCCCAAGCAAGAACGGTTTCGGACTCGGCTAAGGACAATTCAGGAGGGACAGGGCCAAGCTCCTTGAACAATTTCAGAACGCCTTGTCCGCTCATACTGAGTCATTCACCGAGCAAGCCCAGGCCACGGAGAACAGACTAGACCTCATTCAACTGGTCGTGGAGGACAAGATCGGTGAGAAACTAGCTGAACTGAAGTCAGAAGCCGTTCTCTCTCATACAGCATACAAGGACGCACTCATATCTGAGAGGAACAAGCTGCATCTAGCATTGGAGAAAGTGCATAACAGACTGGACGACTTGTCCACTATTTATCAAAAGCTAGAAAAGAAGGTACTCATCCCAACCCCGGCTGTACTTGATGATGCCAAAAAGGGGGAAGGAAAGAAGAAGGGTACTGAGAAAGAAAGTGAAGGAAGTGAAGGAAAGAAAAAGAGTGCCGAGAAGTCGACTCCCACTAAACCTTCTAGACTACTGAAGGGGACAGCTACTGAAGGAAAGAAGGGGACTGAGAAGAAGAAATCTATTGCTGACCTTAGCAAAACTTAGTCTCAGAAAACTCAGACTCAGACTCTGGGTAAAGCCTAGGGTGTTTCGGCTGCGAGCACAGCTGAAACCGGCCCAAGTGGCTCAGGACCCCAGCAGACTACTCAGGCAACCCAGACTCCCAAAGACATTATTAAGGAGGTTGTTGAGTACGCTGAACAGGCGGTGGAGGACTCAGAAGAAGAAGAGGCTCCTCTTCCACCACCGGTTCAAGAAGGTAAGGGCAAACAAAAGCTTAAAATTCCAAACCCCTCCAAAGAAAGCGATTAAGGTACATATCTCTGCGAGGAGGAAGCCCAAATAGCTGCGGATGAGAGGTCCGGACGAGAGAAATTGCGAGAGGCCGAAGCGGCTAACAAGCCAAAGTCTAAGCCTCTGCTAAAGGAAAGACTAAAGCCCCATCCGAGGAGGAAAGAAAACCGCTAGGCGCCTCCGAGAAAGCTCATCATAACGGATGAAGAGGACAGAGAAAAGGAAAAGGAGCAAAGAGCAGAAGAGTACTCGAAAGGCGTGGTACGTCCAAATCTAGATCTAGTACCCCTGCCGAATCGGAAGAAGCCCCTCAAGCCAGCCACTCATACACAAGGAGATGAAATCGAAGCCATATTTGATCCCGATGAACGGATATCTATACGAGGCGAGGAGGCAAGACGGATTCGGTCCGCCGAGACGAAATTTGGAAGGCGGACCTTGAAGCTCGATGAAAAGGATCGAAGAGGAGGCCGGCCGAGAGTGCCTTCTAAAGCCGATATTCCATACGAGATACGAGGAAATTCGGGAAGCCGTACCACTGAAATTTCAAAGATGGCCAAGAACAGAGATGAATGGATACCACTCGGCTCAATCAAAGATGGGAAAATGCGAAAATTGAGTTCATCAAGAGGAACTATTTCGGAGGTTCGGTCCAACGACAAGGATTGAAGCTTACATGGAATGATGTTCGCTACAACCGAACTCTACCCATACCTCGACAAAGCCATATCGAAGGTATAGAAGTCGGTGTTCGGGACCCGTAATCATACCTCCACCGAGAAGACAGGATGACTCGATACACTTTGGTACGATTGAAGCCGAAGTGAAGCATGCCGCAACGAAGAAAGAACTTGCGAAGATGAGCCTGCCGATTTTGCAATTTCGAAGCTAAGGAAGATCACATACGAGGATGTATGGAGTGCCGCTCCCCGAAGATCGACTCAAGAGTTCATGGACGAAATCAAGAAGTTCGGTGGCCCTCCTCCTTAGATCTTTAGCTCATTCTCTTAGCATAGCAAGATTGTATCTCTATCGAATTTCTCTTATATTTATACAATCGCTTTTGGCTTTGACAACTACTTGTTGTTTATACAAACCGTGTTTGTTTTATGCTTTAACACTTAGAATCACCGAAGTGATTGCTGGCTCACACTCTCTTTTATTACATGTCACGATTGCTTTGATAGATTCCTGCTTGTTTTGTTTGCAATGGGGGAAATTGTTCTGTTTACCTCGTTTGCTTTATAGTCTAGAACCGATGGAACATCTCCACCGATCCTACTTGTAATATTTGTAAGGAGTTTTTGTTTCTATCTCGTTTAGTGTTAGCATAGATGATAGGTTTTGGCATCATCAAATAGGGGGAAATTGTTGGGTGATGATTCAATCCTCGGCATGATCATACTTGTGGGAAATGATTCTATCTTCTATCTTGAATCACGCTCGGTAGCCTCGTGCTCTGACGTTGAGAAGATTTGAGGATCCCAAAACCCTATCCGATTGGTGAACCATTCCTTTGTATTCGTATTTGTCTCCGAGGTTTCCAGACTCAGTAGACACTCTGCTCTGGTCAAGGCGCTCAGTAGCTCATCGGCCTCGGCACCGGTGTAGAAGACTCGGTGAATCTTGGACTCGGCGGGAGCAAGATATGCGAGAGAGTCAGTTGAACTGAACTCAGCAGGAGTAGTTCACTGGACTCAGAGCTGATTTTCAGTAGACCCTTCTCAACTGTCTATCTACTGAATACAAAATCAGACTCAGCATCGGCTGACAGTCTTCTGAACTGTCTGAATCTTTTGATAAGCTATCAGTGTTGTCAAGTACGAGGAAGAGAGAAGTCAACTTCAGTTGCCTCGAAGTTTGTTCTGTCTCAACCACCACATCCACCTCGACAAATGACAAGCATACACGTGTCGTCTCACCTACTAAAGCTACAGTCAACATATTTCCGTAAAAGGAGGGAAAGGACACTGTACCTACTACACAAAAGAGCCGTTTGCTACCACAAAAGAGAGAGAGAGAGAAGAAGATCGTCTCCAACGGATCTATTTCAATCTCTGCTCTATAAATAGAGGGATCATTCAAGATTTAAAACACAGCACACAACGCGCGACGCCTAGAACACAAGAGAGCGCGAAAAAGAGCGGATTCCAAAGAACAAAGTCTTAGCAAGAACTTGAAGAACAATCTCCGGCGAAAGACTACATTCTAGCTCATAGGGAATCAAGCTATACCGACATAAAAAGCCTCTAGTATCCAAATCGACGTTACACGAACTCAAAGCTTACCTTCAGCTGTTCGTCGATCTAGAAGCTACTCTCATATTCCCTATCCCTCTAACCCTAAGCTCAACCGTTCTTATCTATAGCTTAGACGAAGGAGTTCACATTTGAACCCAATCCTTATTGTATAAGGACTCCTTCATTGTTGGAGAAGTTTGTCAAACACTTAAAGTTTGATAGAATTGTAAACTGGGACTTGCTCAGTATAATCCCCAAGCCACGGCTTTGTCCAGTGTACAAGCTGACTGAGACTAACTCAGTATAATAAATAGCCTCCTGATCTATCGAGACAGTGGACGTAGGATTGTTGATATCCGAACCACTTTAAAAATATATGTGTCATTTACTTACTGTTTCATTGGTTTTACTGTGCATACTGAACATCATATTTAAAATCGATTTAACTGTCTCAATATTCTGAACTTCTTATCTACTGAACTGAGACTTGCATAAAACATTTTCCTCATTAAAACTGATTTGGGCCTACACAATTCCGCACACTGAACTCTCACTGATCGATACTGAATTCTGACCTAGTCAGTTAGCGAGATCTCGGTCGAGTCGATACTCTTTTAGCCTTTAACACGATTCGTAACGGTTATGCAGTCTGCTTCGAACTATTTCGATGCGGCACCTTCCCCGAATAGGACTGTTCGTGTTCGAAAGTTGAGAAATTTGGATTCAGGTGTATTCACCCCCCCCCTCTACACCTGAACTCACTCAAGGGACCAACAGGTATTCCCTACCATGATCAGATCGTAGTGTTTTGATTTCTTTACCTAGCTTCTTCTCCACTTCTGCCTTGAATTCCTTAAAGGTTTCAAAGCAATCCAACTTGTGGCGAAGAAGGTAAACATATCCATACCTCGAGTAATCGTCAGTAAATGTGACGAAGTACTCATACCCTCCACGAGCTTGTGTAGACATAGACCCACACAAGTCAGAATGTATCAAACTTAATACTTATGTGGCTTTATAACCCTTTGCATTGAAAGACCTAGTCATCATCTTTCCTTCCAAACAGGTTTCGCAAGTTGGAAATGGTTCAACTTGGAGAGACTCCAATGATCCATAAACCACCAACCTTTAAGTCCTATTAAGATTGATGTGACCTAGTCTTAAGTGCTATATATAAGTTTGGTTTACCTTAGAAGACTATTTCCTCTTCTTAGGATTTGATGATGAGGAAGCAATATTAACAGAACTATGCGGTTTACAAGTAATAGTATATAAACATCCGTTTAATGGTCCACCACAGATAAAATCATCGTCTTTCATGATAGAAACTTCACTATCAAAACTTGATTTATAACCATCCATGGTGCAGAGTTTTGAAAAAGAAATAATGTTTCGCCTAAACTCAGGCACATATTAAACTTCTTTAAATACTAAAACAGAACTATCAAAAGATTGATTTAAATCTCCAATGGCAATTGTATGAACTTTCGATCCATTACCCATTGCGACTACCACCTCGCCATTGCTCAATTTCTTTTCTGCAAGAAACCTTGCAAGGTGTAACAAACATGATCAGTTACCCCCGAATCCACTACCCATTCGTCGGTAGAAGAGGAAACCATAACAGTTTCAGTTACAAGAGCGACTCGCGTCTCTTTCTGTTTTGCCTTGACATCTGGATTATAATTATTCCAGTGTCCTTTCTTACCATAATTGAAGAACATTCCTTTCTTCTTTGGCATTCGGATGGCGCCGATAAGGACCGTCTTCTTACTACTACTGCTCTTCTTGAATTGACCACCCTTTTTGCTCTTTTTCTGGTTTCCACCTTTCGGAGGATTCCTTGAACTACTAGGGATATTCAAGACTTGAGCACTCTTGCCCTTTCCTATAACCTCTTTGACCGCTACCAAATATTTGAGTAACTTACTCATAGTAAACTCGTTCTTAGACATAACAGTCCTAAAACAGAAGTTCTTATAAGACCTTTATAGAACATTTATTGGGAAGGTAAGATATCTCTTCCACTCTATGAAATTATTTAAAATTGTTAAACTCGTTAGGGTTTGGTTGGTGAGACTATATAGGAACTCGAAAAAAAAAATTCGAACAGACATATCTGAAAAATATAATTTAAAAGCATGTATGAAATTTATATTTTCACATAATTCGTAATTAACCATCATTGTAACCTTTTAAAAAACCAATGATGTTAAATACTCGAATAGCCCTAGAGATCACACCCGCAAGCCACTCAGGTGGACGTTTACTCGTGTACCTCTAGACCAAGCTATATACCTAGCTCTTTAATTCCAATCAACGCCTAGGTTCTCAAGACGAATGGAATTAATAATCCGATATCTCTGGACCATGTCACTATTAAAACGCGGGAAGGGACTTCTCAGGAAGTTGTACCCGCGGTGACATCTAAGCTTTGACCATTAATTTGACCGAATTAACATCAAATTCTCGAAATTGGCATACTTACGCGAACCATACCGCTTTCAAATTTAATTAGCCATCTTATTTAATTATTATCTACTAGAGTACTCGTGTTTACTAGGCACGCAAGCCACTCAGGTGGACGTTTACGGCTTTGCTCCCACTATTCAATAATAATTAAATATTACATTAGAAAACGCATCTCACAAAACTCGTGGTTCAAAAATACAAGCAAGCTACTCAGGTGGACATTTACTCATATAATTGTTCCACTTTTGTGTAGGGTCCAATTAATGGAGGTCCGGTTAAATATTTAATTTCCAATTTAAATGGAATCCAATTAAATATTTAATTTATTATTTGCTTAGTCTTTTTCTTCAAAAAGTTCGTTTTGAATGAAGCATATCCACATAATTCATAAAGCATGCAATTTCTAAGCTCACATAATAAAACGTGCTCGCGATAAATAAAACATGCTTTAATACGACGTAAATCCTATTTTCATGTTTTTCTAAGCGCAATTAATCACATAATCGCATGCTAAAGCATAATAAAAAATAAATGCGCAAATAGGAAATTTAAAACGTCGTTATCGGGCTTTAAAACACGTAATTCCTAACTATTACATAGCCCGATAAAAATACACCTCTTCGATCTTCAAAATCTTCGAATCTAAAAACTGCATCGCCACGTCATCAGGGTCGTCTGCCATGTGGCAGACACATGGCAGACACGTTGGCAGCACAGTCAGCAAGGGCTGACGTGGCGCGCCACATCAGCGTCTTCTTCCTCACGAAATCACGCCGCCGCCGCCCCGTCTGGCGCCGCCGCAGCCCGACGTCCACAGGGGGAGACGTCCACGGCCTAGCCGACCCTCGCCCGGCCGGCGATGTCGCCGAGAAAACTGCTGGGAGCGCGCGCAGCCGCGCATTTCTGCGCCTGTCGCTGCGCGCGGCAGCCGCCGCCTCCCGCCACCTCTTCCATCATCCCCGCCCCTTCCAGACGTCTCACAGACGTTTGGGCTGTGAAGGACGGCGGCCAATTTCAGCCACAACGACGGCATTTCAGCGAGTCCCGCAACCCGCTGCCGCCGGCTCCGCTGTTGCGAAATTATATCTTTTCGATCCACGATTCGTTCAATTGATTCATGAATAATGATCCTTGGATGATTTTAGGCCACCATGAACGGATTCCGGCCTAAATAGTCCATCAATTTCCCTCAATTTTCGAATTTATCGCTGGAAAAATTTATGGTGAGCAGCAAACTTCAGACGTCGATTCCGGTCGCATCCGAGATCAGATGATCCCATACGACATATCAACACGAAGCTTGTGTGATGAGGAATCCAACGGTTGAAGCCGATCGGAAATCGGACCCCGAACCCGCCAGGAATCGCCGCCGCAAGATGCGTCGGAACCCTAGCCGAATTAAGGTTTTATTCCAATTTGGGGCTTTTCTGGACAGCACAACCGCTTCTCCTTTCCGACGCTATTCTGGACAAACCAAAAATCGGAATTGGTCGTGCAACCTATCCTGACGAAGCTAACGAAAAAACGAACAAAACTATTCGAAAGGATCGGAAAAATTATTTGGCACGCGCCTCCACTCGCCTCTTGAAGATGAAGGTCATTTTATGCCAGAAACTAGGGTTTTGCCCTTTTCCGTCCTTCTACACCGTTGCGCCTCGATTTTCGTGCAACCCAGACCAAAATACAGTACAAAAATAGTACAATTACGTAACACATTGGTCCTATCAACTAGTCGTGGATTTTCTCACGAGAAAAATGTTACAATGGGGTCAAAACAGTGGCTCGCAGGCCGCCCCAAACACGAAAATTAACCCGATAACGATGGAAATAAACCCTAATCATGCTCCTAACAGCAACAATCAGAGCCTAAACCAGGCTCGGATACCAATTGAAGGAAATATTAGGAGGTTAGGAACGATTACCTTCCTCCTTTGTATATTGTTGCAGCTATGATTGTTGCTTGTGTGTCAGATCTTCTGACAGCTCAGTGACAGCTTAAATTAATTAACATCTTATATTCACGAGTAGTCCCACTCGACCTTATTAACACACCTGAACTTAATCAACCGGCCGGGTTTAGTGTGCTAATCCTTTTGAGTTCCTCAAGGGATATTATCAACCCATTTTACAAGGATACGGTTGTAAGATACAAACAACCAGCTTGAGCCACAAATAACTACTAACACCCAAGATACATAGATCTGGTCACGATGACGTTCACCATAGTAGGTCAAAGTGATAGATAGTCAAATGCGCTCAGCTGAAGTCTTACCAAGCATAAGACCAGCTAAGTCACCGAGATCTGGTTCTCCACTTAGGTCAGTCAGGAGAACATATCTCACTGTGATCCATCAATACACCACCTTAAGTGTACCAGTAAAGACAAGCAGCCAAGACAAGCCACTTCTTATCTAAACTACAGCTTAAACCGATAACTTATCCTGAAGTTGTCTCAGCTGTGATAACTGTTTATATCTTGTCAGTTCAACCAATTAATGTTGTCTTCTGTGATACCGACACACTACACAAATCTAACTTTTGTACAAGATAAATGATGACATGTGCAAATATATACATTTATCAGATAGGAGAATAAAATAGTGGTAGGGACAAAACACATTGTATACAAGCATAAAATTTGCTTGCAGTATACAAAATCCCAACACTATGCACGTGGAACAACCAACATTTACTTCTTCAGTTGATCCTACGTTGGCGGAGGCTGCCCAAGTCTTTCCACATCGTGATAATAAGAGGGTGCATCGAGATTTCGTTATACATAATAAGAGTGGTGATCGAGCTGGCCTATTGGCTGATGACATTTCTCTAGCTAAGAATTTGATTGCTACGAACATTATGGAGAAGGAGAACTTATAAAACAAAGTGGATTGTGGAGGGGCTAGGGCTGTAAAAAATTACCGAAAAATTAATATATGGCACATACATTACCGAAAAAATATCGAAAATACTGAATTTTAGGTATACCGTATGATACTATACCGAAGTTTTCTGGTTTGACAACGTTATGGGATTTCCATACAGCAGTATACCGTTGATAACGTATACTGGCTATACCAATTGGTACTGAAACTCGGTATATACCGTATACCGAACTATACTGCTTTATACCGATATACCAACTATACTGATTAGTATCGAACCTTGATACATATCATATACTACTAAACTATATCACTTTGTACCTATATATCGATGTATTTCGAGAAAACGGTATACCGCATATTTGTAATACCTTAGTCTTTGGTATATCTTAATTTTTCGACATACCATTGTCCTTCAATATACCGAAGTATGGTATGGCATGCCGAAGCAACGATGTAAAAATTTGTTTATCCCAAAAGTTACGTATACCGCACAACGGTATGCCGAAGTGTTCGATACGACAACGATATGTATTTTTCCATACCAAACCATTTCGATACAGTATGCGGTATGAGAAAAATTGTATGGTATACCGTACCAAACACCATTCGGATGGGCTGATATGCTACGGGATGCTCGTAGGGGGTCTAATTATTTTATTCGAACCACTATAAAATCTGTATTATTTACTGTTTCATTAATTTACTATTCATTTAGCATAAAATTGTTTTGAAAAATCATACAACTATTGAATTTCAGTAAAACATTAATATATGCACAAGTATGAACCAAAATATTTTTTAGCAAACACGTTTCTCAAGAGACCATAAAATTAGGGCATACACATTCCGCACTATACTCTTACTAAATAGCCTGTAGATTGACTTCAGTCAGTGAACAATACTCAATATCACTTTGCCCACGCGATACAAAGCTAATTTGATGAGTTCAGTAAGTGATTTCAGTAAAAGACTGACTTTCGCGTTTTAGTTAAAACTTAGACTCAGGTATATTCACACCCCTCCTCCTCCCCCCTGACCCGAAGACTCGTGTATGGACAAATAAAGGTTATGTGAAGAAAGACGAAGATCATGTACTTTGGAAGCTAAGAAATTCATTTATGGACTGAAGCAAACTTCTCGATCATGGAACTTACGTTGTGACGAGCTTGTCAAGTCCTACGGTTTTGACTCTTGTCCTAATGAAGGTTATGTGTACCATTATTGTGTTAACGAAAATGTGGTTTTCCTCGCAGTTTATGTAGATGACATCCTTGTCACTAGAAGCAATGCTAAAGTGTTATCGGAAATAAAAAAAAATGGTTATCCGAAACTTTTCTGATGAAGGATATGGAAGAAGTTGTGTACATCCTAGGGATAAAGGTATTCCTAGATCGAAAGAAATAGAGGCTAGGCTTATCCCAGGCTTCCTACATTGATACTATAACTGCTCATTTGAGCATCCAGACCACCAAAGCAAGGATCATTACCTTTCCAACATGACATTCGTCTATCCAATAATTAGTGTCCTAAGACGCTTGGAGAGATAGAGAAAATGGGCGTTGTTCCATATGTTTCTGTTGTCGGTACCCTCATGTCTTCAATGTTGTGTACGAGACCACATATCAGTTAAAAAAAAACCCACAACCCCTTGGGGTTATCATGCAGTTGGAAGAAGAAGTAGAAAAATGAATAAATATAGTGATAATTTGATTGTTCGTTGCCGTAGTAAATATGCGAGAAAATAGAATTTCTTTCATATCATTTATGCCGTAGGTATGATCTTGAGATATTAGTCTAACCGAGGAAAAGAGTGTTGGACTACTAGTTGATTAAGTTCATGTATGTTAATAAGGTCGAGTGGTACTGCTCAGAGATAAGATGTCAATTAATAAGGTTGTTATTGGGCTTAATTAATTAGTGGATATTTCTATCTAAAATACCGAGATCGGATTAAGTCTAAAATACAAGCCATAACTCAATTTTGAATAAATGGGTGAGTCAGCAAACTCTAGTAGAATGAGTTTGTATTTATTAATTAATTATGCTCTGGGCTGAGCATAAATAACTAATCAATTTTAGGTCCAACTTATTTCTTATATTAGATCCCTTGTATGACCCAAATAATGCACAGTAATTAAATTAGACCAAAATCTATTAATTTCCTGCAAGTTATTTAAGTAATTATTTACCTACTTAATTGGTAATTTATTTGATAAATATGAAAGCAATTAATTTATTATTTGCTGCCATACTATCAACTTATTACATTATTCTATTAGGGCTTGAATTCCTAAATAAATAAGTAATAAGTGCCAAAGTATCTCACACGCATAATTTTATATTTTCTTAACGTAGTGAGAGAGGAGCCGATTTCAAGAGGATCCGAGAAGCTGTTCATCTGACTTAGTGACTCATGCAAGCGACACAGATCAAAAGATCTAAACCAGAAGGCACAGATCAACAAACAAAAGTTCTGAAGCTACTTTTCTAAATCCTTCACGGGATCTATGAATGGTGAAGGAGCATCAACTGCTCAACTAAAGTTAACGGTTAACATGTGGTTCCACCTCCATCTCCAGCATGATTGTGGCCTTGAATCTTACTCAGCCTAGCCATATGTCTGATATCCCCCAGATGTTAGAAGCTAACGAGAAACAAACTTTCTTCTGCAAAGAGCTGCCTATGTATGGGTTTGGGGTTTCCTTACATGTTTAGATTATCTCAAGAACCCTTAAATAGGGCCGAGCTTCATGGATGAAACTATTGAAATTCAAATAAAACTTGCAAGAATTGATTAAGTTTGGGGAAAGCGATCTGAGCCGTACAGGTGACGGCCTACGCCTACAGATAGATCTGAGCCGTACAGGTGAAAGCGAAGAAGCAAAAGAGTCGGCCAAATTCTTGGAATAGACGAGAAAAAGTGAAATTAACATAGTCAACGGGCGATAAGATAGAGGAAGATGAATCGTCTGGAGGAAGATTAGAGATAGAAAGGGATAACCATGAGAGGATTCAGAGTGTTCAAGACTAAGCAAATGAAGGAGAAGTTATATTTAACCCTCAAGTTTACGGGCCGAACAAATTGGAATTGCACAGCAGCAATTCAAAATCAATTTTCGATAGCAAATTCGTGAATAAAGGATTTTATATTAATTGCAATTGAGTGAAATTCATAAAGAGTGCGCAAAATCAAATTGATTAGAAAGGGAACTTACCTTATATACAGTATTTTGAAAACGAGATGGACCCGGTAAATCAGAAATTAGTGGTTCGACTGGTCGAGCCGGTTGAATAGATAGGTTGACCCCGATCTAGTATCAATTAATTAATAATTAAGTAAAATTTAACATCTATTGTAGATAAGATTTATTATATATCTAATGACCATATATAAACCCTAGCAGTCTATCTTGTACTCTATAAATAGAGGTCTCCATCCTCATAATATATATACATCTCATTCCCGCTCTCTCTTTTATTCTCTCGTTCTATTTAGTTTATAACATGTTATCAGCACGAAAGCTCTCCTTCCAAAAGAAAAAAATCCACGGCCGAAGGTATCAATTTCTTTTTAAATACCTTTTTTTCGATTGTTGTTTGACACTAATACGTAGCACAAACAAATTTTTTTTTATTGCCAACCTCCCTTCAATTTTTTTATTGTCAATCCTTTCATATATAATATTTCCCTTTCAATAAAATAATCAAATGGTATGGTTATTGATTTGTGCAGTGATATGATTATATAAGTTAAATAATACTCCATCTGTCCCAGTAAACTTGTCTTAGTAGGCTTCGGCGCGGAGTTTAAAAAAGTGGGTAGAAAGGGATAATGTGGTAGTTAAATGTGGGATCCTTGACTTTAATTATATTATATATTTTTTTCTCTCTCTTCTAATGACTATTAATCTAATTTTTTTTAACACTACTTTAACAATGCTAATAAAAAACTGATTTTTTTAAATAATTCTTGATGAAATCAGAAATTAAGATTAACATTAAAAAATTATCAGAAATTACACTAATTCATTACTGCCAATCTGAAATTAAGATTAACATTAAAAATAACTTTCCTTCAATTTTTTTTGGATGAAAGCAGCTTACAAATTACAAATGAAGGAGCCAAAAATTTGATCACATCAGCCTTTTTCCCTCCTACTTTTGATTTATGCCTATAAATACAAGTACTCCTAATAACATTCAAGAGCAATACACTTCATCTAAATACAACAGCAGTTCACTAGAAATATAATGGCAAAAGATGTTGATACAACAACAAGGAATAAAATCGTCCAATTTCTAATGTTGAATTCAACAGCCGGGGTGGTGAATAAAAGAAAGGCTCTGGAAGCTAGCCTTAAATATGGATGCTCTACGTGGACCGTCAGACGACTTTGGGCTGCAGCAAAAAAACAACAAAGTAGAGGTGAGGTTATTAATGTTAGCAGTTCAAGGGCAAATCAGTCAAGAATAAAGAAAGTCCACATTGATATTCAGTTAATACAAAGCTTGCCACTGCACAAAAGGGCCACAATCTGAAAGCTAGGAAGAGGAATCAGTTGCAGCAAATCAACCGTGGTTAGATGGGTTAAAAAAGGTTTGATCAAAGCACACACAAATGCCATTAAACCCCATCTTACTGCCCCTAACAACCTGCTTAGATTAAAGTTTTCCCTTGAAGCTTTACAATTTGATAGAATACTAAATATCCTAAGGTTCAAGTCCATGGATAACACAGTGCACATAGATGAAAAGTGGTTCTACCTTACTAGAGGAAATCACAGATTCTAGCTAACACCAGGAGAGGCAGAACCTCAAAGAACATGCCAAAACAAAAAATTCATAACAAATGTTATGTTCATGTGTGCTGTATGTAGGCCATTGTTTGGGGAAGACGGTTCAATCATTTTTTAATGGTAATATTTGGATATTCCCTTTCACAGAACAAGTAGCTGCACTTAGGAAATCAAAAAATAGACCAGCTGGTACTTTACAAACAAAACCCATTCAATCAGTTACTAAAGAAGTCATTAAGGAGTGTCTTATGAACAAGGTATGTAACCATACATTTTATGTATTTTCAATATAGTTAGAAAACAAGTATGTATGTCAGCATTTAATCTAAGTATTTGTCTGTTCAACTTCAACAATCTACAAGCATAGTATATTCAAGTATGTATGTCAGCATTCAATCTAAGGCAGTTTCAATTCTATTTGAGCATTTATTTCTGCATGTATTTCATAAGTTTATTGTGTACAGATTATTCCTGCTATCAAACAAAAGTGGCCGGCAAATGCAAACAGGTTGATTTTCATACAACAAGACAATGCGAAGCCACATATAAAAGACACAGATATTGATTTCAGAAGGGCAACAAGCAGTGAAGGTTCTGATATAAGACTCATTCATCAGCCACCTAATTCACCAGATACAAATGTGAATGATTTAGGGTGGTTCCAAGCCATTCAAAGCATACAAATTGAAGAAGCATGGTATAATGTAGACCAATTAGTAACTGCTGTTCTAAACTCAATTGAACAACTCTCTCCACATATCCTAAATAAAGTTTTCCTAAGTTTACAAGGATGTATGGTTGAGATTATGAAAGTTAGAGGACATAATTCATATAAGATACCTCACATGAAAAAAGATACTCTCCTAAGAGTAGATGAACTTCCAAGAGATTTGGAAGTGCCTTTGTCTTTGGTAAGAGAGTGTATAACATACATGATGGAGAATGGTTCAGTTGAAGATGCAGAAACACTAAGGAGTAGGATAAGTATAGGGATGCTAGGGATTTGAAGATCACCAGCATCAGCTCTTAGTATAAGGAGTAGTATTTTGAAGCAGACTTAAGGAGTAGACTAAGTATAAGGAACAAGAAAGATTTTTTGTGAAGCAGCAACTAGTACTCCACATTAACCCACATGTTGATACATGTATAAGTTATTTTGTAGTGTGTATATCAGTTTCTATATGTTCAACTAAATGAAATTCAGTTTCTATAATTTAAGCTTTTTCTACTAGTTCATCAGTTTATAGTCTGTAGCTAAGCTATTTCATGTAAAGCCATGTAAAGCCACATCGTAAATTAGTTTATACTCCGTGTAAAGCCACATCATAAATCCACATCATAAATCAAACACCAACAAACTATAAATCAAGCATCGTAAATTAGTTATTTCATTAGTTTATACAAACACGTAAAGCCACATCATAAATCAAGCACCAACAACCTTTCACAATCCACATTAATATACACATATTAACCCACATCGTAAATTAGCCACAAAATCGTAAATTAGTCATGTAAAGTCATATTGGAACTAAATCAAGCACCAACAACCTTTCTCATGTAAGAATTTTTGGCTCAAAAGTAGGAGGGAAAAAGGCTAATTATATGCAATTGGAGAATTTGAAATGGTATTGACCATCCTTTGTTATTTTCGAGACAAATATGATATTGATCTATTTATGAGAGTAATGATATATTGACATATTTTATGCTATTATCTATGCTGATAATTAAACTTGTGTTGCACATATTAGTATAGACCTTAAAGATAACCTTGAAGATTGTTATCTTGAGATGGAGTAACAAATTGTTAATAATCCTGAAGATTAGACTGACTCCTAAAGGTCAAATGACCTTGAAGGTTAAATGGTTGTACCATTTTTTCCTTTCTAAGTTTTTTCTCAAAGTGTTTTCTTAGTTAAGGTTTTTAACAAGACATCCAATGCAACACACGAGTAAATGAGTCATTGAGATTGATTCATAAAAGAGCCAATGCAACACATGATCTCCAAAAGAGTGACGACATCAACATCCAACAAATTCGCTCAAGTGACAACCTAGCGGATTCTTTTACAAAGACATTACCAACATCAACATTCAAGAAGTTGGTACACAAGATCGATATTCACCGACTCAAGGATCAAGAATGACTATATTGAGGTGGAGCAGCTGTACTCTTTTTCCTTCGACTAGTTTTTATCCCATTGGGTTTTTCTGGCAAGGTTTTAACGAGGCAGCAATTTCTGTTTAGGGATGGTCCATCAAGGGGGAGTGTTGTAGATAAGATTTATTATATATCTGATGACCATATCTAAATCCTAGCAGTCTATCTTGTACTCTATAAATAGAGGTCTCCACCCTCATAATAATATACATCTCATTCCCGCTGTCTCTTTTATTCTCTCGTTCTATTTAGTATATAACAACATCAATATTAATAATAATACTTAATATATATATATATATATATATATAGGGGATGGTTCTTTAAGGAACACCTCCTTAATGAAGGAACTATGAACAAATTATCTCCTTCCATTTTAAAGATGTGTGGTCTAGATTGAAGGAGATATTTTTAATGTTAATCTCTTATTTAATTTCATTAAGGGTATAACAATTATTCGATTACTTGAATTTCTTACTTTATTATTATATTTATTTTTATTATATTTAGAGTAAATTTTATAAATCCTTTAATTTAAATAAATTGCTTAAATTATCTATATATCTTATTCATAATTTTTATGCACTTTATTCATAAATTTTTATGCACTTTATTCGTAATTTTATGCACTTTATTTAATTTTTGCACTTTACTCATAAATTTTTATGCACTTTATTTGTAATTTTTATGCACTTTATTTAATTTTTATGCACTTTACTCGTAAAATTTTATATACTTTATTCGTAATTTTTATGCACTTTATTCGTAATGTATACATTTTATTCATTTTTTTGTACACTTTATTTGACTAAATCTGTAGTTAAATCTCAAATCTCATTCACGTAGAAATTCATCATCCAATGACTTTCTAATCACTTTCTACAAAATTGAATCTCCATGAACACCAAATAAACAATTTCACCAAAATTGAATCTCCATGAACACCAAAATTGAGTCAATTTCACAACACAACCAATACCAATTCCAAATCCATACAATTACAAAAATCGACAACATCCTCGGCAATTCAATCTACAAACTATTTATCTCAATCGACGTCTTTCTTAATTGAAAGATTGCAAATCCTAAAACAAAATTAAAATAATTTGGGGAAAATTGGGCAAATAGCTTGAAACTAATTGAAAAAATTAGGGCTTATCTCTAGCAGGAAAATTCCTGCAACTCGATGGCGGCTGTTGTGGTTGACGTCGGACGGATCATCGGCGCTCTCCTCTGCAGGTGGCGGCGGCGCACGGCAGTGGCGGCTGAGTCACGTTGATTGCGCTCCATCTAGCAGCATCAAAACTTCTTGCTACTCATAAGGCGGCGGCGTTACTACTTATGGCTGAGAGAGAGAGGGCTAAGACAGAGAATAGAGAGGAGAGATAGAGCGACGACAAGAGAGAGAGAATAGAGAGAGTAGATGAGGCAGGGACGAGAGAGAGAGAGAGAGAATAGAGAGAGTAGATGAGGCAGGGACGAGAGAGAGAGAGAGAGAGAGAATAGAGAGAGTAGATAAGGTCGAGAGAGTGAATAAAGAAGAGAGAAGGAGTAATTTATTAGGAATACATATATATATATATATATATATATATATATAATTTTATTAAATTAGCTTTAATAATATTAGTAGTATTAAATAAGTTATTTTTGAACAAAAATCTTATTACTGATCTGAATCGTTCAGTTTATAAAATGGAGGGCTAGGATATGTTCCTAGTTCCTTCAATAAAGTGTTGTTCCTTATATATCCATTCCCTATATATATATATATATATATATATATATAAGATTAAAATAATTTTTAGGGGTTAGAGATTTATTGATTGTTATGAATTGTCCATATTTCTCGTTGTAATTCTTTGATTGAGTTCTTAATAAAATATACATGAATGCATATGAGAAATTAAAAGAAAAACAGAGGAGAGAGTCAGTGGAATATTTTTATTTTATTTTTATGATTTATCAACAATAATTCAAAACAAATCTAACTTCAATTAACATAAACACACTACACGTGTATGTCCTAGATTTCGTGTGCCAAATTGTCGCTTAATTCCAATTACTCCCTCCGTCCCGCTATTTGTGGCTCACTTTCCCGAAAGGGGTGTCCCATTATTTGTGGCCACTTTCCTAATTTGGTAAAAAATTATTCTCATATCTTCTACTTTATCATCTTCTCTCTCCTACTTTATTACATTCTCTCTCCTACTTTATCATCCTTTCTCTCATACTCTCTCACTATCTTACCCATCTTCTCTCTCATACTTTATCATCTACTCTCTCTCTCATACTTTATCATCTACTCTCTTAATTCCCGTGCCGAAATCAATTGAGCCACAAATAGCGGGACGGAGGGAGTAGCTTTCTAATTTGAGATCCCATCGTAGATTTTGAGCAAACGGACGGTTGAAGATTGTAGATGACATCGCCGGTTAATGCTCTTTCATTTCCTCTCCCACTATTTTCAATACTTTTGAGTCTGACTAATCAATTTCCAAAATCATTTTTCACGCGGAACCTCTTCGAACAAGAAGCTCTTCCTCTTTTGGAGAAAAACTATCGATCTTCTTGTCGACTCAGAAGGAAAAGCCTTCATCTTTTCGTAACTTGATTTGCGGCTCGAGCTGACGGAAGAGGTTGGTCACTGGCATAAAGCGTACATCTTTTAGATTTTTTTTTTGGAAAAACAGTATATAACCATTGGATCCGGGCTAATCAAGCCACCGATTTCCGGTTAACTCATTTGACTCGTCCGGGTCACACCGGGTCAACGTAAAAAACGAATTTTCATTAAAACCGACCCAAATTTACTGTCGAGTCCTGGTTGAACCGATTGAACAGGCATGTTGGTCTAGAGACGAGCTTCAGGTGTAGATGGGGGAGGGGGTGAATACTCCTAAATGCAAATTCAAAACTCAGAACGCGAAAGTCTGTTGATGCTGAAGATTGCTACTGAACTTTGTCAGTTAGCCAAATATGCTTTCTCGATCGCGTGGACAGAGATTCTCCTACTGAATACAGTCCTACTGACTTATATCAGTGAATAGTAGTTCAGCAACAAAAGTTGTGTGCGGAAGTGTAGGCCCTAAAATAATCGTCTCAGTGAAAATATGTATTATGTTTTTTGATTAAAACTCAGTTGTATGATGAATGAATAGTTAATCAATGCAACAGTTAAAATCAAGACAATCTATTTTTAAAGTGGTTCGGACACGCTGGGTCCTACGTTCACTGTCTTGAACTAAGCAGGAGTTCTTGTATTAATTATATTGAGCAAGCCTCAGTTGATCTGTTCACATGACATACTCTTACTTGTTTGCTTATACTAAGCAAGCCTCAGTCAATCTGTACGCAAGATAGATATCTACTTATAGTCGTAGTGACTTTACACTTCTTAACCTTTAAGGTTAGAATTTCTCTAACTAAAAAGGAGTTCTTACAATAAGAACAGTTCAAAAGATGAACTCCTTCAAGGTTCTAAGCTATTGAAAATATTACAATTAGCACGCTTACAATTAGCCTTAGTCAATCTGTACGCAAGACAGAAATCTACTTATAGTCATAGTGACTTTACACTTCTTAACCTTTAAGGTTAGAATTTCTCCAACGAAGAAGGAGTTCTTACAATAAGAATAGTTCAAAAGATGAACTCCTTCGAGGTTCTAAGCTATTGAAAATATTACAATTAGCATGCTTAGAAAGAGAAAGGGAACATGTATTTCTCGAGAGAGAAGAACTAAACAAGATCTAATTCTAAGTGCAAGTTCTTCGCTGAATATTGCTGTGAATTCGCTAGAGTTTGGTTCCCGGTATCTTTCTCCATGAAGACTCTCCTCTATTTATAGTCTTCGATTTGTGAATAGATCCATTGGAGGGAGTCTATATACATGTCGAATAAGATAAAAAAATGGCCATATGAATTCGAACGTTGAAGTAGAGATTCTGTAGAGATTTCGTCTTTTTCCGTCTAGGAGTAGCTTTATGGCAGAGCAGGTAAAGCGTTGTCGGCTCCTTGTTGGTTCGAGGCTAAGAGAGTAGGTGGGGCTTGTTCAAACTCCAAGAGTACGATTAGTTGACTTCCTCTGAATCCTCGGACCTTCATCAGATGTATCTTCTACTGACATTCTTTTGATCAATTCAGTTCGCAGGCTCGAAATCCTTTGCAAATTCAGTTGGTCGATAGCTGTCCAACTGACTTCCTTGATATTGAGTTCTCCAGCTGAGTGCAAAATCTTCTACTAAGCGCACAGCTATTGAACTCTAGTCTACTGAGTTCATAACTGCTGAACTCAACTAAGCTATTACAGTATTGAAGGTTCATCATTCAACAAGGGGTTTTGGGATCTTCAAATCTTATCATACTCTCATCCCAACAATTTCCCCCTATTTGATGATGCCAAAATCTTTTACAAACAACTACTGACTATGCTAAAAACAATATTACAAATTAATCTAAGCACAATATCAGAGCAAAATATAGAGTAATGAAGCTCTTACAATAAGGCTATCTCTACCAGCAAGGCTGACTATCTAATCAACACAGATGCTATTCATCATTAGACTAAAGTCTAACAAATATCCCTAACATACTTACAATCAATTTCCCCCTAAACAGGATGCCAAACAATTGAACCACAAAGATAAACATATTAGCAGAGATAATAACTTCAGTATTCTGATGTGTATTCTGATTACTTCAGTAATCAGGAGTGTTGAAAGATAAAAACACAGCCAAGTGACAATGAGTTGTTGTCAAAGGCCAAAAGAAAAAGATGTCATAAATGATCTGAGAAGATTTCTAGTACACGACGATCTAATTCTATAAGCAAAAGACTAGAAGACTATCAGCTGGACTTCTTCTTGAATAGTTGCATACGCGCCTTAAAGTCTGCAGACTTCTTCTCCAGAAGCTCAAGGCCATAAGCTGAATATACATGATTCCTCAAGGCCTTTCTCTTCCCGGTCTTCATCATAGTTGTTGTTCAGACCTCTTCTTCTGATAACTTCGATGATTTCTTCCTCAATCTCCTTCTTACAGATGTTGTCTTGAAGCGTGAGAGGAGGAGGTAAGGTTCTGAGCTCAGGTGCCTTAAGGTTTTATCTGACTGTTCTAGTAGAGTTTGAATCTCAGCGTAGAGTGGGGGATCCATCTGTATCATAACTTCTTTGAATAGCTCCTTAGGATTAAACTGCTCATCAAAAATCTTCCAGATGTAGAATCTTTTGATGAAGTCTATCTTCACATGTTTCAACGTTGATTGATCTTGTATAGAACCTACTCGTCAGTCCTCTTGTAAATTACTCTCTTCACCTCATTCACTGGTTCTCTTCTCCTGAAGAACTTGGAGGTGGTAGGGAAACTCTTGTCCTTCTTTGGAACCCTTTCTCTTGCTTTCTTCTCCGTCCTGGGTCTGAGAACCTCAAGTTCAGCTAGACGTAATCTCTCTCTCGCTTAACTGATCTGTCTTGCTTCAACTGTTCTATCCAATCCTCTCTCACAGCTATCCCATATTTCTTTCATTTCAGCTTCTTGACTCTTAGAGAGCTCAGTGGTTGGGATATTTTATTTAGCTTCTGAGTCGCTTGGTTCTGATGATTTGGACTAAGGGGTTTCAGGCTTCTCAACTTGTTTGGACTTCGGAGGAGTTTTTGCAGCTGAACTGGATTGCCTAGGCATTACAGATCTTGTTCTGGTAGGAACTGGGGTCCGGATCTGTACGCCTTTCTTGGCTTTGGTCTGCTTCTTCTGATCTTCTTTGTCTTGTTCTCGCGCCAGCTGTTCATCATAGGCAATTTGTTCCTCGCGCGTTTTGAACTTAAGCTTTTTAAGTTTCGGAGGGGTTGGAGAAGCAAGGGCTTTGCCTTTGCCTTTTGCTGCTGACTTGAGTGGTGGCTCTTCTTTAGTTAAAGCTTCTATGAATTTAGCCACTTCAGTAATTGCTTCGTCAGCTGGCTCTCCTGAGCCTTCACCCTTTTCTGTTTCTTCCCCCTTACTCGCTGCTATAGCTAAGTTGGGTCCTGCCTCTTCAGATTTCAGGAGGATCAGTAGTTGTGCATACCTACTACTTTCCCCCTTTTTGGCATCATCGATCAGCGTTGCTAGGGCAATAACCTTCTTGTTCAGCTCTCCGATAGATGAGCTGATTGTTTCAAGAGAAGCAACTACATCTCCTGCTGCATCAGTATATGAAGTACATCTTTTGTCATACTCTGAATTTACGGCTTTGAGTAGAGCTAACTTAGAGGCTTAGATACGTCGAAGATATGCTTCCACATACTCAGTTGCTTCTTTCTTAATCTGCGGGCAAGCTTCATGTTGTTCCTCTCAGTGGTGAGCTTGTGACGCTCTTCAACTGTTTTCAGGACTCGATCTATTGCAATGACCATTTCATTAGAAAATATCTTGGCATGTGACTGCAGTATGATCTGAAACTGAGTTGTCAGATCAGTCCTTTGAGCCTCAAGTGCCTTGGTGAGGATATCCCCAGCTTTGATATTAGTAGGAGTGCTGATCCTCTGCACTTCAGCAGATAAGTTTCCCAACATCTTGGTCTGAGCCTCAATAAATTGGCTCCATTTTATGTTCACGTGTACCGCGAAGAGACGGTTCTTATGACCTGGACGTTTAATGCACTTATTTATTGACACCACTTTGAGGTCCTTATTCTCAGCAGCTTGATAACATGATTGCTTCTTGGGCTGAGATTTGGGATGCGTATGGATGATTGCGCCTGATGATGGAGGAGGAGGTAGCAAGTCATCCCTGAAAGATTTTCCCTCAGTAGAGCCTTCCTAGTCTGCATTCTTGGGTAGTGAATCATGGTGTTAGTCAGACTGAGTCGTGGGCTGAGTAGACTGTTTTGGTTACCCCTTCTGACTCAGGAGCATAAGTATGGTGGCGCGAAGATCTTCCATAGATGCAATGTCAGCAGGCTCGCCATAGCATATCTCCTCTTTGAGTGTCTGCTCTTCCTTTGCCAGTTCAGAGACTATCCTAAGGTGGATCATCTCTTCTAACAGATCCCATTCCAGGAACCAGAGGCGAATCTGCACCCTCGCTCTGACTGCAATGTCCACGAGATCTGCATGGTCGAGAATCTCAGGAATCTCATCAGCAATTTCCTCAGCATCTCTGCTCTGAGCTAGCAGTATTGAGGTAAGGGACTGAATTGGAGATCTCAGTCTGAGGAATGTCAGCTTAGATATCTAACTGAGTCTCCTCAGAGTGAATCCGCTTGACCTTGCCTCTTAGAGTCAAGTCCTCCTGATCGGACTCTGAATCCTGAATCGAGAATGTCTTAGGGATCACTACTGAAGGTTTTGCTTTCTTCAGCACCTTCCTCTTCTTTTGCTGAGTCGAGCGAGTATCCTGAGATATTGTCAGTGGACGCTTGTCAAGGCCTTAGTGATTTCTCAGTTGCTGCTGCATTGCAGAACTTGACGTTCTTCTTGTGAAAGAAGTATGCATCAGCGAAGACCACTCTTCCCTGACAGTAATCTTCAATAATAATTGATACTTTAGTGCCATAGAGCAGCTTGCCTTTGGGAATGAGTGGCATGCTAGAGTTATCTTCATTGGCAGTGAACTTCTGGAGCTGAGCCTTGAATTCAGATCTGAAAAAGGCGTTTAACTCCATCCATGATGGCCATCATTATCTGAATCCTGACCCGGGATAATTGATCGTAAGATCCCGCTGAACTAGTCAGTATGTGATTCACGATATAGGCCAGACCTCCATATTCAGGGAGCAACTTATTTTTTGGAAATGCTGCTTTGAATACCACGTCCTCCTGACCACTGAACTTGCATAATTACTAATTAATGGAAGACTCCTTGTAGCCGATCAAAGAAATCCCTTCATCAGGCAGACTGAATCTCTCGAGAAGACACTTAGCAATATCGATGTCTGCAATCTTCTCTGTCCAGATATTGGTGGAAGTCTTTTGCAAATAGTTGATGCAAGTAATATCAGTGACCTCATCATCTTGCTGGATGTTCATGAAGAACTCAGCGACCTGCCTCGGAAGGCACTGAGAAGGAGACCTCGAAAAGCACAGTCGTAAGACTGGAGGACTCCAGTGCATCAAAGATGATGCCCATACACTCGACATCGCAAGATTTGATGGAGAGAACAGGATCGAACCACACTCTCTTTGTGTCTAACATCTCCTGCACGTCGGAGGGAATGAGGACTTCATTATTCGGGGACGTCGCCATTGTTGATGATAAAAATCGAATCTGCAAAAACAATGTTAGCACTCGAAAATAGAGTGAGTCAATAAATATCAGAAGCAGTTTAGAAGAGTTACCGAAGGAATGTGATGGATTTCTAAAGTAAAATATTTGCAGAGCACCAAATCATTCGTAAATGGCGAAAAAGTATTTTAGATGAGAGATACACAGGAATTTATATGTAACTGAATATGAACGGTTTTATTCCTTGTGCGGTAGAGATTAATTAGTTTTTAAAAAGTGGACGACTCAAATTAAATGTTATAAGAGGTTATGATTACTGGCCGCCTATAATCTCGACCTACTAAGCTCTATCTCCTAATAGATAAGGTAAAATGACATGCATTTAATGCGCCACTGTCAGCATATGGAATGTCGTGTTTTAATGAGAACGATATGCTTAATGACATACGATGAACATTAATGGCAGGAAATAAATGCTATATCATGTTGATCACCAAATGCTGAATAAATACTCATAATCTTTCAGCTGAACATAGTAGTTAGCTGATACCACTGTGAAGACGGAGTATTTTAGCAGTACTGAGAGTTTGTTCCCCCTTACTCAGTACCCTTTGGATCGTCTTACTAAATTGAGTCAGTAGGATCCAGTAGACCTAGTTCTACTGAGAGTTTGTTGAATCTGGTCTCAGCTAGAGGTTTGGTCAGAATATCATCCCTTTGCTTATCAGTATGGATCTTCTCCATTCTGATGTCTTTCTTCTCGACATAATCGTGAATGAAGTGATGTCGTATGTCCACGTGCTTGCACCTTGTATGTAGAACTGAGTTCTGAGTGATTACAATCGCACTGGTACTGTAACAGTAAATCGACACTTCATCTTGATGTATGTCGTAGTCTCTCAGCTATTGTCTAAGCCACAGTATCTGGGCGCAACAACTTCCTGTAGCCATGTATTCATCTTTAGTAGTGGGCGTAGCTACTGAATGTTGTTTCTTGGAGAACTAAGATATAAGCTTATTGCCGAGGAACTGACATGTTCCTGAGGTTGACTTTCTGTCGATTCGACATCCTGCATAATCAGCATCAGAATAACCAGTTAGTTCAAGATTATCATCAGTAGAATACCATAACCCAACATCAGGTGTTCCTTTCAAGTAACGGAGAATCTTCTTTGTTGAGTCTAAATGACTCCGCTTGAGATTCACCTGAAATCTCGCGCATACACCTACAACATAAGTTATATCAGGTCGGCTAGCTGTTAGGTATAGTAATGAACCAATTATAACACGATAATCAGTTGAGTTTACACATACTCCATCTGTATCAAGATCAATCTTGAGATTAGTATTCATGGGTATCTTTACTGATTTGCTGGATTCGCAGCAGAACTTTTTGATGAGATCTCTTGTGTATTTAGCTTGATTAACGAATATTCCCTTCCTGAATTGTTTGACTTGAAGTCTAAGGAATAAGTAATTTCTCCCATCATCGACATTTTAAACTTTTCCTTCCTCATTTGCTCAAATTTCTGGCACATGGTTAGATTCCTAGATCCAAAGATGATATCGTCCACATAGATCTGCACCAGTAGGATGTCATCTTCTGACTTGATACTGAATAGGGTGCGATCTGTTGTTCCTTTATGAAAACCTTTCTGAAGAAAAAAGTCTGATAATGTATCCTACCAATCCCTGGGAGCTTGTTTTAACCTATACAGTGCTTTCTTAAATCTGTAAACTTGATATCCCTATTGAAATCTGGACGGTTGTTCAACGTAGACTTCTTCCTTCAGTACGCCGTTCAGGAAAGCTGACTTCACATCCATCTGATAGACTGTGAATTACTGATGTGTTGCATATGCTAGGAATAGACAAATGGCTTCCAATGTTGCAACTGGGGCGAACATTTTGTCGAAGTCTATTCCTTCTGCTTGGCAGTATCCTTTGGCAACAAGTCTAGCTTTATTCGTGATGATGACGTTGTTTTCATCTCGCTTATTTTTGAAGACCCACTTTGTTCCTATCACGTGCTGATGTCTAGGTCTGTCTACAAGCGTCCACATGTCGTTTCTGGTAAACTAATTGAGCTCCAGTTGCATGGCAGTGATCCAGTTAGCATCATTCAGCGCATCCTCAATTGTCTGAGGTTCTTCAGTAGACAATAAGCATGAGTATAAAGCACTTTCTCCCTGAAAAAATCTGGATCTTGTCTTAACACTAACTGAAGGATCTCCTATTATAAGATCTGAACTATGAGCGTCTAACCATGAACGACGATGTCTTGTTACTCTATCTGGAATTGATTCTACATAGATAGTAGGAGTATTAGGAATTTTAGTTGTTCTATTCTGTAATTGAAGCAATTCATCAACAAGATCAGGTTCTACTGAGTCACCAGATTCATGAGCATTCAAATTAAGAACATTGATAGTACTCCTGAGTTGTTATTCTCAATAAAGGTCTCAGTTACCACATGAGTTTCTTCATCGACCTGAATTACCTGGGATTAATTCTCTTCAGTAGAATCAATCTGTTCAGCTACACTGCTTGTTGGTTGATTCTGAATTTCATCGTCTGAATCATCATTCCAATAATGTTGGATCTTTTTGATGTTATTTTTGAAGCTTAGATCCTGTAGCTTGCCCCTGACCTCTTCAGCTTCTTGCTGAGAGTTTGACTTCCTATCCTCAGAAGTAAATTCATCAAACACAACATGAGGGCTTTCTTCCAAGCAAAGGGTCCGGTAGTTAAAGATCCTGAATGGTTTGCTGACCTTGGAGTATCCTAAGAAAACTCCTTGGTCTAACTTGCTATCAAAGACCTTTAACTGGTCATTTTCGTTATTGTGGATAAAACACGAACAACCAAAAATATAAAAATGAGAGATAGAAGGAATTCTCCCTTTCCATAATTCATATGGTGTCTTCATGTACATCTAAGTCAGTAGAGATCGCTTCTGAGTGTAACAGGTAGTGCCATTAGCTTATGCCCAGAACTTCAATGGTAGACCTGAGTCTGTGAGTAACGTTCTTGTTGCTTCTTTGAGTTTTCTATTTTTCCTTTCAGTAAGACCATTATGCTGAGGCGTACGTGCCGCTGAGATCTCGTGTTGAATTCCTTCAGCTTCGTAGTGGTCCTTCATCATTGAGTTCAGAAAATCTGTTCCATGGTCTGAGCATATCCTTTGAATCTGGATATCTTTCTCGACGATTAGTCGTTTCAGCAGTTTTGCAGTTCAGATTTGGCATCATATTTGTTAGCGATGAACATCACCCATGTATATCTTGAATAGTCATCAATGACTACATGAGCATATTTCTTCCCTCTGATCGTCACTGGTGTGACTTACCCAAAAAAATCCATGTGGAGCAGCTGAAGGATCCCATCAGTAGAAGGTGACGGAATAGGCGGATTGTTAGACTTTGTTTGCTTTCCCTTCATGAATGCCTCACAATTCTTATGTCTTTTGAAGACTTCGTTGGGCAGTCCTCTTACTTTATCATCCAATGCTAGCTTGTTCATTGTCTTGAAGTTCAGATGGCTCACGTCTACGCCACAACCATGCTATTTTGTCATCTGACTTCGTATGTGCTAGCAGGTAAGCTTCAGGTTCAGTGATATTCCATTCAGCATATTAGATATTTCTTCGCCGCGACCCCGACAACACAGTTTTTCCTTTATATTTGTCAAGAACATCACAAAAACCTGTGTCAAAAGTCACTATATTGGAGTTATAACAGAATTGACTGACAGAAAAGAGATTATGTTGAAGTCCTTCAACATATGATACTCTAGGAACTGTTGTAGTCCCTATTTTCAGGGTTCTGTATCCCTTTGTGTAGCCTTTGGAGTTGTCACCAAACTCAATTCTGGCTCCTTGTTGTAGAACATAGTCTGTCAGCAGATTCTTCTAATACATCATGTGTCTTGAGCATCCACTGTCCACGATCCAAGGGTCCTTTAGCACCTGCAAAAGAAAACTAGATTCAGGTACCCTTTGGGTTCAGCTTTGGGCACTTAGATGTTAATGGACTTTTGAATCCAAATTTCTCTGACAACCCTGATGGTTTCGAACTTGTTGCCCTTCTTGGCAGCTGATTTCTCTCCTGAACTTGGAGATGCTGACTTTTTGTTCTTCTGAGGTTCATCTTTGTTCTTCTTCTGAACCTTTGGGCTTTTGACTCTTGGCTCATAGTAATACGATCCATGTTGAGCTGGATGAGTCCATTATGGTTGGCCATACTGTTTGGCCCACCTGACCTTTTTGGTTCCCCCTGAGTTGGATCTGGGTGTCTTGGGGCTTGAACCATGGGTCATCTTCTTGTTTCTGGGCTAAGGTGCGATCAATTTCTGTTTGTTTTGTGCCTAAGGGGTGATAGGTTCAACAGCTTGAATCTTCCATCGGACAAATCGACCAGCCAACTTTTATGAGCCTTTAGAGGTGGAGGTAGAAGCTTCATATGTGTAGCCTAGTCCTTCCTTAACGGAAACTGGCCTCTGAGCTCTAAGCATTCCTTCTAACTTCTCCTTGGCTCTTAGATACTATTCTGTCATCAGACCTCGCCATACTTCATCACTCTTCCTGAGTGACTCATAATCCTTCTTTACTTCTTTGAGTTTCTTACTGAGCCTAGCTATCTCAATATCTTTCTCAGAGATGTCTTTGGTCAAGACTGATATCTGAGTTTCTTGATGTTGAGACTTAGTCATTTGAGAGTTAATCTCTTCCTTCTGTCTCAACACAAGTCCTTCAGACTTAGTAGAGTCCTGACTTCTCATCGAATGTCTCTGATTCTCAGCTTTCAGAAGTTCCATCTCCTGAATTACCTTACTGAACTATTGGCTCATCTGGATCTATTCCTCAAGCAGATCCTCATATGCAAGAACCACGTCTAGCGGTTCACCTGCAATAGAGCTCATATCGTGTGTGCATGGTGAAGAGGGGCATTATATTAGGATCAGAATTTACCTCAGCCTCTTCTCCGGCAATGAGACATAGTCCAGTGTCCTGTGCTTCAATTGCGACGAATGCATCATCATCATCAGATGATTCCATGGATGGTTCTGCGTTGCTTAAACAATCGGATAACTCTCCAGCGATGTAGGCTTGCCTTTTTCTGACAAATTTGTCGCATCTGGCTTGCCGTTTGGCTCTTTCAACAGCCTATAGTTCTGGACATTCGTATTGAAAATGTCCTGCTTCTTGCACTTGTAGAATACTGAGCTCCTGCCTTCCCTTTTAGGTGTCTCGTTATGTCCAGTGGGGGCAGCTTCAGTATTCCTGCATTCAGGTAGAGATTTAGATTCATTTTTCGAGTGATCATTCTCTCTCTTACCTTGATAGCTCTTGGAAGCCCTTTTCATCTTCATTCTTCAGAACTTGTCCTTCTCCTTCTAGTATTTCACCTGAAGAAGAGCGTACTTCTTAGCCAAGTTGTCAGCAGATGGTATTGTCACTGAGCTTCCAGCTGACTGATTTGCGGTTGGGGGATTCGCTCCGAGTGTACTGACTGATGCCTTGTAAGCATGATCCATTGGCATTCAGTCTCAGCACCGGGGTGTGTGGGAGATTAAACTCGAACTCCTCTGCCTTTAGTTCTGAAAAAATATAATCAGGAGTAACAGAGTTCAGGTTAGCCTTGGGCCTCCTAAGAGCCCTTAATATCTTGGTGTTGGTCTCCTTGTTGCTGAATGTTCTTCCCAGTCTGTTGATGATATTGATTTGATTCGTGAATCTGACACTGCAATCATCAATAGACTCCCCCAGAAGCATAGTAAATGCTTTGAGTTTCTGCAGCTCTAACTCTAGTTTATTCTCTTTTATTTGTGGAGTTCCTTGGCTTAGCACATCTAGAGCATCCCATAGCTCCTTTGATATCTTGCATTCGTGCACCCTTCCTAGATACGAGTCACTGAGAGTTGTCAGTATGACATTTCGTGCGACTCGGTCCAGGTTGTGCAGCTTTCTCTCTTCAAGTGTGAAGAAGCTCTTGTCTTTTGGGACCTTTGGGCCGGTTCTGGCACCTACTACTCTTTCTACTACAATCTCAACAATGTCGATCATAGGAACAATAGGTCCTTTCTCCAGAACATCAGCCATGCTGTCATGCAGCGATGTTAAATGAGCCTCCATCCATACCCGCCATATCGCATAGTTTTCTGCCAAAAACATGGGTACCGTCCTTATACCTGAGAAACCAAACATGTTGAAAAATATGGTATAGGATGCTATGAAGAGATGCAAGGTAGAGAAAATAGTTTTCAGGATCTGTTCGAGTTAGACCAGTATTTAGATAACGATGATCAAGAAGAACACCGCTCTTATACCAATTGTTGGTCCAGAGACGAGCTTCAGGTGTAGAAGGGGAGGAGGGGGTGAATACACCTGAATGCAAATTTAAAATTAGAACGCGAAAGTTAGATGATGCTGAAGATTGCTACTGAACTTTGTCAATTAGCCAAATATGTTTTCTCGATCGCGTGGGCAGAGAGTGTCCTACTGAGTATAGTCCTACTGAATTATGTCAGTGAACACTTGTTCAGCAACATAAGTTGTGTGTGGAAGTGTAGGCCCTTAAATTAATCGTCTCAGTGAAAATCCATTTTATGTTGTTTGATTAAAACTCAATTGTATGCTGAATGAACGGTTAATCAATGCAACAGTTAAAATCAAGACAAGTGATTTTTAAAGTGGTTCGGACATGCTGGGTCGTACGTCCGTTGTCCTGAACTAAGCAGGAATTCTTGTATTAATTATACTGAGCAAGCCTCAGTTGATCTGTTCACAGGACAAATTCTTACGTGTTTGCTTATACTGAGCAAGCGTTAGTCAATTTGTACGCAAGACATATATCTACTGATAGTCATAGTGACTTTACACTTCTTAACCTTTAAGGTTAGAATTTCTCCAACTAAAAAGGAGTTCTTACAATAAGAACAGTTCAAAAGATGAACTCCATCGAGGTTCTAAGCTATTGAATATTACAATTAACACGCTTTGATAGAGAAAGGGAACAGGTATTTCTCTAGAGAGAAGATCTAAAGAACATCTAATTCTAAGTGCAAGTTCTTCGCTGAATATTGCTGTGAATTTGCTAGAGTATGTGAGCTTTGATTGTTGTCTTTCTGCATGAAGACTCTTCTTTATTTATAGTCTTCGATTTGTGAATAGATCAGTGTGAGGGAGTCTAGACATGTGTCGATAAGACAAGGAAAACGGCCATATGAATTCAAACGTTGAAGTAGAGGTTCTGTAGAGATTTCCTCTTTTTCCTTCTAGGAGCAGCTTTATGGCAGAGCAGGTAAAGCGTTGTCGGCTCCTTATTGGTCAAGGCTGAGAGAGTAGGTGAGGCTTGTTCAAACTCCAAGAGTACGATGAGTTGACTTCCTCTGAATCCTCGGACCTTGAACAGATATATCTTCTACTGACATTCGTTTGATCAATTTAGTTTGCAGGCTCGAAATCCTTTGCAGATTCAGTTGGTCGATAACTGTCCAACTGACTTCCTCGGTATTGAGTTCTGCGGCTGAGTGCAGAATCTTCTACTGAGCGCATATCTACTGAACTCTAGCCTATTGAGTTCCTAACAGCTGAACTCAACTCAGCTATTACAATATCGAAGGTTCATCATTCAGTTAGGGGTTTTGGGATCTTCAAATCTTATCATACTCTCCTCCCAACAAGGCTGATTCAGGCCCGTTTTCACAACATAGCTTATATATATAATAATCACATTCAAATAATTTAAAGAGTTTACCAAATGATTAAAAAAAGTATTTGGATTTATATGGACCCGACTGTGGTCATCACACTTCTTTCCTCGGGACGTTATGGATCAATCGAGATGCGCAAGTATCTTATTCTTCGCGATATTCACGTTGGTTTCACTCACATTCACAAAGAGGAAAATCAGTCGGCGTGTTTTCTTTACTCGTTGATTTTTCAGGTGTCGATCCATTCTGATTTAAGTTACCATAGTTATTAGTGTTTGTATGTGTTTTATGTTGGAAAATCTTGGAATAAATGGAATATAATGGAAAGAAATCACGCATTAAATGCTTGTTGAATTGAATTAAAATTCAGCTATCTCTGACTGCAATTTTGAACCTCAAATTACGAATTGAAATAGATAGTGTCGATCTATGTTTCGAATAGATAAATCTTGTGCGTTTAATTTCTCAATTACGATTTTCGATGAGAGAGAAATAACGGTTTGAAGTTTGTGGGAAAAAATTAATTTGTTACCTAATGTGGAGAAATTTAACTTATTCGGGTTATGGAGATTTAATACATTAATTAGTATCCCACATTGATAAATGAACAATGAATGTAGTGGTATTTAAGTCTCTACCACTTAGTAGGAGATAACAAAGTAACATGTGGTGGGCTTGGGGCCACACATTCTCATGTACGCGAGCCTTTTTGCCGATCGCCTCACACGTGGCGCGCTGCACCGCGCCTGCTCCAGGCCTTGGCTCCAAGCCCGAGTCCTTGTCCTTAGATCTTGGAAAATGGTCCTTTCGATGGTTAGTGGGCTTGTCCGCTGGGCCTTGGTTAATGGGCTTGGTGGGCAACTTGTGGACTGACCCAACTCTTGGTGTAATGCTCTTCCTGCACCAGATTTATTATTTTCGGAATTCTCTGGAATGAGGCTATAGAGATCTCTCCACCTCTCCACTTCACACCCCACTACATGGCTGCAATAATTGGTTGTGTTTGGGGATGAAACGTCAGAAACCGAGAGCACTATCGGGGCATTTTTTATCTTATGGAAAGAGGGTTCCTCGACTCGGACGAGTTTGTTTCTACGAACTTTGCATTTTGTTTTTCCGACTTAGTACTTGGTTTTGTAATAGCAACTTTTGTATTCAACAATCGTAGGACGAAAAAACCTATACCTAAGCAGCTTGGAGTTTACCGGGGAACGAACATAAACTGAAATATGTCGTCATCAAGTGTTGCCACCACCAATGCGGCCGCCGTCGTTGCTTCTCCCGCCGCCGCAACCAATGCCGCGGCTGCCACCGCCATTGCTTCCAATGTCATTTCCTCCTCTAGTAATGTCGTTCCATCAGTTTCTGCCCCGACTCCAGCTTTTAGCGTCCCGAACTCCATGGCGCCAAATACAACACTTGTCGCCATGTCCGCTGCTACCGATGCAAAAAGTGCACTTAACTATGCTAATGAACTTACTTGGCATTCAATTTGAATGCGACATCTTCTGCTTTGCAGAATAATGTCCCTTTTGGGAGTGCGAACCACCTTGGAGGGGTGGAGGGCTTGACCCCGACTCTAATGGTGCCTCTACACTCGTGTAGAGTGTTAACTGCTGCCAAGAAGCCGACAAAGTTTAGTGGGGCCGACTTCGATAGATTGCAACAATAGATTTTATTCTATTTGACAACATTGTGGTTCACTACCGTGCTGAGAGAGATTGCACCTCCTCCTCCAAGTGAAACTGAAGAGAATGTGGAAGAGTGCATGGCCTATGAAAATTGGCTTACTTCAAATAATTTCTGAAAAAATTTCTTCTTAGTGGACTAGAAGATAGCTTATATGGCGTGTATGCGAATGTAAAGACCTCCAAGGAAATATGGGAGGCACTTGAAGAGAAATATTGTAGTGATGATGCAGGTACCAAGAAGTTTATAATTGCCAAGTTTTTGGACTACAAAATGGTGGACTGCCTGCCAATCATGGACAAATTACAAGAGTTTCAACTCATTATCCATGATGTCCACGCCGAATGAATGCTTTTTCCAGATGCCTTAATTTTGGCAACCGTGATCGAAAATCTTCTACCGAGCTGGAAGGACTTCAAGAGTTGTTTGAAGCACAAGCAAAAGGAAATGACACTTGAAGACATAGTTGTCCAGCTCAGCATCAGACCGATAAAATAAATTGAGATGGGAAGGGCAAAGCACCCGTGTATCGAGAGTCAACCTCACAGAGAAGGGCGAAAACTCCAGCAACTTCAAAAGAGGGCATCCAAATAGCAACCCCCAAGGAAAGGACAAATTTCAAGCCAGCAAGTTTGAAGGGGAGTGCTATTACTGTGGCAGGACTGGCCACATGTCTAAGGACTATCGTAAGCTGAAGAAGAAGAAGGCCCGTCAAGCTAACATATTGGATATAGACCTCAATGAAGTCGACCTTGCGGCTATCTTAACTGAAGAAGTGAATGTCGTGGAGAACAAAGGGAAATGGTACATTGATACCACTGCCACGACACATGTTTGTGGTGACCCAAGCCGCTTCATCAATTACAAGAGTTTCCAAGGGAGGAAACTGAATATGAGAAATCAAGCCTCGTTCGGCGTAATTGGCTATGGTACTATGGTGCTAAAGTTGAGCTCTGTGAAGAACCTTACTCTAGAAGAGGTGCTGCATGTCCCAGATATCCGCAAAAAAATTGTGTCTGGCTCTGTACTAGTTAAACGAGTTTTAGACTAGTATTCGAGTCTGACAAGTTTATTATATGAAAATTTGGTAGGTTCTTAGGAAAATGTTACCTATCTAAGGGCCTTTTCAAGTTAAATGTAATGGCCTTGCGCCAAGAGCCCCGTGAGGGAAAGAATAAAGAGAATGAAGCTACTTCCTCTTACTTGACTGAGTGTTCTAATTTATGACATTATAGATTAGGACTTGTTAATCTAAAAGGTTAGTTAATCTAGATTTACTTAAAGTAAACGAGTTTAACAAAAACAAGTGTGAAGTTTGTGATGAAGTAAAATTGACTAAGTTGCGATTTCATTCTGTTGAAAGGAACATGAAGCCTCTAGAACTCATTCACACTGATGTGTATGACTTAAAGTTTGTGAAAACTAGAGTTGGGAAAAAATATTTTATTACTTTTAAAACTGAAGCCGAAAACCAACTTGATTATAAGATAAATATCGTACAAAGTGATAGAGGTGCGGAGTATGTAGCTCCTTTCGAAGAGTTGTAAGTCAAGTGGTAATATTCATCATATCATCGCCCCCTATTCGCGTCAATCAAATGATGTTGCTGAAAAAAAAAGCTGCACTTTAAAAGAAATGATGAAACCCTTGTTAATAAGCTCTGGATTGCCCCAAAACATGTGGGGGGAAGCCGTTTTGATGGCTAACTACTTATTAAATAAAATACCTCTTAAAGATAGAGATGTTACTCCCTACAAGTTGTGGAAAGGAAGGAAACCATCCTATAAATACCTCAAGGTGTGGGGTGTTTGGCTAAGGTAGAAGTGCCTTTACCTAAGCAAGTTGATGTCAGACCTAAGACTGTCGATTGTATCTTTATAGGATATGCACTGAATAGTAGTGCCTATTGATTTGTCATTCATAAGTCGGTCGTACCTGATATGAAAGTAGGAACTACTATTAAGTTAAGGAATGTTATATTCTTTAGGTAAAAAGGGGGATTAAGTTGAACCAACTTCTAATGGTGAGGCTAGAGAGATTGCTTGTAGTTCAGAAAATATGGGGGTCAAACCTGCTACGCGTAAGAGGTCTGCTACCGATATTGAAAATCTAGAACCAAGACGTAGTACAAGAGCAAGGGTAGCTAAGGACTTCGCCCCTAACTATGTAGTTTATCTTTTGGATGAATAACCGCGGTCGATAAAAGAAGCTCTTTCTACACCTGATGGCCTACTTTAGCAAGGAGCTGTCCAAAGTAAGAATGACTCAATCATGTAAAATCACATTTGGGTCTTAGCTGATTTACCCGAAGGTTGAAAGCTTTTAGGATGCAAATGGATCCTAAAAAGAAAGCACAAGGCAGACGGGTCAATTGACAAATCTAAAGCCCGTTTAGTGGTTAAAGGTTTTAATCAAATTGAAGAATATGATTTCTTCGATACATATTTGCCTATAACGAGAATTACTTCTATCTGTGTTCTTCTCGCGTTTGATGTTGTGCACAATCTAGAGATTCACCAAATGGATGTCAAAGCCGCCTTTCTAAATGGTGATTTAGAAGAGGAAATTTATATGGAACAATACGAAGGGTTTGTTGTACCTGGCCAAGAGCGAAAGGTATGTCAGTTTGTTAAATCCCTATATAGGTTGAAACAAGCTCTGTTACAATGGTATTTGAAATTCGACGAGGCCATGTTGTTTAGTGGATTTAAGATTAACGAATGTGATAAATGTGTCTACATAAAGAATACGAATAATGTTTTCATAATTGTTTGTCTTTCCGTAGATGATATGTTGATTATAGGACAAAATAGTCAAGTCATAAATGACACCAATCATATGCTTTAGAGATTTCAATATGAAGAATATGGGAGTGACTGATGTAATTCTTGGAGTTCAGATCCAAAGAACTCCCAATGGGATTATTCTATCTCAATCTCATTATATTTAGAAGGTGCTTAAAATGTTCAATGCTTTTGATAGTGCACCTGCAAAGACTCCTCTAGAGGCAATTATTAACTTGAGCAAGAATATACGTGATTTTGTTGCTCAAGAGGATATGCTCGGATCATTGGTTGTTGGTGATCGCTGTATTGCGCCAAATAGTCCTGCGAAACTTGAGAATTATATCAGTATAGTTCACAGGGTATCGAACACAGGGAACGGACGACTAGATGCATTATTTTTCTACTTATTTATGGTTTTGCTTAGCAACCACGCAAGTTTAATTTTTACTAAAGTAAGAAATTATAAAAACTGAACTGAATTGAAAACTGTATAAACTGGGAAACTAAAAGACAAGTCCAGCAGAATATTCACACACACGTAATTCCAATCCTCAGCACTTAATATGAATTAATCTCAAGAATCTACTAGTTATAGATAGTTGTAATTAAACTGAAACAACTCTCACTCCCACTTACTTAGTCGGTAACCGCCATGTTGGGCATCGAAACGGCTACTTCCCTAATCTATCTACAACCTACGTTGTTGGGCAATCAATAGATTTAATAGCTAGACAGCTTTATCGAACTAAGGGAGCCTAGTATAGGAGCCTACTCATATGTTGGGCATCTAATAGTCTCCTATCGGCTTAATCCAATTATCCTAACGAATAATTTCGCTACTTACCTACCCTTGTTCCACGAGAAATGATGGAAGTACTAAGTTAGCTACTGACTGCGCAACCTAGGGTGATCAGGCCTAAATTACTAGTCAGATTAATTAATTCAGAATTAACCCGAAACCCTCTTGATTAATTATTCAAACCTAAGTATCATGTACTGTTCACGTGTGCATTAACATTATGCCGGACCCTAAAAAGACTTAGCTACTCATGCAGACGCTTCGGTTGGGCAACTGAGACAGTTCACATAACAGAAATATAAACATGAATAACCCTAGATCTAGCATGAACGAAATTTAAATCAACTAAAGCACGAAATAACAGATTTATTTAACCTATGAAATTAAACTTAAACTAGAATTAAAATAGAAATAGAGTTCAAACGTAAATTCGATGTTCCTACTTAAACGATTAACTACGAATGGACATTATAACTAGAATTCAAACTAAAAAAAAATTAAAAGCATCAAACCAACGGAAATTTAGAAGTGTTTCTTCTTCAACTAACTACTTCAAAAGGTTGGAAATCTTCTACGGAATTGAAAAGCGGTAGGCGTTCTTCGGCGTCGGTGGTTCGGGAATTGATCGGCGGCAGTTGAAGGTTTTCTCTCGGAATGGGAAGGGAGTATCAGCGTGAATGTGTGGCATCGGTTGAAGATTCGAAGACTCTGCGTGTGTGTGATTTTCGTGCCCTTCTCTTCCTTTATATACTCCTTATCTTCCTCTCCAAGCTAGGTCAAATCCCTCTTTGATAAGGAAAGGGATTTGGATATATAAGGAAATAATATATTTCCTTATCCATCACAAAATATCTCCAAGATACTTTCCTTCTCACAAATCCGCGCCCACATCATCAATTTCATGCCTTTTTCGTCATCAAACATGGCCAAATAATATTCTCGTCATCATGCCACGTCAGCACCAAAAACCTGCATTTTTTACCACTGCGAGTGCACTAGTTGGCCAATTGAAGCACTTTTGGCCAGAAATTACTATGTATAGAAATGACTCATCATTTGTCTTATGTACATCACAACCGTAAGACACCAGATGTAACTTGTCCGGTGAAAAAATTGAGTCGGTATACAAGTAATCTGAGTAGGGAGCATTGGAAAGCTCTTGTAAGAGTTCTAAGATACTTGAACTACACTCTTAACTTTCGGTTACACTACTCTAGACATCCCCCGGTACTTGAAGGGTACTGTGATTCGAATTGGATATATGACACTAAAGACTCATTGTCTACTAGTGGTTATGTGTTCACTCTAGGAGGAGGAGTTGTGTCGTGGAGATCCACGAAACAAACATGCATAGCCCGATCCACCATGTAATCCAAGTTCATTGCTTTTGATAAGGCAAGTGAGGACGCCGAATGACTCCGTAATTTTCTTGAAGATATTTCTTGTTGGACAAAACCCGTGCCACTAGTGATGCTTCACTGCGATAGCCAAGCGGCTATTGGAAGTGCCAAGAGTGGGTTGTATAATGGTACGTCGAGACATAATCATCATTTAAAAAATACCATTAGACATTTGATCACGATTGGGGTTATCTCTGTAGACTATATTAAGTAAATAGATAACTTAGCATATCTGCTTATTATTAGTTTGCATCGAGATCAAATGTATAAGCTCGTAGAGGGAATGAGAGTTAAATCCACAACTTAAAGACAATTATAGTGGATACCCAACATTGTAGATTGGAGATCCTATAAACTTGGTTCAATGGGAAAACTAAGCTATATTAGTATGTTGATACCACACTCAAATAGTTTATTCCCTAAAGAGCTCGAGAGTGTTGGTGACCTATCAAGTGGTGAGGTTAAGTCTATGATTCTTAGATTCCTTGAGAAGGTGGAGTATGGCAGGATACTCAAGTAAGAATCACCTATGTAAGTGAGAATTGAAGGTCGCTGCTCTGTAACACTAATGAATCGAAAGGGGTTGTCCATGGCCTGTAAAGGACACAAACGTGAGAACGGGTAAGGTTGAAACTTTATAGCATACACCATGGAGGAATAGTGCAAGGCCACGTGGAGGAATAGTGCATGGCCACGTGTCCACTAGTCTGCCGGTATGCTCGATAGCACTGACTAAGGAAGGTTCAAGATCACAAGCCATCTATCCTAATGCTTGTCTCTTGAGGACAGAGTTGTGTGTCTGCATGAATGTTTTTGGCTATTTCCACTCATGTGGGGATTGTTGGAATATCTTAGAATAAATGGAATATAATGGAAAGAAATCAAGCGTTAAATGCTTGTTGAATTGAATTAAAATTCAGCCATCTTTGACCGTAATTTTGAGCCTCGAAATATATCCGAATTACAAATTAAAATATATAGTGTCGATCTACATTTCGAGTTTATAATTGTAATGTGTTTAATTTCTCAATTACTATTTTCGGTGAGTGAAAAATAGCGGCTCGAAGTTTGTGGGACAAAACTAAATAATGTGGAGGTACTTAGCGAGCCTTTTCACCGACTGCCTCACGCACGGCACGTCGCACTGCGCCGCACGCGCTCGTGTCCGGTCCTGGCTCCGAGCCCGAGTCCTTATCCTTAGATCTTGGCAATTGGTCATTTGGGTGGTCCGTGGGATTGTCCGCTGGGCTTTGGTTAATGGGCTTGGTAGGTTATTTGTGGGTTGACCCAACTCATATTGTAGTGCTCCTCCTTCACCATATTGATTCTTTTTGGAAGTCTGTGGAATGAGGCTGTAGAGATCTCTCCACCTGTCCACTTCACACCCAACTACATGGCTTCCATAAATGGCTGTATTATTGCTCCAGCAACCTTTCACCTGGGCGGAAGAGCCTATAAATAGGCAATCCTACAATGCATTTCATACACCACTCTCAAGCATTTCTCTCTACATAAGCAATTTAGTTCCTAGGCTATCCAGAAGCTCTAGTCCTCACCGGAAGTCCAGTTTGCCGGAGCTCGTAGTCTTGCGGTACTGTAGCCTTCGAGAAGAAATGTCATTTTATCTTTGGGAACGAAATGTCGGAAATCGAGAGCACTATCGTGGGATTTTTCGTCTTGCAGAAAGAGGGTTTCTTGACTCGACGAGTTTGCTTCTACGAACTTGGTTTATTTTTGGGGACGATATGCCGGAAACCGAGAGTACTATCGGGGTACTTTTCGTCTTGTAGAAAGAGTGTTTCTTGACTCGACAAGTTTGCTTCTACGAATTTTGTATTTTGTTTTTCTGACTTACGTACTACTTGCTTTTGTAATAGCAGCTTTCGTATTCAACATTTTAAATGAGCACTCTATTAGACTGATGAGTGGTTTTTATACCATCTCATCTTGTTCTTTTTAAGCTTATTTACATCGTTTTCTATTCATTTTTACCTTTTGTTTTGCTTGGAATTGTATACTTTCGATGGTTTTTGGTTTTGTAGATTTTTTCTTACGCGTTTTGAGCATATTTGGTGGTATTTGGCACCAAAATGAAAGAAATCATGACCATTGATGCATTGTTGGCAAAGATGGAGTTGTTTGGATGAAGAATGCAGAGGATTTGAAGCCGGATGTTGAAGAAACCGTGTTTCGGAGCTCGTGTAATAAGGCAGTTGGAAAATCAAGTAACAGACGGATCTAACGATCTTAGAATCCTATCTCCACCTTCCACATCGTAGTTCTATGTGTTAGGAACATTGTGGCAAAGTTTCGTGACGATCCAAAGGTTATCGAAGGAGATATCGCGTTTTTCCTAAAATTGATCAGTGCAGAAAATTGCAGACGGGAGTGCGCGGACAGAACAGGTCGGACCGCGGTCCCCCTTTTGTACTGGACCACGGTCCATACCGTTCTGCCCCAAAAATGCAAAAAATTGTGGGGGTCGGACCGCGGTCCGCGTCGTCTAGAGCCCAAAAATAGTTTTTTTCGGCCCGAAACATATATAAACACTTCCGGACATCTTTCCTTCGAACCACACACCATAATTCTGACTTTTTCCACCCTCCAAGGCAGAGAAACACCCAAGCCATCCCCCGTTGAAGATTCAAGACAAAGATTGAAGACCACAACCCGAGAACCAAGTGCGAGGATCAATCCGCTAGATTCTAGGTTGTATTATTCCTTCTCAGTTTTGTTTAGGGTTTTTGATACTTGAATTCTATGGATTATTTTTGCATCTTTTGTGATTATTTTCCTACGAATATGAGTGGCTAAATCCCCTTGTGTGGGGGTTTAGCAGGATATATGGTTTTGATGAATTGATTCAGACCCTAGTTTTTCAATGAATGAATTGTTTTGTTTCTTAATTGTTGGGCTTGCTTTTGATTTCTCTATGATTCTTTAATGTGACTGGCCATCATCTTAGATAATTGTAGAGAATATAGGTAATAGATAATACGGCGCATCATACCCGGTTATTTATTTAGACCTGCAATTAAGTGTCTAGATTGTCTCCATTGGTTTGGGATAGTTTAGATGGTTCCTTAAATCCTTGAGCATGATACGATCCTTAGGTTCATGATATGATCACTTGATTGATCCTTAGGATTGTAAGTTAGAGATCTCCCGCCATCATACGGAATCCCTAGAACCTTAGTGGATGAACCAACAAAATAAATTTATAAATGCTAGCTAAAGAATGGGAATGAATCGATCATCTTAGGCATAGTGATTGCTAAACCTCCGCATTCTTCATCAATCTTGAAACCACACTCATTATCCAATTTGCTTCGCTTTTATTTGTTTTCTTACTTTCCATTTATTTTAATTTAGTAGTTTTAAGTAAACTAAATCCAGTTTATGACCAAGTAGATAGTTAAATAATTAGAGTAATCAGAACCCAACTGAGTCCTTGTGAGATTGACCTCGGGAGTTGCTATATTAGGTATTACACCGATTCGTGCACTTGCGAGAATTATAATTTGTTCATCATAGACCTAGATTTATTTTAGCTTGGTTGTAGTTTACTTTTCCGGAAAGGGTTTCTTTTGTGCACTAGTTCCCAATACATTGCCCGATGATATATACAAGTTCGAAGGACTTTTTCTTACTCTCCATCTATAATAAGTGTTTGATTAAAAAAAGAACATCATAAAAACCCCAAAAAAAGAGAGGAAAATTTGTAAACAGTAATATCAAATAAATCTTGTTTTTTAACCCCAAAGTGAAAACCTTATTTCTATATACATATTTATAGGTTGTTTGCTGATGAATTATATTCTAATACAAATAAATGGCTGTAGCTCTGCACGTTGGACATCGGTTATTAGTTTGGAGCCATGGTTTGATGCAGTCGATGTGATATTCATGTCCGCACTCCAACTTTGCAACAATATTAATACCATCATCTTCAAGTAACAGACTGTCAAGACAAACGGCGCAGGTCTCCTCCCCATCATTCACGTCGCAACCCCTCGTTTTCAAGCGGCTCAGAACTTTTCCCTCCGTCAAACCCTCGTCGTCAGAGTCAGACGAAGCATCATAATATGCTTCCTCAAACCCAACACGACTCGGAAGCGTGTCGTCGTCGTCGTCTTCCTCGAACAGAATGCGGCTGTTAAACTGACCGGCGTAGCGATCGCGGCTCGTCAAAGCTCGCACAACTGGGTCCGGTAGAAGATTTTTTAACGCTTCTTTAAGCTTGTCTGCCCAAAAGGGACAGATGGTTGCTGCGGGAAGAGAGAGAAAAGAAGCCATCCTCAAGAATAGTATTTGAATTTGTGATTACTGAAAACCGAGTGCCATTCTTAGGTGTAAGTGTATGTATATATATAAGTATATTTATAGGGATAAAGTTGCATGCGGACATATGCATATCTATATATGTTTGTTAATAGGATTTGGAACCTTTTTCAGTGTTCTATACGGATTGAGAGATGGAATACTTGTAGGATTCTATATGGAACGAAGTTACGAATTGTCATATTTTAAATATCTAGTTAAATAAGACAAATCAAGTTATTTTCCTAGAGGTGATCAAGCTAGTTGAATAATGAATTTGGGTTCGTTCACTAAATTGAGAAGTGAGAAAATATATTTTATATGAATTAAACTAGAACGTACATCTTTCTGCCCGAATATGACTGTTTTCGCAATGAAATAGAAATTAAATAAAGTTCATATTTTGTATTGAGGTGCTCTTGCATGAGCTAGATGTAGGTATATATGGGTTAATGATAATCCAATTTGTCTCTTTTGACCCAGCTTTTACTACTTAAAAAAATACCTTAGTTTCACACCATTTTTTTTTTCTTCTTCATGTGCAGCGACGCCCCTTTTCTCTCTGCATCTTAACCCAAAAATAGATCTCTCTACACTCTCCGTTCAATCATCGCCACTGCGCGACTTCTCCGCCTCCGTTCATCCATCGCCGCAACCAAGTCGCCGACGAGTCGGAAGCTTGTACAGTTTCGGCGCTTTCGCTGATCAAAGACTCATACGTTGTCGGATCGGTCTAAGATTTTAAATGGTGCTAGAAGACACGTCGTTCTACATTTTGTCCAAAGTAATTTTAATTCTAACAATTAGATCTTGAGTTATATTTTCATAATTCTACCGCTGGTTTTGTGGATGTTTTACTTCTTTATACATTCTGACTGAAGGAATGAATAAACTGCTTCTTTCTCTATTTCTCAAGTTCTGTGTATGAAGAATGGCGTGAAATCATAATATTCTATTTTCTAAACTTCTATATATAATATAATAGATAAACATTATATCATAATTGTGGCCCATTAGTAATTATATTGATAATGAGCTTCTAATAAATTAATATACAACCCATAATATAATTAATAATAACTTTACCACTTATTTATCAATTAATTGTCCCAGCCAATTATTTCTAGATTAATAATTTACATATTATTAAATAATGTATAAATACATTAATCTATTAATCATAATTCCTAAGTACTCTCTTTCGGATTCAGGAAACAACTCTCAGAGATCTTTTTTCCTTTTGGAAGATACATAAGCAAAACAATCAACCTATATATTGATATTGGAAAACCGAACCGATTCTTCCAAGGTATCATATCTGGGTCCAATGGAATTCATAGGTACAGGAAGAAGCCAGAAAAAATACTCAGTTGCTAATCGGGCCAGAAAAGGGATCCAATACAAGAAATAAAGCTGGACATCAAATTAATTAATTATCTATGCTCTTCCCAGAGCAAGATTAATTAATAAACACAGATTCATTCCACTAGAGAATCTGTGTTGACTTACCCCTTTATCCCAACTTGAGCATGGCTTGTCTTTAAGACTTAGTCGATCCCCGTATTTAAGCTAGAAATATTCATTAATTAATTAATCTCACTGATAGCTTAAATTAATTAACATCTTATTATATTCCTGACTAGTACCACTCGACCTTATTAACACACCTGGACTTAATCAATCGGTTGGGTTTATTATGTTAATCCTTATGAGTTCCTTAAAGGATATTATCAACCCAATTAACAGGGATACGAATGCATGATACAGATAATCAACCTGAGCTACAAATGACTACTATCACCCAAGATACTTAGATCCAGTCGCGATGACATTCATCATAGTAAGTCAAAGTGATAGATAACTAAATGCACTAAGTTGAAATCTTATCAAGCTTAAGACCAAATTAAGTGTCTGAGATCTTTGGTTCTCCACTAAGGTCACCTAGGAGAACACATCTTATTGTGATCCATCAATACACCACCTTCAGTGTACCATTATAAAAAAACAGCCGAGACTTGCCACTTCTTATCTAAAGTGCAGCTTAAACCGATAACTTGTCCTTAAGTTGTCTCAGCTGTGATAACTGTTTATATCTTGTTATTTCAACCAATTGTGCAGTCTTCTGTGATCTACAATACACTACACAATCTAACTCGTATACTCCCTCCGTCCCAATTATAATCCTCAGTTTTCCGTTTCGGGTTGTCCCTAATATAATGTCCAGTTTTCCTTTTTAGCAAATCATTACACACAATTTTTTTGTAGGACCCACGCCTTTACACATCTCTACTCACAACTAACAACTCTCCTTAAAAACTGTGCAAAAAATAAATTGGATAATATAATTAGGATGGAGGGAGTACAAGATAAATGACCAACATGCGCGAATATAATTAATCAGATTGGAGACGGATAACACATTTTATACAAGAAAAAATGTTGCTTCCAGTATACAAAATTCCAACATCTCACACACTCCCAAGCCACGAACATGCTTCGTGAAAGCTTAGATGGGCAAGCTCTTCGTGAAAAGATCAGCTAGATTGTTGTCAGTTCCGATTTCCTCTACCAAAAACATCACTTTGGTTTATGAAATATCGTATTATATGGTACTCCTGTCTATTTGTTTAGACGCATTATGAGATCTGGGTTCCTTTAAATATGCCACTGCACCCAAATCATCATAATAAATTGTGATTGTCTTAAGCAAATTAGAAATAATATCAAGATCCAAGAGGAACTTCTTGAGTCAAACAACCTTTTTCGAAGCGTCTGAAGCAGCCACATACTCTGCTTCCATGGTCGAGTTTGTAATGCATTTCTGTTTTGCGCTTCTCCATGATATGGCTCCACCTCCCAATATAAACACATAACCAGAGGTAGACTTATTCTCGTCTTTGTTTTCCTGGAAATTCGAGTAAGTATAACCCAAAGGTACTAGACTGTTTGATAGGTAAACAAGCTTATTGTTGGTCCGAAGATTAGTATCAAGTGTAGAACCGAGGGGGGGGGATTAATACACTGATTGCAAGTTTTTCCTCAAACGCGAAGGTCAGCTAAGTACTGAGTTTGCTACTGAACGAGTTCAGTGCCAGATAAGCCTTCTGATCGCGGGGCAGAGTGATTCAGTAGTTGAGTTCCTTCTACTAACTGAGGTCAGTATGAGAAGTTCAGTCACAAAATTTTGTGCGGATAAGTGTGGGGCCGGTTTAACTTCGTCTCTTCAAAAACGTTTTAATGCAAACCAAAATCGTTTTTGGCTGGTGCACTTTTCAAATCAGTTTTATGCAAAGGATGATTTTGAAAATAGTTTGAGCACAATGTAATAAAATAGTAGACACGTGCAATTTTTAACGTGGTTTGGATACGCAAGATCCTACATCCACGGTCCTGTTGAACAATAGGTCTTGTTGATTCATTTGAGCAAGCATCAGCAAGGAATCTGTGTACTGGACAGATCCTTCTAAGTTATAGTCCTTAGCAAGTTTACAAATTCAAACCGGAGTTTGAAAGACGGTCTCCAACAATGAAGGAGTTTATACAGTAAGAACAATTCACTAAAAGTGAACTCCTTCGAAGGTTCAAAGCTAAAGATATTACAATGAATGCTTAGTTAGAGAAGGGGAACTAAGGATTATCTAGAGAGAACAACTAAACAAAATGATCTTCAAGGAGCAAGTTCATCGTTGTATATGGCTTTTAGTTCGCTAGAGAGTGTTTGCTTGAAAGCTTGTGTTCCCTTAATGTTCCGTGCGCTTGCTTGAAGCTCTTCTCTATTTATAGTTGTGACCCAAGCATGTATCTGTTGGAGAGGACGATGCCACGTGTTACAAAACTCCAAGGAAAACGGCCATATATTTTTGAAATGTCGTCGCATAGTGGTTTTCGCTCTGTACGTGAGAGCAGTTTTTGGGTCAGAGCTGGTAAGCTTTGCTTACTTCTCATTGGCCGAGGTTTGCGGTAGGTGAGATTTGTTAGACATCAATCTTCTTCCTGAATTGACTCTCTTAACTTCATATACTGAATGTTCTCTACTGACATTAGACTGATAAAGGTTGGGCTGTCGATTTTCCTCGTACGGCCTGCAACTGAGTGCAGCCTATCAGTAGATCGATGTTGATCGTACTGAGTCTTCTTTCTGAGTCGGCTGAAAAAGGATCTTCTACTGAATGTAGTAAGCTTCTAACTCGAAGACAATCAACGAAGCTCTTCACTCAATCAGTAGATCAAGGATCATACTTAGTCTTCTTCCAAAGTCTGTTGAAGATAATCTTATACTGAGTGTTGTCAGCAGCTGACTCTGAAGACTACTGAGCTCTACTGAACCGATGACTTGGGGTTCTGGAACTTTAACTTCTCTACTGAAGTCCAGTCCAACAATATACCCCTTACATGACTTAGACTAAAATATATCTAAGAATATCAAGACAAGTCTAGCTTATTACATCAAAACGGTTCAAACACACACAGGGGTCAGGACGGGGTTTTGGGATCTTCACTTGTATAGCAATACAATTCAGTATCACTACAATTTCCCCCATAACATATATTACAATAGTGTCCCTATAGTTTTCATAAATTACTAACTCATATCCATACATATCTACTGAGTCAAGTTCTATGTACCCCTAGCAATGATCTACTAGACCAGTGACTCATATCCCTACAATTTCCCCCTAATTGATGATGCCAAAACCACTAAGTTCTAACATATTAACCCAAAAACTTAGCTAATAACAACTGAAGGAATTAAACACAGATTAACAGATTACTAAGATAGGTACATTAGAAGAAATCAGGACAGTGAGTGTGTGTTTGATCACTTCAGTGATCAATCAGTGTTAAAAATAAATAACACAGCTATAAGACAATGAGTGGTTGTCTGGCCAAAGTGAAATACTTATTTTATAGATGTAAGGAGATTACTGTACAATCAGTACTACACTAAGAGAGAAAGGAGGAAGAGAGGCAAAGACATAAAGAAGGCTAAGTCAGCAGATTTTTCCTCAGGAGGATCAAGCCCATATGATCTGTAGATAGCTTCCCTCAATCGCTTGATTTCTAGAAGATCCTGTTGCGACTCATGGGAAAGATCGTTGCGTTGCATGGCTATCTCCACCTTGTCTTCTATCTCCTTGTTGTAGATGGCTCCTTGAAGAGTCTGGGAGGGCTCAGCTGACGATATGTAGGCATAGTAAAAGGCAGTTTCTCCTTATAAAGGAGCAACTTGATCCGAGCTCCGAAGTTGGGGTCGTGGTTGTATAGGAATTGATCGAACAATTTGACCACTGGAACTTCGCTTGAGTAGAATTGCCATATATAGCAAGCCTTGATGAAATCTTGTTTCAGACCTTCCCATTCCTCATTCAGGTTCCATGGGATCCATTTGTCTACGCGGTGGAATGGAGTTTTCCTGAGATGTGACTTCTGCCCACCGCGTCTGTAGAACTTCGAAACCCTTGGGATCTCTCTGCTTATGACTGGAACTGCTTCCTTGTCTGCTTTTTCAGTACGTGCGATATGCTCTGCCAGTTCAGCTTTTCTCAGTCTTTCTCTAGCTTCAGTTGTAAGCCTGTTCGGGTCTCGAAGTCGAGGCCCATTTCGACTGCGTCCTAAAAAGCTTTCTCCTCCGCAATTTGTTCTGCTGTAAGCTTGGGAGTTCATCTTCAGCCTTTCAGAAAGTGGTAGGTTGTCAGTGTTGGAGTCTTCAGTTGACTCAGAAGCTGATTATTTAGTTCGTTTCTACTTCTGCTGAGTCTTTTTAGGAGGTGTTCGCTTCTTCTTCTGAATTCTCATTCGCTGAGCCTGACTCCTTGACGAACTAGGCACTGGTACTTTTGGCTTTCCCTTCAACTTGGCCTCTTCTTCGAGTCAAGCTTCATGATTGAGCTGAGCCTACAATTGCTGAGCTACTCGTTCGTCATGCGCCTCTTGTTCCTTCTTGGATTTGAACTTAGGCGATGGAGGGGGAGAGTTTTCAGTAGCAGTCTCCTTGCCAGGCCTCTTCGGCGGCGGAAGCTCAATATCCTCTGTTCCCTCGACGAAGTCAGCTACTTCATCAATGTGTGCCTGGGCTGAGGATCCTTCTCCTGATCCACCAGTCTGCACTGTCAGCTGCTCTGTTATCTGTCGAGGCTTTGCAAGGCCTTCAGCAAAGTCTTTTTCCTTAGCCTTTTCTTCTTGGACTGAGGGAAGGGGGAGAGCAATGAACCCCTCAATATTTGTCGTTCCTTCCCCTTTATCTTGTTCTGTATCCTTAGTTTCTGACTTATCTTCCCCCTTAGCTCCTTTCCTTTTACTTTCCCCCTTTTTGGCATCATCAGTCGAGGTCAGTAAGGTTTTAAGAGCTGCTACTTCTCCTTTGAGTTTGTAGACAAAATCTTTAATCTGGGTGGAAGTGGAGTTTAAGTCCCCGACAGCATTGCAATAATGTTCCCTTTCATTTTCTTGATCTTTTTTAATTTGCTTGAGATTCAGATTGAGTTCTATGCTGCAAAAGAGATGCTTCGAGTGTCTCCTTGAAGTCAAACCGGATGATGTTCATAACTGTAGCTTGAGTTTCGAGAGCTTTAGCTATGCTAGAAGAAGCAGCTCTATTCCTTTCATCCATTATTTTCTGGACGTCAGACATTGCCGCAGCCAGTTGCTCTGAGAATATTTTCGATTGAGCTTCTAGCAACTGCTGGCACTGATTGGCCAAGTCCATCTTCTGAGCAGCCAGAGCAGTCTCGATAATCTCCTGAAAGTTTGGCGTTGGAGTTTCAGAGATCATTTTGACTTCTCCGGTGAGGACGTCAACGCGCTCAGTCTGAGCTTTTGTATATTGTCACCATTTCAGGTGCACATCCTTAGCTAGGAGACTATTTTGTCTCCTTGCTTCCTGATAGCTCGGTTGACGGCCCTCGAGGATACGGTACCAATTAGTTTGATCTGATATTAAGATGTACCAATCATGTGCTCTGAGGCGGCGAGTTGTTGTTGTCTTGAGGAAGAAGCAACAGGGGCAGCACCAGATGCAGGAGGTGGTGGTGGTGATTCGCCCTTCTCTTTGGGAGTCTTTCCCTCAGCAGAGTCTCCCTGCTCTGCATCCTTGGGTGCTGAATCATCACCTTCAGCTGGGTGATCAGTCGGCGAAGGGTCTCTAGCAAGAGAGGAGGAAGACTTCAGCTCTAGAAGATATAGCATAGCTGACCGCAAGACTTCAAATGATGTGATGTCTGAGGGTTCTCCAAACCCTATCTCAGACTGCAGTTGTTGCTACCTAGCCAATAGTGAAGATACAAAATACTACTGAATCAAGTCAGCGAGAATATCCCAGTTTAGGAATCTCAGCAGCATCTGAGTCCTTGCCTTAATAGCTACATCCACCAGATCCTGATAGTTGGCAATTTCAGGGATCTGTTCAGCGACTTCGGATTAAGCCCTAAGTCTGGTCAGCTGAACAGTATTTGGTAGCTCTGAAGAAACCTCAGTAGTTGGTTCAGCTTCGTACTCCATCTAACTTTCTTCAGTCCTTACTCTTTGGATTTTATCCTTGAGAGTGGCACCCTCAATGACTGTGTCTAAGTAAAGTAAGTTTTCTACCTGTGGGGTAGGTGGAGAGACAGCCTTAGAAGCTCCTGGCTTTGTCAGCCTCTTTCGCTTCTGCTGTTCGGTACGTAGAGGCAGTTCAGTCAAAAGCCTCTTCAGTGCAGCTCCACGACCGATGGACTTTTCGGCAGTAGTTTTTGACATGAACTTGATTAGTTTCTTGTCGAAGTATTTCATGCCATCAAATAACGCATGCGAGAATACTGATGCTTCTATCAGCGCCGAAACCTTAGTCCCGTATAGAAGTTTACCGACACAATTAGTCTTCTCTCTCCTGTTTCGCTGGCAACCAACTTCTGCGACTGAACCTTCAGTTCAGAGAGAAAGAACTGAGCCAAGTTAACCTTAGCTCCGTCCATGATTGCCATCATCATCTAGAGTCTAGGTTTGGAGAGCTGGTCAAATGAACCGGTCGCGCTAGTGAGGATATGGATAACAGCGTACGCTAAATTCTGGTAGATGCTGACTCTTCGGAAATGCAGCTTTGAAGGATATGTCGTCCCTCCCGCAGAATCGACTTATAAAAGTGTTTGAGCTCTGTGTCCTTGTATCCAATAGAAGATACGCCCTAGTCAGAAAGGTTGAAACCTGTCTTCAGCCCCTCAAGGATGTTGAGGTCGGCGTGGCTCTCCTCCCATGACTGAGGTGAAACCTCTTTCATGTACCGCATAGCAGTAACCTTTGTGTTCGTTCCCTCCACCTGACCCATGTTCAAGAAATATTCAACTACTTGTCTCGAAAGACAAGCGTGAGGCTGCTTCATCAGAAGCGTCTTCAAGCCAGATGCCTAAAGAGCGGAGAAAATCTCCTCAAGATATGGCAATTTCGAGAGATGGAACTCCATGGTCGGCTCGAATAAGACCCTGCTTTGAATGATATCATCGATGTCTGCAGGCGTCCGCACGATGCTTGACAAGGCAACCATTTTCACTATAATCTGCAAAAAGAATGTTAGCACTTAAAATTTGACTAAGCTACTGATCAAATAAATATATGCTACTGAACAAATAAATGCAAGCATGCCACTGAGTAAAATACTGCATATAATACTCAAACATTTTTAACTGGGCCTTGTGGTCAGCTGTTACCAATTGCAAATCAGGAGGATCAACGTAATACTTAGGACTCAGTATTTGTCCCACGTTCCCCCTTACTGAGTACTGTATAATTCACCCTACTGAACAAAGTACTGATTTTGACTTACTGACTTGTCATACTGAATATCTTTACTTACTTGGGTTAGTAGGATCCAGTAGACCTACCTCAACTAAGAGTTCTCTGAACCTGTTCTCAACCATCGGCTTGGTAGTATGTCTATCAATATTGATTTTCTCCATCCTAATATCCTTCTTCTCGACGTGGTCTCAGCTGAAGTGGCGTCGGATGTCGACGTGCTTACATCTCGTGTGAAGAACTGGATTCTGAGTTATTGTAATGGCACTGGTGGAGTCACAGTAGATGGACACTTCATCTTGATAGATACCATAATCATGCAGTTGTTGTCGAAGCCAAAGGATCTAGGCACAACAACTTCTGGTACCCATATACTCAGCTTCAGTACTGGACGTTGCAACGGAATGTTGTTTCTTAGAGAACCGTGATATGAGCTTACTGCCTAGGAACTGACAAGTTCCAGAAGTTGACTTTCGATCTCTCCAAAATCCTACATAATCAGCGTCAGAATATCCAGTTAAAATAAGATTATCATCTGCAGGATACCATAACCCTACGTCAGGTGTTCCCTCTGGTATCGCATAATCTTCTTCGCTGAGTCTAGATGACTCCGCTTGGGATTCGCCTGAAATATCGCGCATACACCTTATGTCAGGTCTGATAGCTGTTAAATATAGTAAAGAACCAATAATAGCTCTATAATCAATTGAGTTAACAGAAGCTCCCTCTTTGCTATATCGGTTTTTAAATTTGTGTTCATGGAGATCTTGACTGGGTTGCTCGATTCACAACCAAATCTTTTCAGGAGGTCTCGAGTGTATTTGGCTTGGTTGATGAACGTTCCCTTCTCAGATTGCTTTTGTTGAAAACCAAGAAAATAGTTCATCTCCCCCATCATTGATAGCTCGAACTTCTCCTTAATCATCTTCTCGAACTGTTGACACATGGTCACATTTCTAGAACCAAAGATGATGTCGTCCACATAGATCTGCACGAGTAGGATGTCATCTGCTGACTTGATGCTGAATAGAGTGCGACCTACTATCCCCTTCTGAAAACCTTTCTGAAGTAGAAAGTCAAATAGGGTATCGTACCAAGCCTTGGGTGCTTGTTTTAACCCGTACATAGCGGTTATTCCTGCTGAAGGCCAGGCTGTTGTTCCACATAGACTTGTTCCTTTAGTACGCCATTCAAAAAAGCTGACTTTATATCCATCTGATATACTTTAAATCCTTGATGCGTTGCGTAGGCTAGGAATAGATGAATGGCTTACAATCTTGCGACTGGAGTGAACGTTTCATCAAAGTCTATTCCTTCTGGTTGACAATATCCTTTGGCAACTAGTCGAGCTTTATTTCTGACTATGACGTTGTTTTCATCGTGCTTGCTCTTGAAGACCCATTTTGTTCCTATGATGTGTTAATGTGTTGGTCTATAAATAAGCTCCCAAACCTCGTTTTTTTATGAACTAGTTTAGCTCCTCTTGCATTGCAATGATCCAGTCAACATCATACAGTGCGTCCTCTATCGACTGAGGTTCTTCAATAGACAAGAAATAGGAGTATAAAGCGCTTTCTCCTTGACAGAATCTGGATCTTGTCTTTACACTTATTGGAGGATATCCAATGATGAGATCAGAAGAGTGAGCATCTAGCCATGATCGTCTTTGCCTTGTCTCTTCTTCTGAAATTTCTTCTGTACAATTAGTAGGAGTGTTAGGCTTTTCAGTAGTACTGCTTTGCGACTGAAGCAATTCAGTAAGAATATGAGGATCTACTGAGTTCCCAGGTTCAGGGGCATTTTGCTTAAGAGCATCATTTGTTCCCCCTGAATTATTATTCTCAGTAGAGGTCTCAGTTACCACTGGGGCTTCCTCATCGACCGGGGTTACTTGATGTTGATTATATTCAGTAGAATCAATCAAGTCAACTACATTGCTTGTGGGATGGGTCTGAGTTTCTTCTTCATCTGACGCAACATCCCAACACTGCTATATCCTTTCAATTTCATCATTCAGCTTGAGATCCTATAGCTTGCTGCTGACATCTTCAGTAATTGACTCTTTACACAATTTCTTATCCTCAGTAACAAACTCGTTAAATATAACATGAGGGCTTTCCTCCACGCAAAGGGTCCTGTAGTTCAAGACCCTAAAGGCTTTACTGACCCTGGAGTATCCTAAGAATACTCATTGATTAGACTTGCTATCAAAGACCTTTAACTGATCATTTTCATTATTGTAGATAAAGCAAGGACAGTCAAAGATTTGGAAATGAGAAATAGAAGGAATTCTTCTTTTCCATAGTTCATATGGTGTCTTCATGTGTTGCTTTGTCAGTAGTGAGCGGTTCTGAGTAAAACAGGCGGTGTAAGTAGCATCGGCCTAAAACTTCGAGGGTAATACAGAGTCTGCTAGGAGCGTTCTTGCTTCTTCTTTTAATGTCATGTTCTTCCGTTCAGCAAGACCGCTCTGTTGAGGTGTGCGAGCTGCTGAAGTCTGATGCTGAATCCCCTCAGTAGCACAATACTCCTTGATGATTGAGTTGAGAAATTTAGTGCCTCGATCTGAGCGTATCCTCTGAATCTTGATGTCCTTTTCCACACTGAGTTTCTTCAGCAGTGTAGGTAACTCAGTCTACACCTCAAATTTGTTGGCTATGAAGATGACCCACGTATATCTTGAATAATCGTCAATAACGACGAGGGCATACTTCTTGCCTCTTATAGTCACTGGAGTGACTTGCCAAAATAAGTCCATGTACAACAGCTGAAGGATTCCATCAGTAGAAGGTGATGGAATAGGTGGATTGCTTGACTTTGTCTGCTTTTCCCTTCATGCATGCCTCACAGTTTCTGTCTAGATTGAATACTTCGTTAGGCAATCCTCTGACTTTTGACTCCCTTGCTAGCATGTTCATTGCCTTGAAATTAGAATGACTTAGCCTCTTATACCACAGCCATCCTGTCTTCTCACTTGACTTTTTCTGGGCAAGCAAGCAGGCTTCAGGTTCGGCGGTGTTCCAGTTTGCAACATAGATATTCTTCCTCTACGAACGTGATAACACTGTTTTCCCTATAGATTTATCAAGAACATCACAAAAACCAGCATCAAAGGTAACTCTACTAAGGTTATCACATAATTGACTGACAGAAAGGAGATTATGTTGAAGTACTTCAACATAAGTTACTCTTGGAACTGAAGCAGTCCCAATGTTCAGCGGTCCATATCCCCTTGTGTAGCATTTTGAGTTGTCACCGAACTCAATTCTGTGTCCTTCCTCTTGTACATAGTCGGTCAGCAGGCTCTTCTGATAGGTCATATGTCTTGAGCAGCCGTTGTCCACGATACAAGGGTTCTTATGCACCTACAAAATAGAAATAGATTTAGGTACCCTTTTGGTTCAGTTTGGGTCGCGACTGAGATCTGTCTGATGACCTTGGGGGTCTCAGACTCTTTCTTCTTAATCATGTTGTCAGTACTTCTCTCCACTGAACTTGGAGGTACTGACTTTTTGGCAGTTATGGGTTCAGGAGCTTTCTTCTTCTGACTCTTCGTGCTCCTCCTGACCCGGGGCTCGTATTGGTAAGAACCATACTGTGTAGGTTGCACCCATTTTGGTTCATCATACTACTCTGCCCACCTGACCTTCTTGGATCCCCCTGAGTTTGATCGTGGTGTTATGGGGCTAGAACCTCTGCTTAGTTGCTTCTTATAGCTCGGCTGAGGTGCATGGATCTTCTGTTGATTCTTTGTCTAAGGGGTGATTGGTTCAACAAATTGAATTCCCCCTCGGACAAACCGGTCAGCCATCTTATCTGAGCCTTTTGAAGTTGAGGTAGATGCTTAAATTGGGTAGCCAAGTCCTTCCTTGATAGAGGCTGACCTCTGAGCCCTGAGCAATCCCTCTAGCTTCTCTTTGGCTCCCAGGTACTGCTCTGTCATCAGTTCTCGCCATACTTCATCACTGCTCTTGAGTGACTCATAGTCCTTCTGAACCTCTGCGAGTTTCTGACTGAGCTTAGCTATTTCAATATTTTTCTCAGAATTGTCCTTGGTCAAGACTGATATCTGAGTTTCTTGATGCTGAGACTTAGTCATGAGAGATTCAATCTCTTCCTATTGTCTCACCACAAGAACTTCTGAATCAGTAAGGACCTGATAATTAGAAGAAAGTCTTTGATTCTCAACTTTTACCTATTCCAACTCCTGGATGGTTCTACTGAACTCCCTGCTCATCTGAATTTGCTCCTTTAGCAAATCTTCATATGCTTGAACCACATCTAGAGGTTCTCCTACAACAAAGCAAGTGTCGTGTGTGCTCTGTGAAGAGGAGGTTAGATTCAGTTTAGAGTTTTCCTCAGCCTCTTCTCCAACCATTAGGCAGTGTTCAGTTGACGTTTTAAGATTTGATTCTCCGACCTCAACAGCCACGAATGCGGCTTCATCTTCAAAGGAGTACATGAATGTATCTTCCTCAATTGAGCAGTCGGATAGCTCTACGACAATATAGGCCTACCTCTTCCGGGCAAATTGGTCTATTCTAGCTTGCCGTTCAGCTCGTTGTGCAGCTGAGAGCTCCGAATAGTCATCTGATAATGTCCGTTCTTATTGCAGTTGTATCACACAGAAGTCCTGCCACCCTTTTCAGATGTGTTGTTGGATAGACTAGCAGTAGTCTTCGTGTCCCTGCATTCAGAAGAAGGTTTTGATTCTTCTTTCTTGCCAGAAGAATCTTTGGCATGTTTCTTCAGCTTTCTGACTCTGTCCTTCTCCCTTTGGTACTTCAGAGCCAGAAGCACACATGATTCAGCAAGATCCTCAGTAGTGGATTTTGGTGTTGTGGTTGTGACTGCCTTGCTTGCTAAACTGGGGCTTGCTCCATACGTGCTGACTGTTGCTTTAAAAGCATGGTCGATTGGGGTGTCAGCTGGAGCGCTTACGCTTCGTTGAGGTAGACTGTGCTCGAACTCCACTGCCTTTAGTTCTGAAAAGATAACATCAGGAATTAAAGCATTTAGATCAGAGCGACGTAAATAATTAGCAAATGGGAGCCACTTCAGTCGGGGCAACGCTCTTAGGATCTTGGTGTTCATCTCCTTATTGGTGAACGTCTTCTCCAGCTCGTTGATCACATTGATCTAATTTGTGAATCTGACGCTAAGCTCGTCAATGGATTCATTGGGCTGCATGGCGAATGTCTCAAACTTTTGAAGCTCCAACTCGAGCTTCTTCTCTTTGATCTGCGTAGTTCCTTGGCTCACCATAGTAACGACATCCCAAAGTTCTTTCGCCGTTTTGCAATCTTGCACTCTGCCGGGGTATGAATCACTTAGCATTGTCAGGATTGCGTTCCGCGCTACTGGGTCCAGATTGTGCAGTTTCTTCTCTTCTGGCTTGAAGGAGGCTTTATCTTTGGCAATCTTTGCCCCAATTTGTGCTCCTACACCCTCCACAGCAACAAATTCGACGCTGTTGATCATGGAAATGATTGGTCCTATCTCGAGGACGTCAGTCATGCTGTCGAGCAGCGATGTAAGATCGCCTCCATTCTGACGCGCCATACTATGTAGTTCTCTAATGAGAACATCGGTACCATCCGTATACCTGACATATCAGACATATTAAAGTAGATAGTATAAGGATGAATGAAGACAAGCTCGTGCAGTGAAAATATTTTTCAGGATCTTGTTCGAGTAGAACAGTAAGTTCTCAAAACGATGATAAAAAAACACCGGTCTAATACTAATTGTTGGTCAAGAGACGAGTATCGGGTGTAGGGGGTGGATGCACCTGAGTCCAAGATTTGCTCAAATGCGAAGGTCAGTATTTTACAGAGTATGCTACTGAACGAGTTCAATTGCCAATCAAGCCTTCTGATCGCGGGGCAAAATAATTCAATGACTGAATCATTTATACTGACTGATGTCAGTACTAAGTAATTCAGTAGATGAATGAGTGCGGAATTGTGTAGGCCCGGTTTAAGTTAGTCTCTTTGAAAAACGTTTTTATGCAAACCAAATCAGTTGGCTAGTGCAGTTTTAAATATGTTTTACTGAAAATATGATTTTGCAAACAGCTGACAAACAAATGCAATAAAACAGTAAATGACACGAGCATTTTTTTACGTGGTTCGGATACGCAAGATCCTACATCCACGGTACTGTCGAACATAAGTTCTTATTGATTAATCTGAGCAAGCCTCAACAAGTTTCTGTACACTAGACAGAACCTTCTAAGCTATAGTTGTTAGCGACTTTACAAGATCAAACCGAAGTTTGAAGGATTTTGTCTCCAACAAGGAAGGAGTTCTTACAATAAGAACGTATCACTAAAAGTGAATTCCTTCAAGTGTCTAAGCTTAAGATCTAACAAGGTTAGCTTAGACAAGAGACCGGGAACTAGTCTAGAGTGGAGAACTACAAGGATATTTCAAAGATTTCTAGTTCTTCGCTAAATGTAACAGTAAGCTTGCTAGGTGCTTGAGTATGTGTTCTTGAATTTCTTGCGTCTTTGTTCCCTTTTTTGTATTTTTTATCAATTCTTGAAGATGATCTCTTTATATAGTTGTGACCCATTCATAGATCCGTTGGAGGGGACCATGCCATGTGTCACAAGACTCCAAGAAAAACGACCATATAATTTGAATGTCGCTGTAGAGGTTGGTTGGCTTTCTGTGCATGATAGCAACTTTTGTGTTAGAGCAGATAAGCTTTGCTTGCTTCTCATTGATCGAGGTATGGCGGTAGGTGAGACTTGTCAGACATCAGTCTTCTAGCTGAGTTGACTTCCTCTGAACCTCGGATATTAAGTGTTCCTCTGTTGACATCCGACTGATAAAGTAAGACTGTTGATTTTCCTTGTATGGTCTGCAACTGAGTTGCAGCTCATTCAGTAGATCAAGGATGATCATACTGAGTCTTCGTTCTGAATCGGCTGAAGAGTGATCTTCTACTGAGTACTTACAGCTACTGACTTGAAGACAAACTACTGAGCTCTTATACAGACAGAGCTCTACTGAACCGATAACAGATATGGGGTTCTGGAACCTTTACTTCTCTATTGAAGTTTAGTCCAACAATTTACCTCTTACAGGACTTAGACAAACTAATCTAGAAATATCAAAACAGGTCTAGCCTATTACATCATGGCGGTTCATCACATGCTTAGGGGTTTGGGAATCTTCAATTCCTCCTTAAAACATTTATACAACAATTACTCAGTATCAAAGGTACTAAATCATCTCCCAACAATTTTCCCCGTCCACTAACTCATATCCCTACATTTCCCTTCATCCCTCTGCCTCCCAGTGTCTCTCTTTCGCACACACCCTCCCCACTATCTCTCACTTTCTCACACACACGAACATAACCCCTCCCCCCCCCCCCCCCCCTCCCCCGATCCCCCACTCACACTTCCCCACACCCCACCCCACCTCTCTCGCTTTCTGGCTCTCACACACAGGAACCTAAGCATAGACAAAAAAATTGTAACTTCCATTATTTTGCTTTATATCTGTATATTTTCTCAATTGTTGTAGTCATGAAGTAATATTTATACTGAGATTCTTGATCTGTTTATGATTGCTTAGAGTTTTTGTGCATTGAATTTGTTGTTGCATAAGAAATTCCAATGATTGCGATTTTCTATAAATTGGGAGTTGTAAAAAAAAGTGATTTATTATTTTAGAATATTTACTTTTTTATATTAATATGGAAATTGTTTGTGAATGTTGCAGAGGGTTATGAAGCAGAGAACTACATGCTCTCGGTGATATTAAAGAATGCTTAGAAAAAAGGAATCGAAAAAGAATGACAAGAATGGAGATTGCATAAGAAGATTTTCATTGACGGGAAGATTTTCGTTGATGTTTATGGATTTATGTAAATACTATTCCCTCCATCCCATTTGAAGTGACACGTTTTCCTTTTAGGGTGTCCCATTTCAAGTAACACGTTTCCTAAAAAGGAAATAATTTTTCAAAAAAGATTACAAATTATCTCATAATTTATCATTTCTCTCTCCTACTTTAATATCTACTATCTCACTCATCATATTTCTCTTACTTTTCATTTACTACTCTCTTATACTTTATCATCTACTTTCTTAATTACCGTGCGAAAAAGAAACGCGTCGCTTCAAAAAGGACTGAAGGAATACTTATTTTAGTTCAGATTTTTAGTTTTTTTAATTTTTGGTTGTAAGAACTACTTGTGTAATTATTTAGATTTACGTAATTGCTTCATCAATAAAATATATTTGTCTAAAAAACAATTTTCTTGTAGTGAACTATGTCCTAGAATCGTAGTTATCATACGATAATATACGAAACACCTAAACAAAAATTGAAAAAAATAGATACTACAACGTTTAACAACTTATGTTGTTGTTGGGTATAAGATTCAGTATGATTAGATTTGAAGATCTCAAAACCCCTTAGTTGAATGATAAACCTCATAATGTGATAGCTTAGCTGGGTTCAGTATGTTAGGAACTCAGTAAGCTAGCTAGAGTTCAGTAGTTGAGAGGTTCAGTTGCATAATCTTACTTCAACTGGATGGATTCAGCACGATAAACTCAGTTGGGTGTCTCAGAACCCAGTGAATCTGTAAAGAAAATTGAGTCAGGTACTGAATATCTCAGAAGAATGTCAGCAGGAAACAACTCAGTAAAATGGTCTGGGGAATCAGAGGAAGTCAACTCAGCATCCACTTTGGAGTTTGAACAAGCCTCACCAACTCTCTAACCTCGACCAATGAGAAGTTGTAAGCACTGTACTTGCTCTGATAAAAGTTGCTCTCTAGACTGAAAAAGAGAGAATCTCTACAGTGGCATTCAAAAATTTAAGATGGTCGTTTTTCTTGTCGTTTTAGACACTTGTCTAGACCTCTTCCAACGGATCTATTCATGAGTCGTGACTATAAATAGAGAAGAGTATTCATGCAAAGAAGATAACGAGAGAACCAAAAGCATTCAAACGCTCTAGCAATCAAACAGAACATACAGCGAAGAACTCATTACACTGAGAGAAATCTAAAGTTCTTCACTCTAGAGATCATTTATTCTCATTCTCTATTCTAAGCAATCCTTGTAATATCTTAAGCTTAGAAAATTCGAAGGAGTTCATCCTATTGAACTGTTCTTATTGTAGGAACTCCATCTTAGTTGGAGAAAATCAAACCTCGTGTTTGAAACTGTAAAGTCTCTAAGACTATAACTGGAGTATATGTCCAGCATACAGATCGACTGAGACTTGCTCAGTATAAGTAATCAAGAACTCATGCTTTGTTCAGGGCGGTGTACGTAGGATCAAGCGTATCCGAACCACTTTAACAATTGCTTGTGTTTATTTATTGTTTCATTGATTTACTGTTCAAGCAACATACAAACTTACCTTTCAAAACCATACAAAGCATAAAACGTGTTTTCAAATCGAGACGAAAATTATTTAGGGCATACACTTCCGCACTCTATCTTATACAGAATTATTATAGACTGGCTGAAGTCAGTAGGATGTACTCAGTAGACAGATACTCTACGCCCATGCGATCCAGAAAGCTTATTTGGCCAACAGACCTGTTCAGCAGCACTCTTCAGTAGTAACTGACTTTCGCGTTTGAATTGAAATTTGCACTCGGGTGTATTCACTCCCTCCCCCCTCCTTCTACACCTGAAGGCTCGTCTCTGGACCAACAGTTGTAGACACCTACGACAACGGTTAATAACCATTGTCAATGAACGTTATCTACGACAACACAGCTTCCCACAACAGTTGAGAAAAAAGATACGACAACAGGTGGAAATCATTGTTGGAGTGAACTACGACAACGGTTATTAACCGTTGTCTATAAGCGTCTATCTACGACAACAGGACCTTCCACAACAGTGAATTTTTGCTACGACAACGGTTAATAACTGTTGTCTAAGAGCATTTTTGTAGTAGTTGAAGAATATTACTTTACAATTTTCTATTTTTTTCACTCTTATCATTGTAGTAAATTAATATCGGAGTAATAGATATTACCCTCGGCAATTTTATCCTGGGATTTTGAAAAATATTCTTCACACAAAGAGTTGCTGCTAAGTTTATGAATTTTCTTCTTCCTTGAAATCTACTTAGCATAATTACATGGTTTAGTCGACCAAAAGTCAAGAATATAGGATTAGGTTCGATAGGAACTAATGGTGTTAAGCATTTTATGTTGTTCTTGTTGGTTCCGAGAGCACGTTCAGGTGTAGAGGGGGGGTGAATACACCTGAAAACCGATTTTCTCAACTTAAACACGAACAGTCCTTTTTCAGGATGATGTCTTACTGAACAAGTTCAGCAAACCAGATAAGTTGTTCTGAATCGTGTTGGCAGAGTGACTGACTCTACTGAGACCTGTTAGCTGATTGAGAGTCGGAATTCAGTATCTTGCAGATAGAGTTCAGTGGTGCGGAATAGTGTAGGCCCAATTCAGTTGAGTTAGGAAAACGTTTTTTATTAAAACAGTTTCAGTTGATTAGTGCAGTCTGTTAAGTTTGCTGAAACTCAGTTGAATGATTTAAAGAAGGTTTTTAGTATGAACAGTAAATCAATGCAACTAGTAAAAACAGAACACAAGACACAGAGGTTTTTAAAGTGGTTCGGACACAAAAATCCTACGTCCACTGTCCCGAAAGATCAGGAAGCTATTTATTATACTGAGATAGTCTCAGTCGGTTTGTACGCTGGGCAAACACTGGTCTTGAGATTTATACTGAGCAAGTCTCAATTTACACGGTTATCAAACTGAGAGTTTGAAAAACTCTCCAACTGTGAAGGAGTCCTTTACAATAAGGATTAATTCAAAGGTGAACTCCTTCGTCTAAGCTATGGATATATTCTATTGAGCTTAGGTTAGAGGGATAGAGAACAAGGAATTGGCTTCTAGAACGACGAACAGCTGAATATAGCTTTGGGTTCGTGTAACGTCGTTTGGATACTAAAGGTTATATTAATCAGTTCTGCTTGGTTCCCTAAGAGCTGGAATGAAGTCTTTCGCCGGAGATAGATTCTTTGAACTTCTTGTGGAAGACTTAGGCTTTTTGAATTTTGCTCGTTTGAATGCTCTGTATGTTCTCTCGTGTTCTTCCCATGAGCTTCAAATTTCGATTTATCCCTCTATTTATAGAGAAGAGATTAGGATAGATCCGTTGGAGACAACGATCCTTTGTCTCTCTCTTTTGGGTAGCTAACGGCTCTTTTGAAGTTTTGTGGCAGTGTCCTTTCCCTCCTTTTCTGGAAAGTTGTTGACTTGCAGCTTTAGTAGATATAGGATACGTGGCTGCTTGTCTTTGGCCGAGGTTCAGAAAGTGGTTGAGACAGAGCAGACTTCAAGGAGATCTGAAGCTGACTTCTCTCTTCCTCGTATTGACTCTGTTGAAAAGTGACTTCAAAGATTTTGATAGTCAGAGGACTGTCTGGCCATTGCTGAGTCTGATCTCTGATTCAGTAGCATGCTCCTGCTGAGTTGGCTTTACTGAAGATCAGCTCTGAGTACAGTGAACTACTCCTGCTGAGTTCAGTTCCACTGACTTCTTTCGCATATCTTGCTCTCGCCGAGTCCAAGATACCGAGTCTTCTACTTCTGGTGCTGAGGTGGATAATCTACTGAGTGCCTGAACCAGAGCAGAGGGTCTGCTGAGTCTGAAATCTCAGAGACAAAACAACTTACAACGTAATGGTTCACCAAACAAAATAGGGTTTTGGGATCTTCAAATCTTCACAGACTTATTCAGAGCACAGGGCTACTGAGTCGTATGTTACCACAGAAGACTGAGTCATTTCCCACTATTTATCAACACTGCTGAGGATAGAATCATCACCCAACAGTTCTCTTGTCGTTATTTTATCGTATTTTGTTTTATATTATATTACCATTTAGTTTACGAAAACAATGTTGAGATTATGTACACTGAAAACAACTCTTTGTTTGTATATAATGTAATTCATTTCCACCATACTTTTTATATCTGATTGTTATATTTGCACATGCTAAAGTTCTATTATCTCAAATATAATTAGATTATATAGTGTGTTGTAGATCACAGAAGACAATATAATTTGTTGAACTAATGAGATATAAACAAGGATCACAGTTTAGACAACTTTAGGACGAGTTGTTGGTTTAAGCTGCAGTCTAAATAAGAAGTAACTTGTCTTGGTTACTTGTCTATTCTGATACATGTAAGTGTATTGATGGATTACACTGAGATGTGTCCTCCTAACTGACCTGGAGAGCTAAGGTCTCGGTAACGTAGTTGATCTTAAGCTTGATAAAATTTCAACTGTATGCATGTAGCTTACCATCAGTTTGACTTACTATGGAGAACGTTATATGTGACTTGATATACGTATTTTGGTGATAGTAGTTACTTACAGCTCAGGCTGCTTATATGTATCTTACATTCATATCCCTTTGTGGAGGGTTGATAATATCCCCTACGTAGTTCGAAATGATTATTAGACTAAACTCTGCAGGTTGATTAAGTTCAGATGTGTTAATAAGGTCAAGTAGTAATGCTAATGGATAAGATGCTAAATAATTATGGTGTTAGTGAGCTTAATTAATTAGTGGATATTTATATTTTAAAAACGGAGATTGAAATAAGTCTAAATACAAGCTTTGACTCATATTTGGGATAGAGGAGTAAGTCAACATATATTCTCTTGTGGAATGAATTTTTATTTGAGTTAATTATAATTTGGGCTGAGTATAGAGAATTAATTCACTTGAGTCAAAGCTTTATTTCTTGTACATGGTCCCTAGACCGGCTCAAATAATTGCCCAGTATGGAGATATAAATCTCGTCTCTCTTGTTGTATTATTAAGGAGTTATTATTTTAAATCTTTAATTAGTTGTATAAGTGATTTATCTGCAATTAAGGAATTAATTATTATTTCCTCATTGATAAATTAACTAATTAATAAAGGAGATAATAGGTTTATTTCTATTTTGGATAGACAAGGGATTGTGTATCCTTATTGAATAGGAATTGAGCTCTATAAATAGGGGCAATGATACATAAAATTAGGTTAAAAATCATAATTCTCAGTTACTATGTCCGTCCGAAGTTGAATCACGGGCAAAGGGAAACAGGAAACAGTTCAGAAGATTAGGTCTGGGTCTCAGCACGTACCCTATGTTCATTTAATAAAATGCTTTTACTGGGAGCGTGCTACAAATTGTTGGAGCCTTGAGGTCTAATATCTATCAATTCAAGCGGAAGTCAATTTAAAGCCATATTGAAGAAGTTATTGATGACTGCCCAAGTTGTCCAAAAATCGTAGATTGTTCAAGGAGCGTGCAGATCATCAACTTAAACGGTCTGAATTTACTTCCCTAAATCCTTCAAACAACCAGCATGGTTCATGAAGGATTTAAGCCCAATGACTCCATCTTTTTAAAGTGAACTTTAAAAAGTTGTTTTGATGGTTTATTAATATTATAAGTTGGGAAACAAAGCAGAGAAATTGCAAATTTATATATGGGAAGTTTTGATTAAATTTTGAATTTCTTACCTAATTACTAAGTTACTCATTTTATATGTTTTAATTCATTTACAAATGTTTCACACTCTCAAGTCTCATCGTTGCAATGGAGGAGAAAAAGTTGGCCTTAAGCTGAGGCAAACCATGATGAAAGAGCTGCAATGCAATCTTTTCAAGATAAGAATGTCAAGCTTGAACCTATACTAAGGTTTTCCGGAGTAAGAGTTTCTGTATTTATTTATAAACTTGATGGTTGAAAGTATGGAAAGATCTGTCATGGTAATTTCCTGAAGAACTTAGGTTCACTTCTATAATGTCATTTATAAAATAATAGTAAATGCATGTTTTACCTCCAATAAACTTTATGAGATGTTTTTTGTCTCCCAGTCCGAAGCTTAAAAGAAAAATGTTTAAGCACTTCATTGAAGATCCTAAAAAATAAAGCTTAGTGATGAAGATGATTTACTCTAATCAAATAAATGGAAGAAAACCATGTTAAATTGCAGTCAAAAGATAGACATAGTTTACTCTGTTTACAATTGTTTATCATCTATTTTATGATCTTATTTCTTAACTTGACACATCATTCAACATGCCAGTTAAAAGATTTCCGAAGGTCTGGAGAAAGAGAGAGCTATCACCATGAAGAGATGAATTTCTTTTTACCAGACTCATTCTGATGAGAATTTTTAGTGTGATAAATTACATCTTCGCCATATAACTATCTTACTCCTCCCTAGCTCTGATATCACTACAAGCAGGACCGGTGCATGGAAAGATTACTACCGAATTAGGAGGAAGAGAACAAAATAATTTTGATTACATAATTGGAATAACCATCATCAGCTTAGAATTTTCAGATCAACACATCACACCAAATATTTCTCAAACGGCCTATAATTGAATAGCCTAAAATAGGGCTAAAATAGTGCGGATAACAGATCGTACAAAGTCCTAAACATGCTAGTTATTTCAATTAAAACCTCACTTCGGTATCATGTCTTATATGGTTCAGACTTAATTTATCACACAATAATCTAGCCTATAAAGCTAGACATATTTATATAATATAATAAAAAAACTAAAATAAAACAAACTAAATGAAAGAGGGAAAGAGAAGAGACTTACAAAAATAAGCAATGTATATTGTTGGTCCGGAGACGAGTGTCGGTGTAGAGGGGGGGGGGTGAATACACCTGAGTACAAGTTTTTCTTCAAACGTGAAGGACAGCTGAACTGTAGAGTGCAACTGATGAACAGTGTCAAATAGTAACCTTCTGATCGCGGGAGAGAGTATCTCAACTACTGAGTCCGTCCTACTGACTTTTGTCAGTATTAAGAGCTCAATCGGAGAGTTTAGTGCGGATAAGTGTGGGGCCCGATAGACTTCGTCTCTTTTGGAAACGTGTTTTCGCAAACCAAACTTGTTTTGGCTGGTGCACTTTTAAATACGTTTTATGCAAATTATGAGTTTGTAAATCAGTTTCAGAACAATGCAATAAAACAGTAAATGACACAAGCAATTTTTAACGAGGTTCGGACACGCAAGATCCTACATCCACGGTCCTGCAGAACAAGAGTTCTTGTTGATTAATCTGAGCAAGCCTCAGCAAGGAATCTGAGCGCAGGATAGACCCTTCTAAGTTATAGTCCTTAGCGACTTTACAAATCAAACCGAAGTTTGAAGGAGAGGGAATTTTCTCCAACAATGAAGGAGTTCTTACAATAAGAACGATTCACAGAAAGTGAACTCCTTCGAAGGTTCTAAGCTATGGATATAACAGTGGAGCTTAGACAGAGAAGAGGGAACTAAACACTCTCTAGAGAGAAGAACTACGGATATTCAACTAAGCAAGTTCTTCGCTGGATCGATGTGAATGCGCTAGAGAGTTTGAATGTTGTGAGCGTGTATTCCCTTTGATGTCCCGTGCGTTGAGCTTGGAAACTCTTCTCTATTTATAGTCGTGGCCCAGGCATGTATCTGTTGGAGAGGACGATGCCATGTGTCACAAACTTCCAAGGAAAATGGCCATAAGTTTTCGAAGTAGCGCCGCAGAGTGGTTGGCTTCTGTACATGAGAGCAGCTTTAGTGTCAGAGCAGGTAAGACTTTGGTTGCTTCTCATTGGTCGAGGTTTGTGGTAGGTGAGACTTGTCAAACATCAGTCTTCATCTGAGTTGACTCTCACTTATCCTCATACGATACTCTGCTGACTTTCGAATGACAGTAATAGTGGGCACCCGTTTCCTGTCGGATTCAGTAGATCTGGATCGATCATACTGACTTCTTCATCTGAGTCGGCTGATAGAAGTCTTCTACTGATAACGGTCAGCTGGTGACTCTGAAGGTACTGAGCTCTTCAAATTTTGTCTTCAACGAAGGTCTGCTGATAGGAATCTTCTGCTGAGAACAGTCAGCTGGAGACCTGAGGACACGAGCTCTTACAAACTGATGAGATGGGGTTCTGGAATTTAACTTCCTACTGAAGTTCAGACCAACAAATACCCCTTACAGGACTTAGACAAAACAAGTAAGGATCTAGTCTATTACATCATCAAGTCCGAAAGCTCACAATATATGACATGTTTTGGGATCTTCAATTCTATAGCGATAAAGTCACTACAATTTCCCCCATTATCGAAATACAAGTAAGTCCTAAGTACATGAACTACTGATGTTAGTTCAAAATACCCCCTTAGCAATAATCTAAACGACCACTGACTCATAACCCAACATATATATATTCTTTCTTGCACAAAGTTGGAGAGAAAGTTTAAAGATAACGTTTATAATAAAGCGAGTTTTATTTTCTTTTGTGTGTTTACAACTCAAACACCCTCCTTATATAGACAAAGTGTAGAGAGTAGAGTGAAGAGTAGACACCTACTACCTACATGCAAATCTACTATCTACATACAAGTGCACTATCTACAATCTCAAATTAAAGGCAAACTATTCTTGCTAAGATCTCAAAAAAAATGACAAAATTGTCATAGCGAGTGAATAGTGGTATTCCAAAGATCTTTCCAAAGTGGAATAACTTTGTCGGGAGAGAAATCTTTTCTTGAGATAAGATGTCCTCGTTGCAGCTTTGTCGTATTCAATTATTTATGAATATCTTCATTTTTTAATACGGAAGATTCTTCTTTGTTCTTGAAATTCTCAACAAAAGCTTCCTTCATGGATTCAAAAAAATTGATTGAAGCTTTGTTGGTCCAGAGACGAGCTTCAGGTGTAGAGGGGGGGGGGGAAGTGAATACAACTGAATGCAAATTCAAAACTCAGAACGCGAAAGTCAGTGGATGCTGAAGATTGCTACTGAACTTGTCAGTTAGCCAAATATGCTTTCTCGATCGCATGTGCAGAGATTCTCCTACTGAGTACAGTCATACTGACTTATGTCAGTGAACAGTAGTTCAGCAACAAAGGTTGTGTATGGAAGTGTAGGCCCTTAAAATAGCCGTCTCAGTGAAAATCCGTTTTATGCTTGTTTGATTAAAACTCAGTTGAATGCAGAATGAACAGTTAATCAATGCATCAGTTAGAATCAACACAGGCGATTTTAAAGTGGTTCGGACACGTTGGGTCCTACGTCCACTATCCTGAACTAAGCAGAAGTTCTTGTATTAATTTTACTGAGCAAGCCTCAGTTGATCTGTTCACAAGACAGATTCCCACTTGTTTGCTTATACTGAGCAAGCCTCAGTCAATCTGTACGCAAGACAGATATCTACTTTTAGTCGTTACATTTCTTAACCTTTTAAGGTCAGAAATTTCTCCAACTAAGAAGGAGTTCTTACAATAAAAATAGTTCAAGAGATGAAATCCTTTGAGGTTCTAAGCTATTGGATATTACAATACGCACGCTTAGATAGAGAAGGGAAGAAGAATTTCTCTAGTGAGAAGAAATAAAGAAGATCTAAATCGAGGTGCAGGTTCTTCGCTTGAATATCGCTGTAAATTCACTAGAGAGTGTTTGAGCTTTGATTGCTTTGGTTCCTGATATCTTTCTGCATGAAGACTCTTCTCTATTTATAGTCTCCGATTTGTGAATAGATCCATTGGAGGGAGTCTAGACACGTGTCGAATAAGATATGGAAAACGGCCATAATAATTTGAACATTGAGTAGAGGTACTGTAGAGATATTCTCTTTTTTTGGCTAGGAGCAGCTTTATGGCAGAGCAGGTAAGGCGCTGTCGACTCCTTATTGGTCAAGGTTTATGAGAGTTCGTGAGGCTTGTTCAAACTCAAAATAAGATGAGTTGACTTCCTCTAAATCCTTGGACCTTCAATTGATGTACCTCCATTGACATTCGTCTGAACAATTTAGTTCGCAAGCTCGAAATCCTTTGCAGATTCAGTTGGTCGATAGCTGTCCAACTAACTTCCTCGATACTGAGTTCTCCGGCTGAGTGTAGAATCTTCAACTGAATGCACAACTACTGAACTCTAGCCTACTGAGTTCCTAACAACTGAACTTATCTAAGCTATTACAATAGCGAAGGCCCATCATTCAGCTAGGAGTTTTGAAATCTTAAAATCTTATCATGCTGAATCTCATCCAAACAATTTCCCCCTATTTGAATCTTGGACTTCTTGAAAATCAGTATCTTTATTTGAATACATTTAAATATTTGATTTACCAGGTTTTGAGACATAGTGTCATTTTTTAATGTTACCAATAAATTGTTTTTTACTTTGTCGAGATATTCATCGATGATGATGATGATGATGATGATCATCATCATCATCATCATAATAATAATAATAATAATAATAATAATCACCTAATTTGTGTAACATATACTACTTTTACATCTTCAACATTTAAATCGAATTGAGAAAAGTGATATGAGTATTATTCAATCATATTCAATAATTAATAGTTACTCCCTCCGTCCCATAATTCTTGTCCCTTATTTCTTTTCGGGACGTCCCACAATTCTTGTCCACTTTCCTTTTTTAGTAAATTATTACACATAACTTTTTTGTGGGACCCACAACTTTATACCAATCTACACACAACTAACAACTCTCCTTAAAAACCGTGCAAAAAGCAAATTGGACAAGAATAATGGGATGGAGGGAGTACTATTGTTCGCATGTAACCATTTCTAGTTATTAAAAAAAATACCAATTCAATTCAACTCACGTGTTTTTTGCGTATTTCTACAATTAGCTAAAATAATGGAGTAACGAGGTTCGTATATTAGATAGGATCTCGTGGTATTATCTAAATATTAAAAATTTGTGGATAACATTGATTATTTTGACTACAATTTAAATAACGTTTCGTGGTGATTGTGCTTTACCGCTACTAGAAACTTGTCTTTTAGGAATACTTGCAAGTAATTTGAATAATAATTATTTTTCATATTGTATATAATAGTGTTCATATACGTTACAGTGATACAGACTAATTTGAAAATCAACTAACTAGTCCACATATTATTATTTTAGGGATAAGGATATTGGTTTTACCAAGTGTATAATCACTCAAATACGCAAATACTTCAGTACATTCGGATGTACATACATCTGGCCCAACTCGCGGACCCAATTGCGGCCCAATCACTAGATCCGGATCCACGCACGAATTAAATTAAATATATTTTCTGTTCATTATTTTGCACTAATAGCTCATAGCCTAGTGGTGAAACATGCTCCTTTTAACCAACAAGTCACGTGTTCGAGCGTTGTTAGGTACATGTTTTGTTCATTCAATTTTATATTTTTATTTTCAATCGTTACAAACAAAAGTTTCATTTGTATTTGAATAAAGTATCATTTATTGACTATCAATTATTTTTGAAAAAAAATGTGATTTGTTTCGGAAAAAAAGTGTCAATCAGACTGAAGTAAAATGTCACTCAGAATTAAAGAACGTGTCACTTTAATCCAGTAATCACACAATAAAATATGAAGTATAATAACCATAAAGATGAATACAAACAAAAGTGTCAGTCAAACTAAATAAAAGTGTCAATTGTTACCAATAATCATAAGATGAATGCAAACAGTGAGCGTGTTAATTGTTTAAGTTATTCGTGTTATTTGTAATCGAAGAGCGTGTCAATTCTTAGTTGTTTATCCACAATGTCAGTAATATATGAAAGTGTAATTCAGCTAATATAATGTGTCAATCATGATATAATAAAGTGTCAATTAAAGGTGAAAGTGTCAATGAATGCAAAGTTGAGAGTAGAGTGTCAATTGTCTCTACTGTGCGTGTCAATCAAGATAAAAAAGCATGTCAATGATGAGCTGAGTGTTTGTTTAAGCCATAATTCACAGTAGAGAGCAGAGTGTCAATTGTCTCGGTTGTGTTTGTCAATCATGATAAATGAACGTGTCAATGATGAGCATAGTATCTGTTTAAGTCATAATTCACAGTAGAGAGCAGAGTGTCAATTATCTCTATTGTGCGTGTCAATCATGATAACAAAATGTGTCAGTCATACTAAACAAAAGTGTCAATTGGTACTAATAATATCAGAAGCTAAAATAATCCAATAAACAAAAGAGACAACTCACATTCACCATTTCCTTTATCAAAATATTCGATAAAATTAAAGAGGAGAAACAAAGAAGAACTACCCTGATCAAGAAAATACCAATGAACAAAAACCAGAAAATTTATCCAAATTCTTCATAAACTACTAGTTCCCATGATACAGCAGCTCCCAAAAATGTTGATTCCATAAAATTGAACTCTAAGATGGTTAAACAGTCTCAAAATGTCAAGAAATCAAAACATAACTCACTACATTTTTCTGCAATTATAAGAGTTCATGTCTATTTGGAAACATTATTGTAGATTATCAAATCTTTAATGGTATGAGTGACAAACCTGAAGCAAAATCTTCAATCGTTGCAATGAAGTAATGGGAGTTCGCCTCCTCAGCCAAATTCACGATCTTCGAGCCGAGTCGCTCGTCTTCACATCTTCATACGCCATTCCATAAATAAATAGATCGATTAAATTAACAAGACAGTAGATTAGATCGAGACCAGCAATCTACTCGCAACCGTCTCCAATCCGTACGGCAAGCGGCGTTGGTATCGGGGAGAGAGAAGAGAGAGCGCGTATTGGAATCTAGAGTCGTTGCGGAGACGGAGAGAGCGGAGGCGGATCTGGAGGATCGCACGGAGGTGGATCCGACCACCGGAGCGACAGAGGCGGAGGCGCGAGGAGCGAGGAATGACGGCGACGGAGGTGGAGGCGCGAGGAGCGATAGCGACGGCGACGGAGAAGAGTGATGGCGGTGTAGACAGAGAAGACTGTGGAGAGAGAGAGGAATAGAGAAAGAGAGAGAGCGGGGGGAGTGGAGAAAGAGAGAGAGAGAGAGAGAGATGAGTGAGATGCAGAGAGAAAGAGGGGAGAGGGAAAGGGGGTAAGGGGGTAATGGGGAGGGGAGGAGACGGAGAGAGAGAGGGTGTGTGATTCAATATTTTAATTTTTTTTATTACATATGAGACACGGGTCAATAATCGGATCTTCCATGCGACCCGGATGTACGTACATTGGTCGCACAGAAGTGTCACCGAATAATATACTACTCCCTCCGTCCCGTTATTTGTGGCTCAATTGATTTTGGCACGAGAATTAAGAGAGTAAATGATAAAGTATGAGAGAGAGTGTAGATGATAAAGTATGAGAGAAAAGATGAGTAAGATAATGAGAGAGTATGAGAGAAAGATGATAAAGTAGGAGAGAGAATGTAATAAAGTAGGAGAGAGAAGATGATAGAGTAGAAGTAATTTTTTACCAAATTAGAAAAGTGGGCACAGATAATGGGACAACCATTTCGGGAAAGTGAGCCACAAATAGCGGGACGGAGGGAGTAGTATTTACTTGCGCTTTCTTCGTGGATGGACTAGTTCGATTAAGAAAGTGTTGTAATATGATGTAAGATTGTTTGATTTTTTTGTTAAAGTTCGTTTCACACAATCCTTATTTTTTTTAGAATGAAACACTATATTGGAACGTCTCAATTGGTAAAATAATCCACAAATAGCGGAATAGAGAGAGTATTATTTTTATTCATTATGATGTGTTTGCAACGGCTTATTATAAGTACTTTTTATTTGTTTTTGCTTAAAGTCGAAAAAAATTGATTTTAATCAAAAGTAGGTAGCTTTTTATATTAATATTAAAAAACAGATATTTATGGTAGGTCCGGAAAATAAGGAGTTTTAAGTACCAAAGCATCTCAATAGATAATTATGGATTTCTGTAAATTTGCTGCTTAATTTTAAAAAAGCTAACGCGGAAAATAATTTTTCACAAACACTAAAATCTGTCTATACGTTCAGAAAAAAGATAAGCAATTTAAATAAACTCTTACAAACACACTTTAAATATCAAATCTGATTCAAACTTAACTTTTGCTGTTAATGTAAGTCTTGATAATAACGTTAACTCAATCATCAAATATTATTCCCACGAATCGTCAATTTTAAGAAGCAACAAAGTAAACTCAACTCTGAAGTCTCAACTAATCAAAAACTAAATAATGTCTCCAACTAAAGCCTACAAAACTGATAAGTAGTTGTATCGGAGTGCAGATAAACATCCAATTCCAAAACAGTTTTATTACAAGTTGTTGATAACAAATAATCCAAACAAAAATTTAAGAATAAAGCCAATTGCAAATACAAATTTCTTTCTAAACAAATGAACATCAAAAGATTGACAAACCAATCCATCCATTATCAGGACAAGACTACTACAATCAACTCAGCCCCATCATCTACATGCATTTACCACTTTGCCGTTGGCTACCAACCCAAAATACAAAAAGAGAAACAAAACAAGATTACTCTGGGATAAGCACAACATTGGCCAGCAATATTTTACAAAATTTTACTTTCGCCACAGTTTTCATGGAAACAAAAAAGAAGCATAACATCTGAGATTTACAGTCTGAAGCTTCTCACACATTGACGATGCAACCCAATTTGCGGTTCGTCTTGTCGCTTCCTCTTCGGCCGAGAGAGAGAGGAGATAGCTTTCGCTGAAACCACCTTCCTCACAAGCAATCTCCACCGGGCATCGTCTCCTCTTCGGTCTTGTTGTGGCTTTACCTTGAATTGTCTGTCACACAACAAACCAACTTTAGGTAAGGAATTAAACATTTGTTAATTAGAAGGCCAGCTGTATTGTATATATTGAATGTTTGTTCCAGACTGATATCCCATCTCCTGATTCATTACAAAGGGCAGTAAATGAACCTAAGGCGACACTTTATTATGTCATTTTCTAACTATTGAAGAAAGGACTTGCCGAACTTTAGGCCAGGATAATGAATCACGACAACGTAGTTTGATATATACTTGTTCAAAGTTTAGTAAAATATCTGGCAGACACAAAAAAGGTAATTGACCCTACAATGACTGCTCGATTAATTTCCTGTTTTGTAGAGAATTTAAAGCAATTTAACAGATCTAACCTAAATGTATTGGTGAGATTGATCTAATTCTATGGTTGACATTCCACTAAAGAAGTTCGGTTTAAGTTAATGCTCAACAAAAGAGCTAACTCATCTAAATTAAGAAACTAAAATAAGATTAATTCAAGGATCAAGAATGCTTCATATACCTGCATAGGGGGACTCTGCATTCATCAGGCTGATCACAGATCGAAGAATGCAACCTAAACAACTGCCACATCCGATTGCAACGTGAACATCCTCCATTGACCCTCTTCTTACAAGCACCGAAATGCTTGATCAGAAGCTGAATTCCTTGGCACGTGGAGAACTTGCTACAAGGGCCCTTATGCTTGTCTGTGTCCATATCATACGGGCCAACAATCGTGCATCCCTCCAAACATATATGTTCGAGACAATCCATTGCTTCGCTCAATTGCATATACAAACCCTGCTCCTGCCTATGCCTCCTCGTTCTCTTCTTCCTCTTAAGAAACAAAACAGCGTTGATTAGTATCACTTCAAGAATCACAACACCAACATTAGGTGTGTACCAATTCAGCTTCATCGATGAACTGTAGAATCTGGAGCTCGAGATGAGAATCGTGGTCTTGCAAGAACTTCCACGCCTCAGTGTCCTCAACAAATCTGAACTTATTATACACTAACTTCATACACTTGAGGTAGAGATCCGGCGCATCGCACAATCTTGCCAGCTGAAGCACGTCAACTACGTTTTCTACGCTCAATCTTTTAGCTAAACCCCTTTTGCATATTTGCTTCAGCTGTGGTACAGAGTATACATGCGATAAAGCTAGTAGGTGAATTCCATACTTCTCCAAGTGCTCCTCGCCGCACCTGATCAAGTGACATAAGGGTGTTTAGTAAATAAAAGTGTACAAGAATCTCCGTTCCTCTATTGTTGGAACCACGATAATTCGCCGTACCTACCAAAATAGTAACTAACAAACAAAATATTCGCTGCGATTTGGCGTTCGACGGCTAAAATTCCACCACGTGTTGAGAAGATTATGAACGGACGGCAGATGTAAAAAAAAATTGCTTCTTCGTCGATCGAATTAAAATTATTTTCGAGGTTGGGAAGATTTTATTGACAAAAAGAAAACGAATAAAATTAGGCAAAAACTTGTGTGCATCAGGTTGCACATGCAACATGATCCAATTACCCAATTTTGACCCGTATTTGACCCGTTGACCCGCATTGACCCGTGCTTGACCCGCTGACATCAGCATGACATCATTAATTTTTTATTTTATTTCATTACTTTTATTTTTTTACGTTTTTTTTTTAAGTTTTTTTTTCCCTTTACTTTAAGGACAGACGTGTCACTCTTTGTATACGAAAGTGTCAATCGTAACAAACAAAAGTATCAATCGCAACAAAAAAATTTTTTTTTTTTTTTTTTTTCATTTTTATTCCCTTTATTTTAAGGACGGACGTGTCACTCTTTGCTTATGAAAGTGTCAATCGTAACAAACAAAAGTGTCAATCGTAACAAATAATTTTTTTTATTTTTTTCCAATTTTTTTGATAAGGAAGTGTGTCATTTATAATGAATAAAGGTGTCATTTGTTACTTATCCAAAGTATCAATCGTAACAAACAAAAGTGTCATTTGTATTTGAATAAAGTGTCATTTATATCATTTATTGAATAACAATTATTTTTTTTAAAAATGCGATTTGTTTCGAAAAAAATGTTATTTGTTTATGAAAAAAGTGTCAATTACAACGAACGAAAGTGTCATTTATCTTAAAGTGTCAATCACACTGAAGTAAATTGGCACTCAGAATTAAGGAACGTGTCACTTTCATCTAATAATCAATATGAAACATAATAACCAGAAATATTACCTAAAGTGTCAATCGTAATAAACAAAAGTGTCAATTGTCCCGAATGAAAGTGTCATTGTTTAGAACAAACGACACTTTTGTATACAAAGATTGAGACTCTCGTCCTTATAATAAAGGGGAAAAAAACGAAAAATATTTTTTGTATTTTAAAACGAAAAAAATATCTTGTCATTCTTTCTATTTCCGAAAAGACGAAAAAAATAAAAAAAAATCCAAAAAGACGAAAAAAGGCGAAAAAAGACGAAAAAAGACGGAAAAAAAACGAAAATGACTAAACAAAATGAAAAAAGGCGAAAAAAGACGAAAAAAGTAAAAAAATGAAAAAAGACGAGAAACGAAAAAGGCAAAAAAAAATGAAAAAAACGAAAAAGTAAAAAACAAAAATGAAAAAATGCTAAAAAGACGAAAAAAATGAAAAAAGATGAAAAAACGAAAAAAACAAAAAAAAAAAAAAAAAGACGAAAAAAAGGAAAAAACAAAAAAATGAAAAAAAGACAAAACAAATTAAAAAAACGAAAAAAAAAAAAAAAAAAAATAAATGCGAAAAAAAAAAACAGATCAACACATGAGTCAAAATGGATCAAACATGGATCAAAATTGAAAATTGGATCCACACTAGTCCATCTATGATTGGCGTTTCCGCGTTGGTTTGAATGAAACTTACTTGGAGAAATAAAAATACTGGATGAAGACGTGGACGGCGTCGTACGGTACGCCAGAAATCGAGACTGTCCGATCGGTAGTCCGGTGCTTCTGCGGCGTCTCAATAATCCTCTCCAGTACCGGCGACGCTGATGCCTGCAGATTTTCCACACAAACATCAGACAAAATGTTAAAATCATGTACATCGGCATCGGAAAAATAAAATAAATATCGGTTTTGAGTGAGAGTTCAAACAGATTCAAGATCAAGTGAAACAGGAAAGCTCGGGATCGAAATGGATAGAGATACATCCAGATGATAAGGTGAAAACGTGGTAGAAGGAAAATCGAAGGCAGTACCAAGATCTTGGAGTGCGCCGGGATTCTGAGACCAGCGGAGGTGACAACGTAGATGTCGGGTTCCGGCAAATCACCGGCGCCGGCGTACGGAGGAGTGTATTTGAGCCTCATTTTGCCGGAAAGCTTCTTCTTCAACTGAACCATATTAAGTCGTAGAAAATGATTTTTCAGGGCGCTTTTTACTCGTACAAAATGCATAAAGTGCGTGCCCATGTATTTATAGGGCAGCAAAATGAATCCGGTGAGAAGGCCCGAATACCCGTAGAACAGGCTAACGACGGTCGATCTGCTACGTGCTTTAAATCAAATACCACTTGTGCCCCCCAAACGCAAATCTAGTAACACAGTGGTGAAATAAAAATCTCTTTTTGTCCGTTTAATAAGGGCAATACGATCAATTCATATAGTAATAAAATTATTCAATGAATATTTTCTTAAAAATCATTTAATACTCCCACCGTCCCATAATTTTTGCTCCAAAAATTTTCGGCACCGTATTTAAGGAGAGTTGTTCTTTGTGATAAAGATGTAAGACCCATAATTAAAGTGTTTTTAATAATATATTTTTTTTGAAATGGAGCAACAATTGTAGGATAACTTAAAAAGGAAATCAGAGCAACAATTATATGATGAGGAGTACAATTTTTCATTTTTTTGTATAGTCTTGCGTTTTCCCGTAATAATCCCATCGAATTACTTTCGTATGATTCTTTATTAAAAAAAAACTCTCCCTATTATTAGATTTAGATATAGATAGAGCTTGATAAACTTTCCTATTATATTTCTTTTTACCACATGCATTTCATTTTATGTATAGGTTGCCAGCCAAACTTACCGTTTTGTAGAATGTTGCAATTTTTTCAAGTATTGTATTTCTCTTACAACAATTTCTTTTTAATTGAATATCTCCGCAAAGAAAAACCCTAAATTGAATTAAGAAAATAAAATAAAATATAAAAGTATTGTGGATCTTAAACGGGCAGGGTGGGGCGGGTATGGTATTTGAAACGGACTTGTTTCGGACTTGTGCGGGATCGAAGCTGGACCCATCCCGTACTTTTATGGGATTAGATATTATCCACTCCATTATGAGATGGGAAGGGATGGATCCGTCGGATACAGTTTTGACTGTTATCTCTACTCTCGAATTTAACCAATTGATACACAACTTAAAGATATTGTGATATATTGATGTATTCTTTTATTGTGCTCTAATTTTCTTTTATTGCATTCTATATTCAAACAAATATAAAACAATTTGTTAATGAGGCATACTTCAGTTCAATGGATGTACCTACATCCGGGTCAAAGAAGATTCGATTTTGACCCTGACTTCCATTAAAAAAAAAAACCTACCTTCTCTCTCATTCTTCGCTCTCTCATTCTCTGCCTCTTTCTCTCCCCTCTACGCGCTCTCTGCCTCCACTCTCTTTGCCTTTGTTCTCCGCTTCTCTGTCTCCGCCTCTGCTCTCCACCTCTCTGCCTCCGCTGTCTCATTCTCCGCCTCTCTCTCCTACAGATCTGAGGGATGGATTTTTCTAGTGTTCTACAGTTGCTTCAAAATAAGGTGGACTTCACCTTCGACCCTGCTTCAGTGAAGGTTTGGTCAAACTTTAGTTTGCTTTTTGATTTTATTTTTGGTCCGAGCTAGTGGATATGCATGTAGAATTATAGATAGTTGATGTATTTGATTTGAGTTGCGATTTTGACTTGCTAATATTGTGTGTACACTTGGCAGTAAAGAATTGTGCAACTGTTTGAGAAGATTACTTATTCTATAGTCAACATATTTGATGTAACTCTGTGGTTTGGTATGATTATCGGATTAAGGTGACACGTTTCTTAATTATAATTAACACTTGACTTCACTGTGATTGACATTCTGTGATTAAATAACACTTTTGTTCGCTGCATTGACACATTTATTCATTGCAAATGACCCTCTATAAGAATGTGACCCTCTCCTTCGAGACAATTGACACTTCCCTTTATGATGATAGACACTTTGAGTAACAATTTGATTATTATGCTGATAATATTTTGTTGACTAAATCACTGAATGGTGGTTTCGTGGCACGTTTCTTAATTATAATTGATATTTTACTTCAATGTGATTGACAATATGTGATCAATAACACATTTGTTCAAAGCAAATGACACTTTTTCTTATACATTTTTTTGAGAATAAATCACATTTTTTACAAAAATAATTGATAGTCAATAAATTATATTATATAAATGACATTTTGTTTAAAATAAATGACACTTTTGTTTAAAGCAAATAATACTCTACAATAACACTTTTGTTCATAACAAATAACACGATCGTCCTCGATAAAAGTTGGAAAAAATAACATAAAAAATAAAAATAAAAAACATTAAAAAAATTATTATAAAATTAAATAAAAAAGGAACATTAATTTTTCTTTAAAAAATGTATTAAAAATATGTATAAGTGAACTTAAACCCAAGATCTCTTACGTACCACTGAGTTATGAGCTATTAGTGTATTATAGGTAGCATAGGATATATATACTCTAGGATCTGGATCGCCGAAATTGGGCCAGTTGTGCCCGAATATACCAACGTCGACGCATACTAGTTCTGTGTTTGCTAATTCTTCAGTATCGCTGCATTCTATATTTAAACAATAATTATAAAGCAATTTGCTAATTCTTCAATATGGTTTGTAGATTATTGTATAGCAACATAACGTATATTAATTTGAGACACATCTGGATGGTTAGCAAAGTACTTATGCATATTCCAATCTTTTAAGTCAAGATTTGAGTGTCTTAATGAATTATTAGATTGTAAGTTAAAGATCTCCACATCAGACAAAATTCATGTTGCCCTCATTAACGTACCAATATTATACTCCATCCTTCAACATTGTTCCGAAGATCAAAGAGATATTCAAGTCGTAATTGAATATATCCGCCAAGAATTCAAGAAGATAAGTAATTTGTTGAGTTTTAAATGACCAGTCATGTATCGTACTTGATTAGGGCTTTATCTACCATGATTTTTGACAAATTCTCCTGATTACAAGAAAGAAATGTTATTGATAAAATTTAAATTTGGGCATGGCATGCAATTACGACACTACCCTTGGGCTGTATTAATAAATCGACATCAGATATTTTAATAAGGTGAATGGTGAGTAGATAAGAATCGTGGAAAGGGGGCGAGGGTCAAGAAAATAATAAACGGCCTTTAGAGGTTACAAGCGTCCAATTAGCTCTTGACCCTCAATGCCTCTCTTCATCCTATGTGTCGATCTAGTCCCAATCATGTTAAAATAATATTTTCAATCCAAATATATATGTCTCATTTTCATTTTCATATGTCCCAAATTTATATATTTATTAATAACTTTTTTATGTCTAATTAAATATTTTACTAATTTATAGAAATTTAATTAATATAATAATATAGAAAAAGAGTATTTTATTCAATTTTTATAATAGAAAATACAATTATTTTATTAACTTTTTAATAATTTACTTTAATTTATTCATATTTTAATACTAACATTTATCTAATTTTTTTATTATTAATTTTTTTTAATATTTATAAAAAGTCAAATAGGTATATTTATTTAAGACGGAGAATGTATTGATATTTAGTACCATGGTGGAAAGTGATCACCACGTGGCATATGAATGGGTCCTACTTCTCCCAACCCCCAAAATTATTGCCTCGGACGGTTGCTCTCAAGTGGGGAGCAGTAAATATAGGAAATTAAACACTCAATAACTACTCAAAATGACTATTGTTTCATGTTGATTAACAAGCAAAATTCAGAGTCACGATTATCTCCATTTGTATAACCGTTTGTAACTCATGAGAAAAAGAAAAAATTGTACTCTCTCAGTCCCGCTATTACTATCCTCATTTTCTAATCAGCTTATTTCAGTATTATTGTCATCTTTCCTAAAATGACAAAAAATAATTTTTAAATTTAAAATGAAGTGGATCCACCCCCATCCCCCACATTTCTATACTCTCTCTCAAAAAAAACATTTCTCTCACATGATTTCGTTCCGCACCGAATTTAGAAAATTATGATTTTGAACTTTTTGGAAATTTGAGATTAATTCTTTCACTAACATTAAAAAATAGAAAAAAAGGAAATCAATTGATTCAACTATGCCAAGCAAAAAATTGGATAAATTCACATTTCTTCTCACCAACCACTCCTCGAAAACTGTATCTATTTCTTTAGTACAATTAAAATTCATAAAAACACACTGAAATTAAGTTTTATAATCCCCATGACAAAAAGAAAGGAAACAATAATAACGGAACGAAAAGAATACTAAATTAATAATTATAAAAACACTGTGATATTCAAATTTATAACATTTACCTCAAGATAACTCACTTAAAAATGCACCTAATTAGTAAGTTGGGGGTATATATATAATTGCATGTTGCAGAAGTCATTGGTTGGTTGCATTGCATGACTATACATGATATATAATTGTGTAAAGGTAAGTTCTGATTGGCCGTTCAGTCATGGTCGTGCTATGTCTTCTGTTAATTTTTGTTCTGTGTAATACAAATGGCTATACTTATCTTTGTGACTGTACAAGTTGTGTAGTGTACGTTTATTTATATATTTAGTTTCAAGTGGGGAGAACCATGAGTTTGAATCCTAGATGTATTAATTAACCTTATCTCTTAAGAAAATTATGTATAACATAAAAGACTATGATAACGTACGTATTACTCATTAATATACATATGGTGTGGATATAATAAAAACCTACATTACATAAAAATTAAGAATTTATACATAATTTTTATAGTTTCATACGTAAGATTATGTAACTTTATATTTTTGTTATCTGCATAAAATATATAAATATTATGCATAAATAAATATTCCACAGCATAAATGCAGGTCCTCTTATCTTATGTTTTTGTGTTTTAGGGGAATTTGCAATGACTGTTTGTATGGGAGTATTTTGGATTTATATATTCCTCCCATCATATTAGTAACGTCATGTTTTAGCGGATATTTTGATCTTCGGATGATTACTAGATTGTTTGATAGGGTGATTGTTAGTAGTTGATTTTTTGATTACTTTGTTGGCCACCTCTTTAGGCCTTTCTTGGTTATGATTTTAGTTCATTTGTATTGGTGGGGAAATGTCACTTTTGAGCATTTCCTAAAGTTGTAAGTTTGATGTTTTTATGATATAGACCGTTTCTTTTAGGTACAGAGATTTAAAAAATGGTGTTTTATGAAGTGTTTTGTTTGATTTTTGAGTACATGATTTATGTTCACTTATTCTTTGTGTTTTTTAGAAACATGACATTTCTAATTTCTAATTAGACACACCAATCAGGAATATTAGATGTTACTAATGGAACGAAGGGGTATAACTTGGGAAAGTTTTGAATTTAAATTTTAGGGTTGAATACACAATTTTTTAGGTATCCGGTAGTAGTCGTTGATTAATTAGAATGCATACTGAAAAACTCTGTTTCAGAATTAATTTTTTTTGTCCATCTGTTTCTCAATCATTGTTCGATAGCAGCTTTTGTGTCAGAGAGGGTAAGCTTCACTTGCTTCTCATTGGTCGAGGTATGGCGGTAGGTGAGACTTTTCAGACATCAGTCTTCTAGCTGAGTTGACTTCCTCTGAACCTCGGATACTAAGCATTCATCTGCTGACATCCGACTGATAAAGGTCAGGTTGTCGATTTCCCTTATACGGACTGCAATTGAATCTCAGCTCTTCAGTAGATCAAGGCTGATCATACTAAGTCTTCTTTCTAAGTCGGTTGAAGAGTGATCCTCTGGTGGAGTGCTTCCAGCAACTAACTCGAAGACAAACAACTGAGCTCTTAAATAGATAGAGCTCTACTGAACCAATGATATACGTGGGGTTCTGGAACCTTAAATTCTTCTCTACTGAAATTCAGTCCAACAATTTACCCCTTACAGGACTTAGACAAAATAATCTTGAAAGATCAAACAGGTTTTCCCTATTACATCATGTCGGTTTTGAGATCTTCAATTAATCATTAAAACATACAACAATCAATCAATCATCAGAGGTACTGAATCATCTCCCTACAATTTTCCCCGTAACCACTGACTCATATCCTTACATAATTAAGGAAGAATTATGAATCATCTCCTGACTAATATCTCTACAACACTCTTAGTTAAATACCTTATGTCAAACACAATTTTAGCCATTCACTCTAACAAAACACAACTTTAGCCATTTGATTCCTTTATTGTCATCAATCACTTTTCTCCAATAATGTCAGTTGGTTATGTAGGAGTTTGTACCAACAATAATTTTTTTTCATTTGAAACGCAGAGAGCCTATGGAGTGCCTATGAAGGCCGATGGAGGGCCTATGGACGAAATGAAACTGTTGCGAAAAATAATAATAGACTGTTCCCCTCGATCCAGCCATCGGCCCTCTGTAGGCCGAGAAAATAAGCTAAGGTCGTGCACAAACATCGGCCGAGACACTTCTACGGAGGTTGTGCTCGACCTTAGCTTATTTTCTCGGCCTATGGAGGACCGATGACTGGGCTGAGGGGAACAATCTATTATTATTTTCGGCAACAGTTTTATTTCGTCCATAGCCCTCCATCGGCCTTTATAGACACTCTATTGGCCTTTTGCATTTTAAATGAAAAAAATTATTGCTGACACAAACTCCTCCATCACCGAAATAAATGAGGAGATGTGACTTATGACATAAAAAGACATCAAATGACTATATTTGTGTTAAATTATAATAGATGGCAAAAGATGTGTTTTATAATAAAATTGGCTAAAGGAGCAAATTCCTTATAATATATGAAGTCAGACTTGCGATTTTAATAATTAATTATTTATGATAAACATAGTCCCTTAATTATACATGTATACAACCACTCAACAAAATTGTCATCTATATAAATGAAGATTTTTATTGTCTTTTGAAAATTGAATTCTCTGATCGAATTTCGATTTTGACGAAATGTTCATAAAGATTACTAATTTAATAGATGTACATAGACCTAATCAGGATCAAAATAGAAAGATTAGGTAATTTAGTAGTAGCATTTCTTGACGACGAAATAATTGAATATTAAGCCAGCAGACTTGTTACTTTTTTTTCTTTGCTCATTTTTTTTTTTTTTTTTTTCTAGAAATGTAAACAAAGACAACTGTTAGAAATTTGAATTTTCATCTTGAATGTGTTTGTAGATTATTATATATGATTGAAGTTTGTTCCATCCATACACCATACAATAATGCGCATTGCTCTCGTTATACCAAAAAATATCTGCATTGTTTAATATGTTTCTAAGAGTGGGAAAAAGAATATAAGGAACAATATTAAGTTTGATTGTGAGTTTGAAATTGATGTGGAAAAACGTGAAAGGGCATTGTCTCGAAAATTATTGATGTGTTTTTTTTGTCGAACTATACATCAGTCATAATCACAATGATAATAATAGCACATATAGTCATATTTAGTAGTTAAGTTGTCTGTATTTTCTGTTTCATTACATAGCACTTCGTGTGGCGCTGTATTTTTATTAATTTTTATCAATTAAGATTATATTTGGAGAACAATTTGAATAAGCGTTTAGCATTTGAATTCACATATTGAGAATAATTTATTCAAGAAATAATATATTCCTTTATTTTATAAAAAGTGTCTTATTTTTATTGGATCAAGTCTTAGATGAGTTATTAATTGTGGATTTTGAGTGGGCCATACTTCTTAATTACTTTTTTTTTAAATTAGGCGTTACTTATTATATTTTTTTATCTTTCTTCTACTCCATTACCCATACTTAATTTGCGCCTCTTTTTATTGTACGAATATTTATGGAATTACCGGGATGACGTCGGAGATTTTTCTGCGTTCGAATTAATAGACGTTAGCTGCCTAAATAAAATTCATAAGAAAAAAATCATAACCATATGAACTGTATATTAGGAATGATCCCAATAATAGAACACAATCTTCTAACAACATCCAATAGAGATTAAAAATGGCATTATAATTTTGCAGCCTAATCACAGTCGCCAATGAAAATGTAGTGGGAGTACATATTACTGTGAAAAAATCACTGTAATCCGGATTTGATGGAGAATGTTTGCAAATTTTTGGATAAAATATTATTTTTAGTATAAAGGACTTATATAATTTCTCCAAAATAGGCAAATAAGCATTTATTTATTATAATAAAATAAGTTCAAATAATTTGTTTATAACTTTTTCAAAATGAGAGTTATGTTTCTTAAGTTATAACTCGTTGTGACTACAATTATTAAGTAGGATTGATTCTTAAGATGCCTGGTGTGCTCACAACGAGTTATAACTTAAGAAACATAACTCTCATTTTAAATAATGTTTATTCTTTGTGCTTGCAAATGCCTATTTTAAACAATTATCCACTTATTGATCGTATAAATAGTTTTTTAATGTTTGAAAAATATGTTTACTGTAGTAACTTCTCTAAAATCAGCAGTTAAACTGTTTGAGGGTGTGTCTGCAAGAACTTATCAATTGAGATGCTTTTGGTGCTTAAAACATCATAATTTTCAAAATTTCCAAAAATATCTCAATTATGCTAATTCCAAAAACCTCTATTTTTACTTAAAAATTAATTATTTTCAATTTAAAAAAAATAAAAAGTGCTTATAACAAGCATTTGCAAACAAACCATAAATTTTTCAGCATCAATTGAGATGTTTTTTATCCTTAAAGCACATTAGTTATGTATGCTTAAAAGTCATTTTTTTCAATTTCTAATAAAGCATATAAAAAGTGCTTATAATAATCATTTATAAACACTCCTTAAATTTGATTATATACTCTAATTGAATATAATCAATCCCAAACTAATAATGCTAAAATTAAACTGTAGCACAAGAAATATAAGACTAGAGGAAAGTATTATTTGATTAAAAATAATTAAAATGATAGTAAAACACGGAACTATAATTTTGATGCGAACGGTTAATTGAGAGGGTCTTCAGTGTTATATTTAGAATTTTTAAAACAATATAGTAGTAGTATGAAATATAAATTGTTTAAGTGAATTAAAATATAAATGATTCTCCCAATTCAACATTTTAAAAATAGAAATTGGAATACACTAATCTTTTCTAGACCATTCTTATCTTACTAGCCATCATATTCTCCTACAAGGTACTCAAAGATAACTAGATTATATTTTATTTTCGTTAGAAATATTTTGACACGGCAATAAATCAATAACATATGCCCAAAACTCTTAATATTTTGCTAGAAATTCTTATTTATTTACATCAAGAAATCAAATATGACACAGAGAATAAATTATGTAAATGTGGCAAATTCATTTTAACTTGTCCAGCCGGAAAGGTCAATAACTAAGTCTCCATGTCCCATGCCACATAAACAGTAACGCGTATATATAATTATCGTTTATTTTGTCCATCTGTTTCTCAATCATTGTTCATATAAATTAACCACACCCCTAAAATATTTTAGCATTATTTCAGTTCATTTTGCTGTTTTTCGGAATTTTTTTTTTTGCAATTTTTACCCTTATATGTCACAATTATAATTTTATTACTACACATGTCATTCATTCACACAAGGGTATATAGTTGAATATATAAAAATATTTTTCGCTCTTTTTATGTGATATTTTACCTTTTTGACTTTAGGCAAAAGCTTGTGTGCATCATGTTACACATGTAACATGATGCAATTTTCCATTTTGACCCGGTTGGACCAGGTTTGACCCGGTTGAATATTAAAAAAAATGAAAAACAGACTCGTGCCTTCAGTTTAATTTCTTCTCAGACGTGGGTTTTAATCGTGGGTGGTGGTGAGGATCAATATCGTCCAAATCGTCGATTCTCTTGTTCATATCTTCCATATTGATTTCATTGTTCCTGTAATCGCCGATTTTGACTTGTAATCACCGATTTCAAGGTCAATTTCTCCATCGTAGGCTGCGCTAGTTGAGCAGAGAATTCGTATTTTTTCTTCGATTGCGCTCCATAGATTCAGGTAAATCTCGCATTGTGCTTTGTATAGTTACACGTAGTAATTTTAGTGTTTATTTGTCAATTTAGTTCTTATTTAGCTTGATGAAGAACACAAATATTTTGCTCAACAATCCGATTTTATACTTAATTCAACAGTTTGTTCTTTGTTTCGTGCTTTTATTTGTTCTTTGTTTATGCGTTTTGGCATTCACTATGTTTAAGCTGTTTCAGTGGTGATTTCAAGGTGATTTGATTCAGTGTGTTTGAATCTTGGGTTCTTAGTACTTTTAGTTTATACAAATGACACATATATTTGATAAATTGATATGCTATCATAATTCTTATGCATTTTTCTATGTAGTTATTGTGTCTATTTTTGCCTTTAGAATAATTGGTACTATACTCACACTAATTGACACATGTACCCAAACAATTAACATTATCTGTCTGTTTATGCGTTTTGTCATTCACAATGTTTGAAGTTGTCTGAGTGGTGATTTCAAGGTGATTTGATTCAGTGTGTTTGAATCTAGGGTTCTTGGTACTTAGTTCATAAAATGACACATATATTTGATAAATTGATACGCTGTCATAATTCTAATGCATTTTTCAATGTACTTATTGTGTCTGTTTTTACCTTCAAAATAATTGGCACTATTACTCACACTAATTGACACATGTACCCAAACAATTAACACTATATGTCTGTTTATGCATTTTGGCATTCACAAGTTTGAAGCTGTCTGAGTGGTGATTTCAAGGTGATTTGATTCAATGTGTTTTAATCTAGGGTTCTTGGTATTTTTAGTTCATACAAATGACACATATATTTGATAAATTGATACGCTGTCATAATTCCTATGCATTTTTTCAATGTACATATTTTGTCTGTTTACGCATATACATTTCATACATATGTTGTTGTGTGATAGGTGAAAATGCCAAGGACTAGAGGTCATGAAATTGATGATGAAAATGTGCCTCGAGTCCATGCTTCGGGGGCAGTCGAAGTTCCTATTATTGTAGAGCCTCTAACTATACTTCCATCATTCGAACTTCCAGTTGCAGCAACTAGGAGAAGAATAGCACTTCCCCATGCAGCCCCTGTACGGAAGAAGAGGGCATCTATCACTTTTGCAGATCAAGACAATGTTGCAGTTCAGAAAACTTTTGAAGTTAAAGCTACATCTGATGTCCGAGTTCAGAAACATTCTGAAGTTCAACCTGCAGCTGTTGTTCCAACTCAAAAATAGTCCAAATGTGAAGTTTGTGCTGCAGCTCAAAAACAGTCTAAAGTTGAAGTTCGTGGTGCTGTTCCTTCTCAAAAAGATTCTCGAAAATCTGTTGTTTCAGTTGAAAAACTCTTAGTAGTTGAAGCTCCAGCTTTTGCATCAGTTTAAAAACCCTATGAACCCACACCTCCCACTTCTGAACCCTATGAACCCACACCTCCCACGTTCGGGAGTTGACATTCTTGCTTCAACCGCAATGCAGACATTGAATTCAAAGAAAGTTGTAGAAAAGAACACAAAAACTCTTGTTTCCAAAGATTGTGAACTACCTAAAAAGAACAAGAAGTCGAAGATTGCAGGAGATGTTGCCTCATCTTCTCACCCTAGCAAATGTAAAAGAAACCAAGCACCACTTAAATTACAGAAAGGGAGCAAGAAGGCCATTTCGGAGCTGAGTGATCCTCATAAAGCAAAAGAGTAAGTAATTTGTACTTATGAACAAACTACCATAAGATAATTATATCTAATACTTGCCTTTGTTTCTGTATATTTGTGCAGTGCTGCAAATATTATTACTGCAAAGTGTAGGATTGCTCGATTATGTCAGATCATTTCAGAGATAAGTGATCCTAAAAAGTATCCCTTAAAGAAATAGGGTTTGATGGTCTACTTTCCTTGAAGGGGTTTAAGTACATACTATGGTATAAGATGTCTTGGTTTACTAAAAGTTGTAATCCAATTAGCCGTGATCTTACCTTTTCTAACAATAAGATCATTGTGTATACGACAGATGATGTTAGGGATTTATTTCTACTTCCAAGAAATGAGGATAATAAGGTCTTTTAAATGATGACGAGAGTGACACTATCTTAAACGACTTTAAGAGTAGACATAGATTTAATAAGAAGGAGGTGAATCAGTCTATGTTAGCTAATATGTTAAGTGGGCCTAGTTTAAGAGATGGAGGTGATGATTTCAAACATTTGTTCGTTCTTTATAGTTTGTCAAGTTTCATTGCTCCTACTAAGAATCAAACAATTGATTTTTCTATTTTTAAGTCATTGATTGATATATCTAGTATTTATAGGTCTGATTGGTGCTCATTTGTTATTGAACGATTCAATCCCTTAATAATGTCAGCAGCTGTCTTTTAATACTCCCCCTCTTTTATTTTCACCGGTTCAAGTAGTTGGGTAAAGCCGAGAGCAATAGCCTGCCCTTGATTAAACATTGGACATTTATCTGAAATTCAAAGAGAGATTAGATCTAGAATTTGCTGCTGGGGAGTTTGGAAGGGGTATATGAGTAGAAGATACTTATCCAGTCAGTATGAAGATGAAAGATCAAACATCACAGTTATGCCCAATCGAAGCTGATCTTGAAGATCAAGTTTTGCCAGATGTAGCTAAAGAACCCCCATCTATCAGTGAAAAGACTGACATGGAGATTAAATCCATGGCAAAGGATGTAAGAATTTTTCTGATTGACATTGTTTATTATCCATGTGTCAATTGTGTTAAATAAAAGTGTCAATTGTGTCAACAAAAGTGTCAAGTTTTGTTATGTAAAGAGTTGATTATCTTTGTATTTTTTATATTTTGAATGAGACATCCATGATTTTTGCAAAGTTTCATTGTTTGTAATGCACAGTGTCAATTGTGTTTCAATAAAAGTGTGAATGTTAGTAATGCAAAGTGTCAATTGTGTGCAATAAAAGTGTCAGTTGTGTTCAATCAAAGTGCCAATGTTTGTAACTTTTATAGAACTTGAATGAAACGTCCCTGCTTTTGCAAAGTGTCATTGTTTGTAGTACACAATGACAATTGTGTTCAATAAACGTGTCAATTTGTGTTTCAAAAAAGTGTCATTGTTTGTAATGCAAAGTGTCAATTGTATTCAGTAAAAGTGTTAATGTTTGTTATACAAAGTGTTGATTATCTTTGTATTTTTATAGGCCTTGAATGAGATATTCCTACTTTTGTAAACGGATCTGAGAGTAATTTCTCGTGTTTATCTGGAGAGATTGAAGAAATTAACCATGAAGGATGCTGAAGAGTTTGAAGGAACGTATTCCCTACCTTCTCAAAGCGTTGAAGATAATGATATCGATGAATTTTTTTAGAATCCAGAATTTCACTCTCGCATTGATATGATAGTCGAACAATTCTTCAATATGAAGAAAAGTTCAAAGCAAACAGGTAATTAATAAGAATCATTTTTATGTTATTTTAACACTTCGTAATTGACATATGTTCAATCTTTTAATTTTTAGTGGAGAAGGCTAATAAATACACCGATGAAGAGGATGGGAATCACCTGCTTCCGAATTTCAATCTCTTATCACAAAGCACACCCGATGAAAAGATACAAGAACATACTGATGAATGTAGTGACAAATCTTGATTCTCTGATTACCAGAATAGCAGAACTGGCTGCTGATGAAGGTATTTGACATATTCTTTCATTATCTGATTAGCAAAATTGACACTCTTATAAATAATAATTGACACGTGTTTCCAACCAAATGACACTCTACAATAAACAGTTGGTGGTGTGGATTCTGATATAGGCTTGAAAAATATTGATCCATGGCAATTATCCAATGTTGAATGGATTGCTAGAGGAGATCATTGTATGTATACTTCCCAGTTCATGAAGAAATACATAAAACAACTGTCAGAGCTCACACAATTGGAGAAGGATGTTGTTGATTATTTTTTCCACACACATAGATAAAAAAAATTGAGTAAGTATTTATAGTGTTTTGGTTTTTGAATTTTTTTGTTAATTATTAAATGTGGTTAACATATTTTTCCACAAATAAAGAGAATGTGTTTGCACACGCCGACAAATTTTTTAGGTCATTTTGTGCTATGAACCGCATAACAGATTCTACCTTTATTGACTTAAGGGTTATTGATATCTGGAGTATGTTGCTGAACAAAGCAGAGAAATATCGAACTCATACTTGTTCAAAAAACATTGAGAAGTTCTATTTCAATGCTTAGTTCTAGGTAACGAAAATAGTTATTTCTCTTTTTTTTTTAATTTGATCTATTGATTTAATTTTTTTTATATTATAGAGCTATCTTCAAGTTTGTACAAATGAAAAAGATTCTACAAAGAAAGAGGAACGCGAAGATATAGTTATAAACTGTTGGATGTATTGGATGAGACGCTTGGAAGAAAATACTGATCTGTTGAAGGCAAATCTGGTAAGAAATAAATTGCTTTTCTCATTGTAATATAGATGTATAATCTGCTGAAACATATATATTTTTTTTTCGTAGATATATTTTTCGCTATGGTTCAATACTCATTTTTTTTGGAGCTGTAATTGACTTCAATCTGAGGAAAGTGTATTATATTGACAACGTGAAGTCAAATTCAAAGTAAAACTCCGATTTCATGAGACTTTTTATGAAGTTGGTATGTATTTCGTCAATTCTAAATAGGTTTTTGTATGAAGTGTCATTCTCATTGACTGTACGTGTCAGTTTTATTGATGTAAAATGTCATTTCATGTTTTCCTAAAAATTTTTTTTGGGAGATTACTGAAGTTGCTGTTTCACCCTAAAGCAGATGAATTTGATGAATATGTCATTGAAAACACAACTTTTTCAGGGCAGAATGATTAAACCAATGTTGAATGCAGTGTATTTCTAATGAATCATATGGAAAATTTTGTAGGGGTGCCTTATCAGTGTGAGGATTTATTTCATGTATGATATTTTATATGATCTTTTGTTCTATATGCTTATTTCTATTAATTATCCAATATTTTTTTTTCATTTTGCTTATATTCTAAGGTTGGTCGAAGAAGAATGCTTCGTGCAAAATATTGCTCAAGGATCATTCTCTCAATTGTGATTGAGTTAAGGGAAGCTAATTTGAAGGCATTTCGAAATTTTTATTCAAAATCATGATTTGGTGGATGCTTAGGATGTTTTGGTGGATGGTTTAGTATGATTTGGATTTGCTATTGGTTTGGTTCCATTCTTGTTTTAGTCATTGCACAGATCTGATACTTCAGTTATGATATTATTTGAAGTAGGTTTTGTGGAAGCATGTTTTCTGACATATTTTTCATAGTTTGAAACAAATTTCTCTAAGATATTAGTAAATGTTGGATCTAGTGTCAATGTTTTTAAGCTATTCGTGCTATTTTGAATGATTGAGAGTGTGAATTATTAGTTGTTTTATACACAGCGTCAGTAATAAGTTTCAATAATGGTTAAGCAGAGTGTCTGTTTAAACTGCTACTGTGTAAATTGTTTAAGCTATTCGTGCTATTTTTAATCTACGAGCGTGTCAATCCTTAGTTGTTTATCCACAGTGTCAGTATTATATCGAACTGTCTATAAAAGTGTCAATTCAGATAATATAATGTGTCAATCTTTTAGAAAGGAAGTGTCAGTTTTTTGATGAAAGAAAGTGTCACTTAATCCACAATAGACAACATAGTATCAATTGTTTATGTTGTGCATGTGATTGATTATAAAAGAAAGTGTCAATGATGAGCAGAGTGCATGTAAGTTTAAGCTATTTCACGTTATTCATATCTATGAGCGTGTCAGTCTTTTTAGCTATTCGTGTTATTTGTAATCAAAGATCGTGTCAATTCTTAGTTGTTTATCCACAGTGTCAATCATTATAAAAGAAAGTGTTGGGAGATGTTTCAGCTATTGTTTAGTGAGTAGAAGATTTGGCTGATCCCAAAACCCTATGTTGATTGGTAAACCATTCCCTTGTAAAAGTTAACATTGTCTTTGAGTGTTGCAGACTCAGTAGACTCATCTTCAGCATGGTCCGGCTCAGTAGTTCTGTCTGCTGTCCTTCAGTAGACTATCCACCGCAGTGTCATGGAGTGAAGATTCAGTATGGTTGGGCTCAGCAGGAGCAGTATACTGAAAGGTGTTCAGGAGTTAGTAGAACTGGACTCAGCAGGAGCAGTTTACTGAACTCAGAGTCTTGACCTTCAGTAGAGTTGAAACTGAGCTGGAGTATACTATTGAACCTATGGGTCAGAATCAGCAACGGCTTATCAGTTGGTTTAACTGACAGTGGACTTCAAAGTCAGATTCGTTAGAGTTGTCCGAGGTCGTACATTTGAGAAAGGTCAGCTTCAGTATCAACCTTGAAGTCTGAATGTCTCAACTACTTTTCTGTACCTCGACCAATAACAAGCGGCCAACTGGAAAAGTATCCGATAAAAGTTACAAGTCAACCACTTTCTGCAAAGAAGCGGACTCTACAGAATTGAAAGGAAATAAGTTGTTTTCTACCTATATAGAGTGACACGTGTATTGTTTCATCTCCAACGGATCTATCAATTCTCAATACAATAAATAGAGGGAAGGTTGTGATCTCTCAAGTCGCACTACACAATCACATTAGCGACCATACGGGAACTCAAGCATTCAAGACTCAAAACTCTAGAACACTTAGCGATTAATCAGTTGAAGAACACGAACCCAGAGTTGATTATTACTCTCCGTTCTTCGCTCTAGAAGCCTCTCTCGTTCCCACCCTCTAACATTAAGCTCATTGTAATATTAATAGCTTAAACCGAAGGAGTTCATTTATTGAACTGTTCTTAGTTTTAAGAACTCCTTCATAGTTGGAGATACTTCAAACACTTTTAGTTTGACCCGGTAAACTGAGACTTGCTCAGTATAATCACAAGTAAAAGTTTGTCCTGCGTACAAACTAACTGAGACTAACTTAGTATAATAAAATAGTGTTTTGTTTTGTTCGGGACAAGTGGACGTAGGATCTTGCGTATCCGAACCACTTTAAAAACTGCTGTGTTGTTTATTTGTTGCATGATATAACTGTTCATATTGCAAAATACCTTTACAAAATCATACAACTGCTATTTTCAGTTCAAAGCTAAGACATCGCACTAATCTACTGAACAATTTTAGTAAACAAAAGTTTTTGAAACAAACTGAATCGGGCCTACACATTTCCGCACGCTACTGAACCTCTGCTGAACGGTTCTGAATTCTAACATCGCCGCCTAGCGGACCTCGCATCGTCGCAACTCGTCTCGCGCGATCAAGATCAGCTTGTTTGGTCTGCTGAATCTATTCAGTAGACATCTTCCGTGAAACGGACTGATCGCATTTTGAGTTTGAGAAAAAAGTTTTCAGGTGTATTCACCCCCCCTCCTCTACACCTGAACGTTTGACTTGGGACCAACAATTGGTATCACAACAGGAGTTCTTTTGACTCTTGTTTTCTGAAATTGGTATACTCGAACTGATCCTTTTGTAAACCTTTTTTCAAAGCATAATATCTCTTCATTCATCCTTAACCCCTTATTTTTAATATGTCTGATATGTTAGGGATCCGGATGGTACCCATGTTCTCAGTAGAAAACTATAGAGTATGGCGAGTCAAAATGGAGGCGCATCTGACCTCACTACACGACATCATGTCTGATATACTGGAAATCGGTCCAATCATTCCTCAGTGTTAAATACAAAGAGGAAGGTGGAGCCGAGACAGGGGAGATGGTCCGCCAAAGACAAATCTGAATACACGCCGGAAGAGAAGAAGCTTCACAATCTAGATATAGTTGCTCGTAATGCTATTCTGACAACTCTCAGTGATTCTTATCTAGGCAGGATTCAGGACTGCAATTCCGCGAAGGAACTCTGAGATGCGCTGGCGTTACTGAGTCGGGGGACTCAGAAGATAAAGAACATCAAACTGATGCTAGAGCTCTAGAAGCTTGTGAGGCTCACCCTCATGCCTAATGAGAAGATTGAAGATCTAAAAGACAGATTCGCCAAGATCATGAATTCAATCAACGGGCTAGGGAAGACGCTCTCGAACAGTGAGATGAATCTGAAGATACTGTGGGCGCTACTTGAAGGACGATGGAGTTCATTCGCCACGTATCTTCGACAGTCTGACCTTGATTCTGTTTCTATTGATCATATTTTCTCTTAATTAAAGGCACAGGACTTAGAGTTCAGTCTACCTCTTAAGATAAGGGTGGAGCTGACACCTCACATGATCATGCCCTAAAGGCACCAGTCAGCACTCCACAAGCAGCAGTGAGCAACCAGTCTACGTCGACAAGCTCAACGCCAATTCCTATTGAAGGAACCCTGGCTGAACGCTATGCTCTGCTGGCCCTCAAATACTAGAGAGAGAAATATAGGAGGATCAATCTGAAGAAATCCTACAAGAAATCCCAAGGTAAGTATGAATCACCTTCCAAAGAAGATCATAACTCGAAATTCTCTGAATGCAGGAATGAAAAATCTGCTTCGAAGCCTGAAAAGTCAGAATCAAAACAAAGTAGACCTTCATCATGTTACAACTGCAAGAAGGATGGGCACTACCAATATGAGTGTCCTGAGCTGAGTGCAACCGAGAGAGTTGTGCGACAAGCTCGAAGAGAGAAGTTCGCCAAAAAGCGCCAAGCATTCATTTGCTGGAGAGCTTTCAAATAACTCAGAAGAGATGGAAAACTTCATGGACTCATCAGATGATGAAGTCTCATTCATCGCGTTAGAAGTTGAAGACAATGAGAAGTGTCTCATGGCTGGAGAAGAGGATGAGGTAAACTCTTATGCTATTGATATACCCTCTTCACCTTGCACACACAACACACTATCTACTGCAGGTGAGCATCCTGAATCTACACTATGCTACGAAGCCCTATTAGACGAGAATATCAAGATGAGTTTGGATTTCAGTCAGACTCTTCAAGAGATGGACCTCCTGAAAGCTGAAAAGAAAGACTTTCTAAGTCTAGTCAGGACGGTTCTGAGTTGGCTCAGCTTGCTAAGAGATTGAAAAAGGAGAATGATTCTCTGATGACCCAATCTCAGCAGCAAGAAGGACTCTCAGCGCTGACCAAAGACTTGGCGACAAAAGTCACTGAACTAGGTCTACTGAAGAAGGAATATTTAGAACTACAGACAAAGTATGAAACTCTCAAGAAGAGTGATGAGGTCTGGAAAGTTCTCATGACCGACAGGTTTCTTGGAGTAGAGAAGAAGCTTGAAGCCATGCTCACAAGCCAGAGACCAGTAACCCACAAGGAAGGGTTAGGCTACAACATTTATGATGCGTCGACCTTAGCTCCACAGGATTCAGCAGCGAAGCTAACTGATAGGTATGTCCACAGGTTTCTTGGAGCGGAGAAGAAGCTCGAAGCCATGCTCACAAGCCAGAGGCCAGTAACCCACAAGGAAGGGTTAGGCTACGACACTTATGATGCTTCGACCTAAGCTCCACAGGATTCAGCAGCAAAGCTAACTGATAGGTATGTCAAAGGGTGTACTGAACGTTCAGAATCCCAAAAACCTTTGACAAAAGGAAATCAAAAGGTGAATCTACCTCATCCTACCTATCTGAAGTTTGGCAGATCTCGCTCACAACCTCCTAGTCAGAAGCAAGGGGGAAATTCAGTGAGATAGGTAGATCAACATGGGCCTCTGACTCTGACTCATCCAGCTTAGTACGGAAGTTACTATTACGAGCCAGTGGTCAAGAAGACACCTAAGGTCTAGAAGAAAGCTACTTAATCAGCTCAAAAGGTTAAGAGTCCAGCTGAGCAGAAGGCCAGGAATACTAAACCTCTGAAGCAAAAAGAGTCAACACCACTGAGTCCAACAGTGAAGTATGTTGATGGGTCAGGGACGAAACTGTTTGAGACTACAAAAGTAGTCAGACAGATTTGGATTGCGAAACTACTAACCCCGAAGGAACCAAAAGAAACATAAAGGGTACTTAAGTGTATTTTTCTATTTTGTAGGTACAAAAGACCCATGGTACGTAGACAACGAATGTTCCAGACATATGCCAGAAGACAATGCTGACGGATTACATCACTGAAGATGGACCCAGAAAAGAGTTTGGCGACAACGCCAAAGGCTACACGAGAGGATATGGAACACTGAATATTGGAAACACCATAGTTCCAAAAGAATCTTATGTTTAAGGGCTCCAGCATAACCTCCTTTTTATTAGTCAATTTTGCGATAACAATAAAAGAGTGATATTTGACACTGGTTTTTGTGATGTATTGGACAAATCTACAGGTAAAATAGTGTTATCAGGAACACGGAAGAAGAACTTCTATGTGGCTAATTGGAAAACCGTGGAGTTTGAAGCTTGTTTGATAGCACGGAATGAAGACAGAACTGAGTGGCTGTGGCACAGAAGACTCAACCATCTCAACTTTAAGGTGCTGAACAAACTAGCTAATGGAACTCTTGTCAGGGGACTGCTCAAGCGAGCATTCAAAAAGGAAGAAGAATGTGAAGCATGTCTGAAAGGAAAGCAAACAAAGAAAAGCCATTATTCAATTCTATCACCATCTACAGACGAAATCCTTTAGCTTCTTCACATGGACCTTTTTGGGCCGATTTCTCCTGTGACGATCAAAGGCAAGAAGTATACACTAGTGGTCATAGACGATTACTCTAGATACACGTGGGTACTTTTTATTGCCAACAAGTCTGACATCAAGACAGCGTTACCGAGGCTACTGAAGAGACTCAGTGTCGAGAAGGACATCAAGATTAAGAAGATCCGTTTCGACTGAGGTACTGAGTTTCTGAACTCAATGGTCAAGGAGTTCTGCGACACTGAAGGAATCGAACATGAGACGTCTGCTGCACGCACGCCTCAACAGAATGGTCTTGCTGAGCGGAAGAACAGAACACTGAAAGAAACAACAAGGACCTTAATCGCAGACTCTGGAGTGCCACTGAAGTTCTGGGCAGAAGCCACACACACGGCATGCTACACTCAGAATCGATCTTTACTGACAAAGAAGCACATGAAGACGCCTTATGAATTATAGAACGGGAGAATTCCTTCTATATCTTATTTCCATATATTCGGTTGTTCTTGTTTCATCCACAATAATGGAAAGGATCTGTTGAAGACTTTTGAAAGCAAATCAGACCAAGGAGTGTTTTTAGGATACTCCACGGACAGTAAAGCTTTCAGAGTTTTCAACCTTCGGACCCTTTGCATGGAGGAAATTCCTCATGTTGTTTTTAACGAGTTTTCTACTAAGAACAAGAATAGAACCAACTCAGATTCTGAAGATGTAAGCCAGAAGCTACATAATCTGAACTTAAACGAAGATTCAGAAATGATTCACTAGTGTTAGGATGATGATTAAGCAGAAGAAGATATTCAGAATCAACCCACACTGAATGTAGCTGAGAAGATTGATTCTATAGTACATAATCAATCCCAGGTATTGGTCAATGAAGATACCCAAGTCGGTACTGAGACCACATCTGAATGCACCAACTCAGGGGGAACAAATGATGTTCTTGAACCTAACACCCCTGTAGTGGACTATTCATCAGTACCTCATGTTGTCACTGAACTTCTTCAATCTCAAAACAGTACTACTGAAATGCCTAACACTCTTACTGTTTGCACTGAATCTGTTTAAGAACAAGAGACAACGAAACGACGTTCTTGGTTAGATACTCACTCTGCTGAGCTTATCATTGGTGACCCTTCAACTGGCGTTGGAACCAAAGCTAATCTCAGACAAGGCGAGAGTGCAATGTACTCCTGCTTCTTGTCTACTGAAGAACCTCAGAATATTGAGCAGGCACTGAACGACGCTGACTGGATTATAGCCATGCAAGAGGAGCTGAACTAGTTCGTTCGCAATGAGGTTTGGAGCTTGTTGACAGACCCCGACACCAACATGTCATAGGTACAAAATGGATCTTCAAGAACAAGCGAGACGAAAACAACGTTATAGTCAGAAACAAGGTTCGATTGGTTGCTAAAGGCTACTGTCAAGCTGAGGGAATAGACTTCGATGAAACGTTTGCCCCAGTTGCAAGGCTGGAAGCTATTCGTCTTTTTCTTCGCCTACGCCTCACATCAGAGATTCAAGGTTTATTAGATGGATGTAAAGTGTGCGTTTCTGAACGGAGTACGGAAGGAAGAAGTATACGTGGAGCAGCCTCCCGGTTTTTAGCAGGGAAATCAAGTATACAGACTCAGGAAAACACTGTATGGGTTAAAACAAGCACCCAGGGCTTGGTACGATACCCTGTCAGATTTTGTCCTACATAAAGGTTTTCGCAAAGGCACCGTAGACCGAACACTATTCAACATTCGACTGAACGAAGACATAGTTCTAGTGCAAGTCTAATGGATGACATCATCTTTGGCTCTCAGAATGTGACCATGTGTCAAAAGTTTGAGAAGATGATGAAAGATAAGTTTGTGATGTCAATGATGGGCGAGATGAATTTATTTCTTGGACTTCAAGTCAAACAAACTGACAGACGGATATTCATCAATCAAGCCAAATATACGAAGGAACTTATTAAGAAATTCGGATGCGAGTTCAGCAAACTAGTAATCCCTATGAACACAAACTTCCAGATTGATCTAGACAAAGAGGGAGTATTAGTAGCTTCTACTGATTATCCTGCTTTAGTTGGTTCATTATTATATCTAACTGCTAGTCGACCTGACATAATTTATGTTGTAGGTGTCTGTGCTCGATTTCAGGCGAATACTAAGCTGAGCCATATGGAGTCAGCACAGAAGATTCTCCACTATCTCAAAGGCACACCTGACAGAGGGTTATGGTATCCAATAGATGATAATTTTGAATTAACAGGCTATAATGACGCTGACTATGTAGATTGCAGGCTCGACCGAAAATCAACTTCAAGAACGTGTCAGTTCATCGGTAGCAAGCTGATTTCTTGGTTTTCCAAGAAACAGTATTCAGTAGCCACATCCACTACTGAAGCTGAATACATGGCTGCCAAAAGTTGTTGCGCCCAAATCCTTTGGCTTCGACAGCAATTGTGCGACTACAATGTAATAAAGAATGAAGTGCCGATCTACTGTGATAGTACCAGTGCCATTGCCATCTCGCAGAATCCTGTTCTACATACAAGATGCAAGCATGTGGACATTCGACACCACTTCATTCGTGATCATGTCGAGAAGAAGGACGTCAGATTGGAGAAGATCCACACTGACATACAGAGGGCTAATATTCTGACCAAACTTCTAGCTGAAGCTAGATTCAGAGATCTTTAAGTAGAGCTTGGTCTCCGAAACCTATTCGTGGTATCAGCTGAAGCTAGATTCAGAGATCATTTCAGATGGAGTACCCTCAGCATGGGGGAACACTCATTCTACACCGAATTCATTCAGTTTTGAGATTCCGCAACCAACTACTCGTGGTATCAGCTAACTGCTATGTTCAGCTGGCAGGTTTGCGTATCTCTGTTAGTAGTCAACTCATCATACATAAAAAAAAATTTATGATAAAGGGTTTAGCATCGCACTTAATGCCTTAAAGAATGTCATTTATTAAAATCGTTTCCATTTATTACACGACATTCTATGTTCTCTTTGCTGAAACTGCTTCGCATTTAATGCATGTCATATCAACTTACTTCTTAGGACTATATAAGTCTGAGATTTGACTAGGCGGCACAGTAATCATGACTTCTTTTATAATATAAAATCGTGACCGTCCACTGAAAAAGCGGGATTCAATCCCAACCGTCGATCAAAAATGCTTCATATTCAAACACTCTATTTATCGACGTGATCATCGTTAAGAACCGCCATTTTCGCCATTACTATTTCTGCAAAACCTTAGAACTCTCTGAAAACTTTCTGCATCTACATATTCTTCACTCAGTTCAGAGATCTTCTTTCGGTAAATTTATTTGCTATAGCACTTTCTACCTAACTCTATTTTCGAGTGCTAATCCTCTACTTTGCAGATAAGTCATGACAACTCTCGTTGTTGTTTCTCCCGTGGATATGGTGGAGCGGGTCATGGAGTTCGACTCCAGTGACCTAGAGTTCTTGGATGAAATCTATGATGCGCTAAGGGCATCTGGACTCGAGGCATTTCTGTCGAAGAAACCCTCGTTCTTCCTTCCTCGTCAGATCGCTAAGCTCTATCTCAATATGGAGGAGGAAGACGGAGACTTATGTGGGTCGTTCGTCGTGCATCAGATCTTTGACCCATCTAAGGCTTCTCCGATCGTGAAGCGGATGTCACTGAAGTAGGCACTTCAGAAGAGCTTCAGACTCACTTCAGAAGGCATCAGTCCTGCTAGCTACAAGGACGATGTGCTGGATGACTACCTAACACTGTTCTGTGGGAAAGCTAACTACATTCAGAGCTTCCTTTCCCAAGAGCAGCATGCTCCCCAAGTTCAGGGTCTTAGCGTACATTGTGATGCAGATCCGTACAAGCCAGGCCAGTTCTTTTGATCAGGTGTCAAGGCCGAAACTGTAGATGATGATGGCCATTTATGACACAGCTCAAGTCAACTGGGCCGACGTCTTCATCAAGGAGTTTCAGGCGCAAGCGGCTAAGTTCGATCGATCAACCATCAGACTGAGTTCCAAGGGAAAACTGCTATATGGCACGAAGCTCTCAGTCATGATCGAGGACTTCTGTGGAGCTGATCAACTCAGCTATGCTGACAAGGAATACTTCAATCCCAAGAAGATCAGGTTCCACAACCAGGCCAGTTCTCTTGAGCAGATTGGCGCTGGTGTCGGTGAGGGGAAGGGCAAGAGGAAAGCCCCCACCCTAGTGAAGAAGGGCGCTACCCATCAGAAGAAGCAGAAGGCTTCAGAGAAAGCCATTGTAGTGGCCCCTTCTGTCCTCCAGCTGAGAGATGAGGACGCTTACTCAGCAGAGAAGGCAAATCTTTCAAACTTGTTTTTTTTTGCACCAAATCCCAATGCGTTATTCATGCTCTCACTTCTTTGTGAAGATAAGATCCCGGCGAGAAGAAGTCTTGTTACAGGCAGTGCTCCATTTTTCTCTCACTCCATACGACCTGCCAAACCATTCTTTATCTTGCAACCCATAGAATGAAACCATTGAGTTTCAACAATCCTTAAACTCATCTTCATTTAAACAACCCGTCAAACATTTGCTAAATGCGTCGTTGAATCCCTCATCAGACTTCAATCCTCCAAATCTACTTATTGCATTTTGATACAAATGCCATATACAAAGTGTATGCTTTGCTATTGGGAATACCGTCCCTAATCCATTTGCAATGGCTTTGTCCTGATCCGTGAAAATAATAATTGGACTTTTATTCCCCATTGACTTCTGGAACACCTCAAACAACCATGCAAAAGAATCATCTTGCTCATTCGATATAAATGCACATCTAAACATAACATTTTTGTAGTGATTATTCAACCCAACAAAAGGTGCACAAATTAAGTCGTACCTGTTAGTTCTATACGCGGTGTAAAAAATGAGGACATCTCCATATACCATATAGTCTTCTATTTTCATGGAGTCCCTCCAAAATACATTACATAACCTACCATCATCATCAAGCCTCGCACGGAAAAAGAAGTCCGGGTCTTCAACATTTTGTTGGTGGAGAATGTCAATCAAGCTCTGTGCATCACCACCTTCTACTGATAACATTTTTAGTTGGTCCACAAAGTTCAAATGATCCTTCTTTGTATGAATAAGGACTTGCTCACCACCTGCATCTTGGGACATGAATTGTAATGAGTCTATAGCCCTTATCCTATATGAGATCATATCTTCAATAAGTGCAACCTTCTCACTCGTAATTGTGGTTTCTGAACGATGCATGTAGCTCAATTCTTTCCTATAGAGTGTGTAGTTGTGTTCCGTGACATGTTGAATAACTTCATACATTCCATCATTTGTCAGCTTGATCTTCAACATAACTTTACTATTCGTGGGGGTTATGCAGTCTCTAGAACTTTTTTCCTTTCCACCCAAAGAAGTGGCTATATTGATTCGCACTCCCTGAGATGAGCAGACAAAGACCTTCGCAACAATAACACTAACAACATTTTGTATTGAATTAGATTTTCTTACGCTAAATCCGACTTCAACAGCGTGGGTACAGTACGTTTGATACATCTACTCAATGTTGTTAGCCTTCAACCAAGCAAAGAACCCGACAAATCTCTAAGATTATCTGTAACAAGAAGGATATAACAAGCGTGTCAATTGAAATAACTATAAGTGTCAATCTTGAACAGTAAAAGTGTCAAAAGTAAAACTATAACATAATTAAGAAACATAAAGAATGCAACACTTAATAACTTTTTTGAATACCTTCTTCTGTATGAATATGATGAATAGGGTGAGTAACGTGTCACTTTATTAGTACATGAAGTGTCACTTTAAATCAATAATCATACCAAAGTTTACTGCATAGAGCACATGTAGAATCACAATCAGAAGAATTAATTAAAGAGACGTTTCACTCTTCCTGAAGTAAAGTGTCAATTATACTAAAGTAACGTGTCAATTATTCCTACAAAAACTGAGACTTGAATTTAATAATCATGCAAATCTTAAATCCACAAAATTGGAGCAGCACAACAATCAACAACATTAATTAAAGTAAACAGAGTGATGTTACCTTCAACACTCGATCAAATTTCAGATTCAATTTCTTTTTTTGATTATCAACAAATTCGGTCCAAATTTTGGTACCAATTTGATGCCCAACAACTTCCTTAACCTTGCACAACGTCGTTTGAAAGAATTTCAACGGAATTCGTGGTGAATTTTGCCGTCTCTCTCTTGCCACGTCTCTGCGCCGCCGTCTGTGCGGCGTTGCCTCTGCGCTGCCGTCGAACTACGCCACCACAAGGATAATATACCCCGCCTATACTCACAAGGATAATATACCCCGCCTATACTCCGCCTTGATCGATAGAGCCATCGTGCAGTCGATGTTCTGGAGCTCCCTTCTTCAATAAATGTCGCGTCGTCGTGTTATGGAGAGCGGAGTGTTTATTTTATTTTATTTTTGTATGAAATAATAAATGGAGTCAAATCGGATCAAAATTAAAAATTGGATCATATTGCATGTCCACACTATTCCATCTGTTGACTCTTTACATTTATTTCAGATTTTGAATAAGGTTTATTGTGATGCACCAAGATGTGGCATCTCATGTTGCAGTAGTCAGTGGGGGCCAATGCCGCCATGACAGTTCATAAGATTATTAAAGGGTAAAGATATGTTGTATAATTACTATTTCGTAGCTCAGGCAGTAAGCTGCCTTCAAATCCTCACAGGTTCATAATTTGTTTCTTATTTTTCTTTATTATTATAATTGCTTTAGCTTCTCTCATTTGCTAATTTCCGTATTTATTTTCTCTATTTTTCTTTTTCTTTTTCTTCTTCTTCTAATTATAATTATTCGTTTAGTTCTTTCTCATTTCTCTTTAATTTATTTCTATTGTTATATTTGTGGGCTTTTTAAAATCATGGTGTTCTCTTTCAATTAATTAAATTTATCGACAGCTTTAAATTACGAGATCAGAGTTGATAAGGTATTACACTTATGAGATTGAATTTTTAGTTTCAATATAGGAATATTGTTTCACTTTTACCTAATCTTGGTGTTAAAACAAGTTTTCGGATCATGTTTTCAATGTTATCAATTAATACAAAACCACAGTACACATTAAAAAAGGAGTAATTAATTGGCCCTCATTGAATTGATTGTCTGACTATATATACTGCTGGTAGTAGTAACTACTGAAAACGATTTAAATCACCTCTCCATTTTTAAACATATTAAAAAAGTATTTATGTATTCCGAATAGAATACACATAATGTTTTTCTACTAGACGCTTACTAACGCATCTAAAATGAAATAATTATGAAAATAAGTTAAGGAGCATATATTACATAATATAAACTTTCAAAACATACCTACAACTTAAATAAATTGTACTCCTTCCATCCCACTATTTATAAGGCGTTTTTTTTTGGCACGTAAATTTAAGTAGTGTAGTTAATGTAGATGATAAAATATAAGAGAGAAAATAAGTGAGATAATAATAAAATAGATAAAGTAGGAAAGATGAAATGAAAAAGTAGAAAAGAGTTAATTAGTTTTTTTATCAAATTGGGACCGCGTAAGAAGTAGTGAAACTGAGGGAGTATATAAGTTTTTCTAAATGGACATATGAAGGCCTATTTTATTGCAGGCCCAATGACAAAGCCCATTCTTTATTTTCTCATAACCTAAAACCCAGACCATACCAAGCCCAGACCTATCTCCAAACCCAATAATCAAATAGGAAATTCAGAAATATGCTTGAGGTTTTTTTGTGAAGAGGAACATTCAACTGCATGCATCTCTTATGCACAATACATAAAAGATATGAATTATATTTGGCAGACTATGTGTTACAAATTTGTCTAGGTGTTGGTGACATTTAATTTTTAACTATATGATAATTGATTAGGTCATTCAAAATTAAATTTAATGATTTAATTTAACACTAACAACAGCTATTCACTTTAGGGCAATTCATTCCTTACTTTTCCCTTTTTAAGTTTGATATTTAAACTCTAAAGTACGTTGGAGTTGATATATCTTAATTTATATAATGTTATATTGCAAAAAACTTTAGTACAACGGGTTGCAGGTGCAACCGGCTGCTTAAAAGGTTAATACATCATTTCTGTAAATGTTAGAATAAGTGCTAGTGCAGTTGTTGTGTTGCTAGGTTCTTACCCGAGAGACTTAGGTTCGAGCCCCATAAACAAACTTTTTATTTTTATTTTTTTAATTTTGACATTAAAAATTGAATTTTTATTTTCAAATTACATTTATGAAATAAAAAAATATAATGAATTTAGTGTTTTATTTTCAAAAACATTTTTTTTAATTTTGACATTAAAAATTGAATTTTATTTTCAAATTACATTATGATACAAAAAATATGATAAATTTATTCTTTTATTTTCAAAAAAATAATATATGACTCAAAAAATATTAATATGTATATTAGAATTTATTCTTGTTAATAAAAATACAAAATTTTTTATTTTTTTTTTCAATTACATCAGCAACAAACTTTTCGTTTTTTTTAATTTTGACATTAAAAATTGAATTTTTATTTTAAATTACATTATGATACAGAAAATATAGTAACTTATTTTTTTTTATTTTCAAATAAAAATATATGACTCAAAAAATATTAATGTGTATATAAGAATTTATTCTTGTTAGTAAAAATACAATTTTTTTTATTTTTTTTAATTACAGGATGGAGAATATGTGGAGATAAGAAAAGTATCACTTTATATGAAAAATGTATCAATTATTTCGAATATATCATTTGGTCTGAATAAAAATATCACTTCTTATTAACTAATGTATCACTTGTCATTGATCAAAGTATCACTTCCTATTAATAAAAATATCACTTGTTATTAACCATTGTATCACTTTTCATTAATCAAAGTATCACTTTCTATGAATAAAAATATTATTTTTTATGAATAAAAGTATCATTGGTTTTAGTAAAAGTATCACTTGTTCTTAATAAAAGTATCACTATGCATGAAAAACAGTATCAATTATTCTGAATAAATCATTTGTTCTGAATAAAAGTATCCATTGCTATTAATCAATGTATCATGTGTTATGAATCAAAGTATCACTTATTATGAATAAAAGTATCGTTGGTTTTAGCAAATTTACCGAATATATCACTTGTTATTAATCAATGTATTACTTGTTATGAATCAAAGTATCACTTGTTATCAATACAAGTATCGGTTATTATGAATAAAAATATCATTGTTTTTAGTAATAATATCACTTTTTTATTAATCAATGTATGAGAAAAAACAATGGGACTTGGTTAGTGTAACAGAAGGAGTTTAAATAAAAATATTATCAAAAAAGGACAAACTTGATCTGAAAAAATATCAATTGGTTGGAATAAAAATATTACTTATTATAAATAAATTTATCACTTTTTTAAATTAATATATCAATTAAAATGAAAAAAAGGGACAAACCTGATTTGAAAAATATCAATTGGTTGGAATACAAATATAACTTATTATAAACAAATTTATTACTTTTTCTAAATTAAAATAAAAAAAAACATTATAAAAAAAGGACAAACTTGATCTAAAAAATATCAATTGATTGGAATAAAAATATTACTTATTATAAACAAATTTATCACTTTTTTTAAATTAATATATCATTTAAATGAAAAAAAAACTTATAAACAAATTTATTACTTTTTCTAAATTAATATATCAATTAAAATAAAAAAAATATTATAAAAAAAGGACAAACTTGATCTAAAAAATATCAATTGATTGAAATAAAAATATTACTTATTATAAACAAATTTATCACTTTTTTTAAATTAATATATCATTTAAATGAAAAAAAAAACTCAAAACTACGCTACTGCGATTCGAACACGGGTGTATAGGGTTTAACCCAACAGCTTAACTAGCTACACTACCACAACATTAATAATATAATGTATACTTGCGGTTGCACCCGAGTGTATAGGGTTTAACGTATACTTGCGGTTGCACCCGCAACCGGATATACAGGAGTCCAACTCATTTATATTAACTGTGATTATCCTCTTTCAGAATTTAGTAATTACTAATAGTTCTATTATCTTCTTTGTTTCTCATTCTTATATATTAAAAAACTATTTATTTTAAGAAATAAAATTGATTCTATGAACTATACATGATTATTCATACTTGCGGGGAACCAAGGCGTAGGGCCACCACACCTATTAAATTCTAAAAATTCGATCATTTGCCTATGTTTTTTTAGAAATTTACTATCTCACTCCTTTGAAATTGTATGATTCCACTGCAAAATCACAAATTAAATATTTCACTCGTGAATTGTAATTCTAGATCTTCCCCATATACTTTATATTACGATCTGTTATTTTTACGGGGTGTGTCGAAATGACGATAATGACGTTTAGCCGAGGCAAGAGTTGGACTCTTTCTCCGCAAGACGATAATGCTCCGCTACTCGGTGCAAGCGATCTATAGCACTCATCTCCAAGATACAACGGCTTATCTATTACGAGTAGTTGCACTACTTCTCGTAATTCCGGCGAACTACTAAATATTTGGGACTAAGGAAAATGGAAGATATGTATGTGATGAATGAACATAAAATAAAAAGGAGAAAATGAATTGATTATTATTCCTCTCGGTCATGTCTAATTTATAGACAATAGGTGGCTCTTCATAAATCAACACAACTTTTAGTAATGCAAGAGGTAGAAACGAAAAAGGCATGCAACGTTTCCATTGTATTTAATGTGTCTCTTATGAAGCCATGCATGATATCATTCAATTTGTCCTTTGTGAGCATAAAACAACGTGGCTAATTTCTCAAATGGTTGCATTCAATGAATGTGACCATCAATCATTTCAAAGCCACATATGTAACATTGCTTTTCATTGAAGGAAGCCAACCTTTCAACCATTATGCATGAGAAGCAACGTCCTCATGAAGCCACGTTTCATGACAAAAGATTACAAGATGAAGCCACGTTATTTCATGCCAACGTTTCAAATAATAATTTAATAATCTAATATTAATTATTCTAACAATCCCCCACATTAGATTATTAAATGCAAGTGCAAAATGTTATGCAATTCGTTAGTCCCAATGACCTATTATTGCATCAGGATAGGTAGTTTTTTGCTTTGAACCTTCCTTAGTATAATGTTATCGGATTTACTCGCTGCTCGGTGAACGCGATGTCTTGAACCGGTCAGCTTTTGTGTAAACCAAGACAATAACATATACACAATAATAGATACAATATCTTTCGTTCTCACGTTGTGTCCATTTTGGCCTTGGACCATATCTTGGATTCATAAGTGTTTTTCTATTTGAAGCGGCCACACTTCTCACTTATATAGGTGATCTCCTATAAAGAGTATCCTGCCATACTCCACCAATAAGGCTATAGGAATCATTAAAGCTTATAGCTTACCCTTTTACCACAAGCTACAGGTTAGCACTTGGGGTAGCTTCGAGAATGGATTTTTAGTTGTGTTTCCAAGTGCACAACTTGAACATTCTTCACTTAGTTGTCTCTTTGAACCATGTTCATGGGATCTCCAATTATCATGGTAGAGTTACCATTAAGAGCGTTCTTTTAGTGTGGATTTTAATCCCATTCCCCTAACTGCATTGTACAATTGATCACGGTTAATACCTTTAGTAAACGGATCCGCAATATTGTCTTTTGACTTCACATAGTCAATGCATATTATTCCACTAGTGATCAATTGTCTAATGGTATTATGTCTTCGACGAATATGTCGAGACTTACCATTATACATACTACTTTGTGCTCTCCCTATTGCAGACATACTATCACAATGTATTAAAACGGGAGGCACGGGTTTTTCCCAACAAGGAATATCCTCTAAGAAGTTTCGTAGCCATTCGGCTTCTTCGCCAGCTTTGTCTAGAGCAATGAATTCCGATTCCATTGTAGACCGAGCTATACAAGTCTGCTTAGAGGATTTCCATGACACTGCTCCTCCACTTATGGTAAACACAAAACCACTTGTGGACTTGGAATCTTTTGTGTCGAATATCCAATTTGCATCACTATATCCTTCTAATACAGCGGGATACCTTGTGTAATGCAGACTATGAGTTAAAGTATGCTTTAAATACCTTAGAACTCTATTTAGTGCGGTCCAATGATCCTTTCCGGGATTACTTGTGAACCGACTTAGTTTGCTTATAGAATATGCTATGTCGGGCCTTGTACAATTTGCTAAGTACATTAGGCTTCCAATGACCCTAGCGTATTCCAATTGGTAAATTGGATCTCCTCGATTTTTGGCTAAGTGTAGGCTTAAATCTACAGGGGTCTTAGCCGGAGGTAGATCAAAAGCATTGAATTTCTTAAGCACATTCTCTACATAGTGAGATTGTGATAAAGTAATTCCTTCGGATGTTCTAGAGATCTTAATCCCTAGAATTACATCAGCTATTCCCATATCTTTCATGTCGAACATTCTTTTCAACATTGCTTTAGTATTCATAATTATATTATGATTACTTCCCATAATAAGCATGTCATCAACATACAGACATATAATGACAAAGTTGTTGGGTGTGCCTTTAATGTACACACACTTGTCACACTCGTTTATTTTAAAACCATTTGATAACATAGCATGATCAAATTTCTCATGCCATTGTTTGGGAGCTTGTTTAAGTCCATATAATGACTTAACAAGTTTACAAACTTTCTTTTCTTGTCCGGGAATAACAAACCCTTCAGGTTGTTCCATGTATATTTCATCCTCTAAATCTCCATTTAGAAATGCCGTTTTAACATCCATTTGATGTATCTCAAGGTTGTGTAAAGCAGCAACGGCAATTAGCGTTCTTATGGAGGTTATCCTCGTTACAGGAGAGTATGTATCAAAATAATCATGCCCTTCCTTTTGCTTGTAACCCTTGGCTACTAGTCGTGCTTTATACTTGTCAATTGACCCATCGGCCTTATATTTCTTCTTTAGGATCCATTTGCATCCTAAAGGTTTACAACCGGGAGGAAGATCAACAATCTCCCAAGTGTGATTGTTCATAATTGACTCGATTTCGCTATTAATCGCTTCTTTCCATAGAGGAGCATCAGGACTTGACAATGCAGCCTTGATTGTTTGTGGTTCATCTTCTAATGAATAGACTACAAAGTCTGGACCAAAAGACTTTGCTATTTTCGCTCGTTTTCCTCGTCTTGATTCTGGTATTGACCTATCACTCTGGTCAATCTTTTCAAGTGAGCTTTCTTCATGAGTTCGTTTCTTATAACTCACATCATTCTTTTCTTTCTTAGGGAATATAGATTCAAAAAATACAGCATTTCTGGATTCTATAATCATTCCCTCATTTATGTCGGGTATTTCCGACTTATGTACCAAGAACCTATATGCGCTACTATTGCTTGCATATCCTATGAAGATGCAATCAATAGTTTTAGGTCCTAGCTTTACTTGTTTAGGTTTAGGTACTTCAACTTTTGCTAGGCACCCCCACACTTTAGTGTATTTGTAGGATGGTTTCCTACCTTTCCATAGTTCATATGGAGTTTGATCTTGTTTCTTTGAGGGCAACTTATTTAAAATTTTATTTGCCGAAAGAATAGCTTCCCCCCACATGTTATGTGGTAAGCCCGAGCTTATCAACATAGCATTCATCATTTCTTTTAGTGTTCTATTCTTTCGCTCAGCAACACCATTTGATTGTGGTGAATAAGGTGCAGTTGTTTGATGGATAATGCCATTTTCACGACAAAAGTCCGCAAAAGGTGCAACATACTCACCGCCTCGATCACTTCGGATCATTTTGATCTTGGTGTTAAGTTGATTTTCAACTTCATTTTTATAGCTTTTGAAAGCATCGAAAGCTTCGTCTTTGCTTCTCAAAAGATATACATAATAGAATCTTGTGCAATCATCTATAAATGTTATGAAATAATTCTTTCCACCTCTAGTTTGCACAAGTTTTAAGTCGCATAAATCGGTGTGAATTAATTCAAGAGGTGTAGTCGATCTTTCCACCGAATGGAAAAGTTGTTTAGCCATTTTTGCTTCAACACAAATTTCACACCTTGAATGTTTGTCAAATGATATTTTTGGCAACAATTCTAAATTTACTAATTTTCTTAGTGTATTTAGATTCACATGTCCTAATCTATCATGCCATAAATTAGGAGACTCAGTCAAATAGACAACGGGTGTCTTTTTATTATCACGGATAACATTTACATTGATACAATTTAGCTTGAAAAGGCCGCTATCAACATAGCCTTTTCCAATAAATTGTCCATTCTTGGACAATACAACCTTATCCCCCTCAATAACTATTCTAAATCCGGCTTTGCTAAGGATAGAGCCGGAGACCAAATTCTTGCGAATGTCGGGAACATGCATCACGTTTTGGAGAGTCACATTCAATCCCGACGTCATCTTGAGTACAACTTTTCCAATTCCATAGACCTTGGAAGTAGAGGAATTTCCCATGTATAGCATTTTCTCCTCCTTGACAACTTCATAAGTTGAAAACATTGATTTATCCACACATACGTGCTTGGTAGCGCCGGTATCAATCCACCATCCTATCGGATTAGCGACCATGTTTACTTCATCTACGACCGCAGATAGGTCGAGTTCAGACATGTTGACGGGTACATAATTTTTTTCCGTCATATTTGCTTGTGGACGGCCTTTGTATTCCTTCTTTGGCTTGCGGCAATCCTTTGCCATATGGCCCGTTTTTCCACAATTGTAGCAATTCCCTTTGATCTTTTTCTTCCTCTTTGAATCTTGCTTCTTTTCAAAGAACTTGCGTTTCTTTGAGTTAGTGATAGTGCTGCACTCGGCCAGATTAGCCCTTGCCTCTATAGACGGCTTGTTGGTCTTTCGATCTGCTTTGCGATTGTCCTCTTCAATTCGGAGATGGACTATCTGATCTTCGAGACTCATCTCTTTACGTTTATGCTTGAGATAGTTCTTGAAATCCTTCCACATAGGTGGTAATTTCTCTATCACAGTTGCAACTTGAAATGATTCAGAAAGGATCATACCTTCGGCAAGTATATCATGTATGATCAATTGAATCTCTTGCACTTGTTCGACTACAGTTTTGGCATCCACCATCTTGTAGTCTAAGAATCGTCCAACGACGAACTTCTTTAGACCGGCATCTTCGGTTTTGTATTTTGTCTCCAAAGAATCCCAATATTCCTTCGACGTCTTTGCAGTCGAGTAGACACTATAGAGAGTGTCGTCAAGTCCATTTAGGACATAGTTGCGACATATGTAGTCGCTGTGAGACCATGCATCATACGCTATGCGTTTCTGCTCATCAGTTTCATTTTCCCCCATAATTGGAGGTGATTCTTTCAAGAATCGAGAAAAATTTAAAGTAGTTAAATAAAACAGCATTTTAGATTGCCAACGCTTAAATTCGGAACCTGAGAATTTCTCCGGCCTTTCCGCATGAACAGGGGCGCTTGGAATCTGATTGTTCGTTGCTGTTGTAAAATTCGGCGGCATGTTGCTATTGCTTGTCGTTACTTAAACAACGGGATCGGGTACATCACTGTTACTTGTCGTCATCTCTTCAACACTTTATCGTCTTGCGATTGTTATTTTACGGGGTGTGTCGAAATGACGATAATGACGTTTAGCCGAGGCAAGAGTTGGACTCTTTCTCCGCAAGACGATAATGCTCCGCTACTCGGTGCAAGCGATCTATAGCACTCGTCTCCAAGATACAACGGCTTATCTATTACGAGTAGTTGCACTACTTCTCGTAATTCCGGCGAACTACTAAATATTTGGGACTAAGGAAAATGGAAGATATGTATGTGATGAATGAACATAAAATAAAATGGAGAAAGTGAATTGATTATTATTCCTCTCGGTCATGTCTAATTTATAGACAATAGGTGGCTCTTCATAAATCAACACAACTTTTAGTAATGCAAGAGGTAGAAACGAAAAAGGCATGCAACGTTTCCATTGTATTTAATGTGTCTCTTATGAAGCCATGCATGATATCATTCAATTTGTCCTTTGTGAGCATGAAACAACGTGGCTAATTTCTCAAATGGTTGCATTCAATGAACGTGACCATCAATCATTTCAAAGCCACATATGTAACATTGCTTTTCATTGAAGGAAGCCAACCTTTCAACCATTATGCATGAGAAGCAACGTCCTCATGAAGCCACGTTTCATGACAAAAGATTACAAGATGAAGCCACGTTATTTCATGCCAACGTTTCAAATAATAATTTAATAATCTAATATTAATTATTCTAACACGATCATGATATTTTTTGGATTTTCATTTTCAGGCACACACATTAATAATTTGAAAAATAATTGTGAAGGAAATAAAATTTTAAATAATCTTAAACTCCCAAAGACAACTTTAACCATACATCATTATCTAGCAATACTAAAAAAAAAGAGTTTTTCAACATTAAAAACTCATTTATGAGTTTCCATTGTTTATACCTCATTCGACCAAAGTGCAAAAAATGTTATTTGCTTTGAAGTCCTTGAGTTGTAAAAAGATACGGTGAGTCTCTGTCAGGTGAGGGGGGCAGGGGTGTGTGTGTGGTGTCGCTTTGTGGGGGGTGGGGGTTGTAACATTGAATATATTTGGTGGAAATGTAACAAAATATGTTTGTCTCTCATTAGTTTTTTTTTTCATTTAATTTGATTTTTTTTTATTATTCAACTATTTTAATTACTGCTAAATGAAACTTATTGAATTTAATTGCTATGGAAAATATAAAGACTTACTTACTATTTCTAAAATTGTACGGAATTTATTAGTAATTTGAAAACCGAGAGGATCAAAGTATAATTTAGAAAAGTATTTAGATGGAATTGAATAGATGTATGTAAAAGCATATCTAGAGAATATTCTTTGAGTTTGATAGTTGAAATTAAATTACTGTTTGATGTGACAGATACTGAAAAATGAGTTTGAGTTTAAAGGTAAATGGTTGGAGATGGTCTAAGTGATGGAAAACAAATTTGTATACTTGGTTTTACCATACAATCAGTTTCAGTCTGTATATGAATATTTTAATATGTTGGTCCCGATATGAAATCAGGTGTATAGAATGGCGTGAGCGCTTTATTTGGTACGTAGACCAATTTATAAGAACATTGATTATCTTGTGCTGCAAGTTATATGTTCACCCTAATTGATTCAGTCTGATAAGAACAATGCCTATTTAAAACAGTTTATGCAGAAGACAGTTTAGATAAACTAGTAGAAGATAAATCAATACAACAAGTTATAGTGGTTCAAATTCACAAGATTATACGTTCACTTTTTGCCTCTACAGAGATCCACTATCAGGTTCTCAAAGACTGTCGAGAGCAGATCTTACAGAGAAACAAACAATCAATCAATCTATCAAACTATCACCGAACTATCTATCAATCTATCTCTTTATCAAATCTAACAAGTAAAGTGTTTGTGGTTATCTCCAACGTAACAAGGGTATGAAACATTTTTGATTTCATGTACATGATGAATGAGAGATCACTTAGAATACGAACAAAGGGTATTTCTAACAAAAGAACACCTAAAGATTGTAAGGCTGAGAGCTTGTTCTTTGTTATGAGAGTGTGAGAGTGTGAGAGCTTTTGGCTTCTTGATATTCCTTAACCCCTCAAGAGTTAGAGGTCCTCTGTATTTATAGGCGAGCAAGATTAGATTTGTTAGGTGAAGTTTCATTTCTCGTTGGCTTCGTGTTCCAACGGTCTTGAGCATTACATGACTTTCAAGGATGCTATCTGCAGATTACTAAGGTACTGTTCTATTTTCTGAGAAAAGGGCTTACAAGGCGCACTGCTGTTGGTAAATGTTGATTTGGTAGTTGGGTGTCATCATTGACCATAGACTATGAATTCCGCGTCCCGTAACTCGTACACCAGTCAACTAGTTAGGACAAGGTCAGATACTCACTGAAGAACATATCTGTTGGGTGATGCTTCTATCCTCAATAATGTTGGTAAATAGTGAGAAATGACTCAGTCTTCTGTGTTGATATTTACTCAGTAGCCCTGTGCTCTGAATATGAGTCTGTGAAGATAGAAATATCCGTTAATTAATTAAGCTTACTGACAACTTAAATTAATTAACATCTTATATTCCTGAGTAGTACCACTCGACCTTATTAACACACCTGAACTTAATCAACCGGCCGGGTTTAGTGTGCTAATCCTTTCGAGTTCCTCAGGGGATATTATCAACCCATTTTACTAGGATACGACTGCAAGATACAGACAACCAGCCTGAGCCACAAATAACTACTAACACCCAAGATACGTAGATCCGGTCGCGATGGCGTTCACCATAGTAGGTCAAAGTGATAGATAGCCAAATGCTCTCAGCTGAAGTCTTACCAAGCTTAAGACCAGCTAAGTCACCGAGATCTTGGTTCTCCACTAAGGTCAGTTAGGAGAACCAATTTCACTGTAATCCGTCAATACACCACCTTAAGTGTACCAGTAAAGACAAACAGCTAAGACAAACCACTTCTTATCTAAACTGCAGCTTAAACCGACAACTTATCCTTAAGTTGTCTCAATTGGTAATGCTTGTTTATATCTTGTCAGTTCAACCTATTTGTGTTGTCTTCTGTGATACCCGACACACCACACAAATCTAACTTTTATACAAGATAAAGGATAACATGTGCAAATATACATATTTATCAGATAGGAGAATAAAATAGTGGTAAGGACGAAAACACATTGTATACAAGCATAAAAAGTGCTTCCAGTATACAAAATCCCAACAAAAAGGGGGAAGGTTTCACAGAGAAAGCATCTAAGGAGCTGATACTGAAAGCAACAAAGAAAGCAAGGACAGTGACAGGGGCATCTCAAACTTCATCATCTGCCCCCACTGGACCTTCACAAACAGGCGAGGCCGAGGGTATCTCAGTTGCAGCTGCAGCATCAACTGAGACTGGCCCAAGTGGCTCAGGCGCCAAAGAAGTCACAGCTCAGGCAACTCAAACTCCTCTTGATATCATAAAAGAAGTTGCTGAGTATGCTGACGAGGACTCAGAAGAGGAAGAAGCCCCTCTTCCCCCTCCAGTTGCCGGTAAATGCAAGAAATTACTGAAACTCCCAACCCTCCCTCCAAGAAGAAAGGACCCAAGAGGTTCATAGCCCCAGAGGAGGAGGCTCAGATAGCAACAGACGAAAAGCTGGCTAGGGAGATAGCCGAAGCTGAAGCCGCAAACAAACCCAAGAAGAAGCCTGTTAAAGGCAAAACTAAGGCTCCAGCTGGAGGCAAAAAGACAGGTGCTAGGCTGCCTCCTAGAATACATAAACTCAGCGATGAGATTGATAAAGAAAAGGAGCAGGAGCAGCAGCAATCAACTGGGCAGCAAGGAACTTCTAAAGAGAAATCTTCCACGCCTGCTGACTCAGAAGAAGAGCCACCTCACAAGCCCTCCTACACTTCCTCGAAGGAACAGGAACAAGAAATGGATGAAATCTGGGCTCAGCTAGACAGATATCTATATAGAGGTGAAGAAGCTCGACAGATAGAAGCAGCTAGAGAGAGAATATGGATGGCTGATCTTGAAGCTCTCAGGCTGAGAACTGAAAAGGAAGCGAGTCTGAGGATCCCTGCAAAGGCTGACATCCCATACAAATACAGGAAGTTCAGAAAGCCTACTGATCTGAAGACTCACAGATGGCCTAGAGTGGATGAATGGATCTCGTTTGAAGTTACTCAGAGATGGGAGACACTGAAAGTAGAATTTATCAAAAGGAACTACTTTTGGAGATTTTGGTCTGAAAACCTAAGATAGTGGCATATACTAAATGGCTAATGAGAGCAGATCTGGAAATGTATGCCAGACTCCAAAAAGTTGTCAAGGAAAATGTTGAAGTAAGAGTTCCTGATCCCAGAATCCTGCCACCCCCACAGAGGCTTGATGGATCCATCTACTATGGTGTGATAGAGAAAGAAGTGAAGGACGCTGCTGAAGCCAAATTTCTTGATGAAGAAGACCCAGCGGACTTTGCTGAGATACTGAAGCTGAGAAAGGTCACATATCGCATGTATGGAGTGCCTCTTCCTGAAACTCAATCTCAAGATTTCAAAGACAGGATCAAGCAGTTCAAATGATTTCTTGCTTCTGTATTCTCATTGTATCTTTCTTTCTTTTAGTCTAGCAGAGATGTATCTTTACTGAATTTCTCATATTTATAATATCTCTGTTTGGCTTTGACAATTCCTTATTGTCTGAATAGCCGTATTTATTTATGCTTAAGACTCATAATCACTAAAGTGATTACTGACTCACACACTCACTGTTGTTATTTACTGTCAGTTGTTGCTTAGCTAGATTCTGATAGACTTGTTAGTATTGGGGGAAAATGTTGTTAAGACAGGGGGAAGATGTTGATTAGACTCTGTATAGGTTCTATCCTTCTGCCCTGATCCCCTCAGTAGTCTAAGACTTGAAGAACAACTCCACTGATCCTACTTGTAATATTTTGTAAGGAGCTCTATTTCTGATAAGTCATAGTGTTAGGTTGATAGATTGTTAGGTTTTGGCATCATCAAATAGGGGGAAATTGTTGGGTGATAATTCTATCCTCTACAAAGTTGGTAAATAGTGGGAAATGACTCAGTCTTCTGTGTTGATATTTACTCAATAACCTTGTGCTCTGAATGAGTCTGCGAAGATTTGAAGATCCCAAAACCCTATATTGATTGATGAACCATTTCGTTATAATCTGTCTTTATCTCTGAGGTTTCAGACTCAGCAGACACTCTGCTCTGGTTCAGGCACTCAGTGGATTATCTGCCTCAGCATCCAGAAGTAGAAAACTCAGTTATACTGGACTCAGTAGGAGCAGTATACTGAAAGGAATCAGTGGAACTGAACTCAGCTGGAGTAGTTCACTGAATTCAGAGCTGATCTTCAGTAGTACCGACTCAGCAGGAGCATGCCACTGAATCAGAGATCAGACTCAGCAACGGCCAGACAGTCTTCTGACTGTTAGGATCTTTGAAAATCAAGTCAGCAGAGTCAATACGAGGAAAGAGAAGTCAGCTTCAGATCTCCTTGAAGTCTGTTCTGTCTCAACCACTTTCTGAACCTCGACCAATGACAAGCAGCCACGTATCCTCACCTACTAAAGCTGCAAGTCAACAACTTTCCAGAAATGGAGGGAAAGGACACTGCCACCATACTTCAAAATAGCCGTTAGCTACCCAAAAGAGAGAGACATAGGATCGTCGTCTCCAACGGATCTATCCTAATCTCTTCTCTATAAATAGAGGGATAAATTAAATTTGAAGCTCGCGAACCTGACCAAGAACTCACGAACACACGAGAGAACACAGAGCATTCAAATGAGCAAACTCGAAAAAGCCTAAGTCTTCCGCAAGAAGTTCGAAGAATCTATGTCCGGCGAAAGACTGCATTACTGCTCTTAGGGAACCAAGCTAAATCGCTTAATACAGCCTCTAGTATCCAAATAACGATACACGAACCCAAAGCTTACACTCAGCTGTTCGTCATTCTAAAAGCCACATCCTTGTTCCTTATCCCTCTAACCTAAGCTCAATAGAATATATCCATAGCTTAGACGAAGGAGTTCACTTCTGAACCAATCCTTATTGTAAAGGACTCCTTCACTGTTGGAGAGTTTTTCAAACACTTAGTTTGATAACCGTGTAAACTGAGACTTGCTCAGTATAAATCTCAAGACCAGTGTTTGTCCAGCGTACAAACCGAATGAGACTATCTCAGTATAATAAATAGCTTCCTGATCTTTTGGGACAGTGGACGTAGGATTTTTGTGTCCGAACCACTTTAAAAACCTTTGTGTCTTGTGTTCTGTTTTTAACTGTTGCATTGATTTACTATTCATACTGAAAACATTCTTTAAATCATTCAACTGAGTTTCACCAAACTTAATAGACTGCACTAATCAACTGAAACTGTTTTGATAAAAACGTTTTCCTAACTCAACTGAATTTGGGCATACACTATTCCGCACTACTGAACTCTATCTGGAAGATACTGAATTCTGACTCTAAGTCAGCTAGCAGGTCTCAGTACAGTCAGTCACTCTGCCATACGATTCAGAACAACTTATCTGGTCTGCTGAACTTGTTCAGTACGACACTATCCTGGAAAGGACTGTTCGTGTTTAAGTTGAGAAATTAGTTTTCAGGTATATTCACCCCCCTACACTTGAACGTAATCTCGGGACCAGCAATTGGTATCAGAGAAGGAGTTCTATAAGACTGTTATTATTTTGAAACTGGTCTACTTGAACGGATCCGGAAAACATTTTCACTGCATATCATTCTTCATTCATATCATTATTCATCATGTCTGATATGTCAGGGATAAGGATGGTACCCATGTTCTCAGTAGAGAGCTACGGCGTATGGCGGGTCAGAATGGAGGCACATCTGACCTCCCTCCACGATAGCATGACAGAGGTTTTGGAGGACGGACCTATCATTCCTATGATAGATAGCGTCGTAGCTCAGGATCCAGCAGATGGAGGAGGAATGGTGACCGGGAAGAAGATCCCCAAGGACAGAAGTCACTTCACCCATGAGGAGAAGAAGCTTCACAACTTAGACCGCGTCGCTAGAAACGCCATATTAACCACCCTGAGTGATTCCCGTCTCGGAAGATTTCAGGACTGCAAGTCCACGAAGGAACTATGGGATGCTCTAGCGCTACTGAGTCGGGGGACTCAGAAGATCAAAGCAAATAAACTTACGCTGGAACTTCAGAAACTGGAGAGACTGTCCCTCATGCCTGGTGACACCATTGAAGATCTCAACGTCAGATTTACGAATCTGATGCACACTATCAACGGGCTAGGAAAGACATTCTCCAACTGAGAGATGAATCTCAAGATTTTGAGGGCACTACCAGACGGAAACTGGACCCCCTTTGCCACTTTATTACATCATTCTGATTTAGATATTGTTACTCCTGACCATATCTTTTCAGAACTTAAAGCAGAGGAGTTCGAGTTCGTCTTACCTCAAAGGAAGCAGCGAGCTGAAGCTGACACTCAAATCGACCATGCCTTTAAAGCATCAGTCAGCACAGCAGCTCCAGCGTCTAGCAAGGATGAACCTTCACTCAATGACATACAAGAAGGAAATCTAGCCAAGAAGTACGCACTGCTTGCCGTAAAGTACCAGAAGGAGAAGGAGAGGCGCAAAAAAGTGACTAAAGCCCTCAGAGAATCCTAGGGTAAGTCTGAATACACGCCTAAGCGCACTCCTGACTCGCATACTTCTGAATGCAGGAAACAAGAGGACTCAGCTCAGTCGAAAGACAGTGAGAGCAAAGAAGAAAGAGTCACAACCTTCTACAATTGCAAGAAGCCAAGACATTATCAGTATGACTGTCCTGAGCTCAGCACTGCTGAAAGAGCAGCATGTAAAGCAAAAGGGAGAAGTTCATCAAGAAGACACAAGCATACATTGCTGGTGAACTCTCAGATGACTCAGATGAAGTCGATTCCTTCATGGATTCATCTGACGATGAAGTAGCTTTCATGGCCATAGAGCTTGAAGTTGGAGAAGATGCTGAAAAGTGTCTCATGCCAGGAGAAGAGGATGAGGTAAACTCACATGAACCATTTAATTCCTCTTCACACTGCACACACGACACTCTTTCAGGTGCAGACGAGAATCTGGACGTCGCGATCGCATACGAAGAACTACTCGACGAGCAGATTCAGATCAGTCTGCAGCTCAGTAAGACTCTTCAGGAATTGGATACCCTGAAAGTGGAGAATCAGAGACTTTCTCAGGAAAGTCAGATTGCTACTGAGTCAGAAGGACTTGTGTTGAGACTCAGGGAGGAGATAAACTCTCTGATGGCCAAGTCTCAGCATCAAGAAGATCAGATCTCAGCTTTGACCAACGACTTGACTCAGAAAGATACTAAACTGAGTCTACTGAAGCAAGAGTTGTCAGGACTTCAGATCGAGCATGAAATGCTGAAGAAAAGTGATGATGTCTGGAGGAACCTGATGACAGAGCGATACATGAGCGCTGAAAAGAAGCTAGAGGCTATGCTAGTAAGCAACAAGCCCAAGCATTGCAAGGAGGGACTTGGATTCAGCCAGGGAGCCTCCTCATCTGCCCCCGTATGCTCAAAAAACCGGCTAGCTGATAGGTTTGTTCAAGGGGAGACCATCAATGCAGACATACTGAACCCCCTAGCTAAGAACAAACAGAAGATGAAGGCACCTCATCCTAATTATCAGCACTCTGACAAGAAGATCAGCACAAGATCACCCCAGTTCAGTCAAGGGGGAACCAACAAAGCAAAATGGGCTAATCAGTATGGACCTCCACAGCTGACTCATCCAGCTCAGTATGGGTCATATTACTATGATCCTATAGTCAGGAGAGGATCCAAAAGTCAGAACAAGAAGAAGAAAGTCGTGCACAAGGCAAAGGTCAGCAGTCCACCCACTCAGAAAATCAGGACTCCTGAACCTGAAAAGCCTCAGAAGTCAGCAGCGACTAGTCCAGTGGTCAAATATGTTGACAAAAGTGGAAAGAAACTGTCTGAGACCACCAGGGTCATAAGACAGATATGGGTTACCAAAACTAACATCTAAGGACCCAAAATCAAAAATAAAGGGTACCTAAATATAATTCTGTTTTGCAGGTGCACAAGGACCTTTGGTATGTGGACAACGGATGCTCAAGACATATGACATACCCAAAGGACTTGCTGAAGAATTATACTAGTGAAGGACCCCGAATCGAGTTTGGAGTCAACGCAAAAGGCTACACCAGAGGTTATGGAAAACTCAGCATCGGAACAACAACAGTTCCAAGAGTATCATATGTTGAAGGACTTCAGCATAATCTACTCTCTGTTAGTCAATTTTGTGATAACTCGAATAGAGTGATTTTTTACGCTGGTTTCTGTGATGTTATTGATAAATCCATAGGGAAAACAGTGTTATCAGGTTCGCACAAGAAGAATATTTATGTAGCTGACTGGAACTCAGCTGAACCTGAAGCTTGTTTGTTGGCGAAGAACGACAACAGAACGGGGTGGCTTTGGCACAGAAGACTCAGCCATCTCAACTTTAAAACGCTCAACAAATTGGCTAGACACACTCTAGCAAGAGGACTGCCGAACGAAGTATTCAGCAAAGACACTCAGTGTGAAGCATGTCTGAAGGGAAAGCAAACAAGGAATCAAAATTCGCCTGTTCCATCTCCTTCCACTGATGGAATCCTTCAGCTGCTACATATGGATTTGTTCGGTCGAGTCTCTCCAGTGACGATCAGAGGCAAGAAGTATGCATTAGTGGTCATTGATGACTACTCGCGCTACACATAGGTCATACTTATTGCCAACAAATCTGACGTCAAAACAGAGTTACCAAGGCTTCTGAAAAGGCTCAGTGTTGAGAAGAACACCAAGATCATCAAAATACATTCAGATAGAGGTACTGAGTTCCTGAATTTCATAGTGGAGGAGTTCTGCAAAGCAGAAGGCATAGAGCATGAGACGTTTGCTGCGCGCACGCCTCAACAAAATGGGGTTGCTGAGAGGAAGAATCGAACACTCAAAGAAGCAGCAAGAACCCTGCTCATAGACTCAGGACTCCCAACCAAATTCTGGGCAGAAGCTACTGATACTGCATGTTACACTCAGAACCGATCTCTACTGACAAAGCAGCATAAGAAGACACCATATGAACTATGGAATGGCAAGACAGGAGCAGAAAATCCAAACCTGAATCTGAGGACATCAGTAAGTAGCTACAGGATCTGAGCATAAAAGATAAAGTCGAAAAGATCCAACTATGTTGGGATGATGATTCAGATGAGGAAACTGAAGACAAGTCTACTGACTCTCAACCAGCAGCAGAAGTAGCTGAACAGATTGACTCTCCTGAACATAGTCAATCCCAAGTAACTCAGGTCGATGAAGAAACCCCAGTGGTAATTGAGACCTCTACTGAGAATAATAATTCAGGGGGAACTAATGATGTTCCTGAGCTAAATGCCCCTGAACCTGGTGACTCAGTAGATCACACTCTTGTAACTGAATTGCTTCAATCTCAGAATAGTACAACTGAAATGCCTAACTCACCTACTATCTGTGCTGAACAAATTTCAGATGAAGAGTTGAAACATCGTAGATCGTGGCTGGATGCTCACACTTCTGATTTAATTATTGGAGATCCTTCAGCAAGAGTAAAGACAAGATCCAGATTTTGTCAGGGAGAAAGCGCCTTATATTCCTGCTTCTTGTCTACTGAAGAACCTCAGTCAGTTGAGGACGCACTGAAAGATGCTGACTGGATCATAGCCATGCAGGAGGAGCTGAATCAGTTCACAAGAAACGAAGTTTGGGAGCTTGTTGACAGACCCCGGCACCAAGAACAAGCGAGATGAAAACAACGTCATAGTAAGGAATAAAGCAAGACTCGTGGCAAAAGGCTACTGTCAAGCTGAAGGGATAGATTTCGATGAAACGTTCGCTCCAGTGGCAAGATTTGAGGTAATCAGACTATTCCTAGCCTACGCAACACATCAAAGATTCAGAGTATATCAGATGGATGTGAAGTCTGCTTTCCTGAACGGCGTACTGAAAGAAGAAGTCTATGTGGAACAGCCTCCCGACTTTCAGCAGGGACATCAAGTTTATAGACTCAGAAAGGCTCTGTATGGGTTAAAACAAGCACCCAGGGCTTGGTACGATACCCTGTCTGAGTTTCTTCTACAGAAATGTTTTCAGAAGGGCACAGTAGATCGCACATTATTCAGCATTCGACTGGAAGACGACCTATTACTCGTGCAGATCTACGTAGATGACATCATCTTCGGGTCGAAGAACGTCATCATGTGTCAGCAGTTTGAGAAAATGATGGACAAGTTCGAGATGTCCATGATGGGAGAGATGAACTATTTCCTCGGCTTTCAAGTCAAACCATCTAAGAAGGGAACGTTCATCAATCAAGGCAAATACACTCGAGACCTCATCAAGAGATTCGGTTGCACATCCGGCAAACCAATCAAGATCCCGATGAACACGAATATGAAAATTGATCTGGATAAAGAGGGAGTATCATTAGACCAAACTGAATTTCGTGCTATAATTGGTTCTTTATTATACTTAATAGCTACTCGTCCTGACATAACTTATGCTATAGGTGTTTGCGCTCTATTTTAGGTGAATCCGAAGCAAAGTCACATGGACTCAGCAAAGAAGATTCTCCGCTATCTAAGAGGAACACCTGACATGGGTTTATGGTATCCAGCTAATGATAATATTGAACTAACTGGTTATTCTGATGCTGACTATGCAGGATGTAGAATTGACCGAAAGTCAACTTCTGGAACGTGTCAGTTCCTCGGCAGTAGGCTGATCTCATGGTTCTCAAAGAAACAACATTCAGTAGCAATGTCAACTACTGAAGCTGAATACATAGCTACCGAAAGTTGCTGCGCCCAAATCTTTTGGCTGAGATAGCAGCTATGCGACTATGACGTCATTCAGAATGAAGTGCCGATCTTCTGCGACAGTACCAGTGCCATTGTAATCACTCAGAATCCTGTACTTCATATGAGATGCAAGCACGTACACATCAAACACCACTTCATTCGTGACCATGTCGAAAAGAAGGATATCAGGATGGAAAAGATCCATACTGACCATCAAAGGGCTGATATACTGACCAAGCCTCTAGCTGAAGCCAGATTCAGAAAACTTTCAGTAGAGCTAGGTCTGCTGGACCCTACTGACTCCAGTCAGTAAGAGGATTCAGGAGAGGAGGATTCAAGATGGGGGGAATGTTCACTCTCGCATCGAGTAAAATCGATGCGTAGAGACTCAGCAACCATCTACAGGAGGTATCTGCTGACTACGATGTTCAGCTGACAGGTTTGCGTATCTCTACTTAGTAGCCTATAGAACTATTCTGTGCATTTATGAATCAGATTCAACATCGTATTCAATGCCTTAGAAAATGTCATTTAATTTTTAACGGACTACATTTAATACACGACATTCTATGTAAAAGCATGTCGTATCAAGTTACTACTTAGGCTATATACAACTGGCTTTTGACTTAGGCGGCTAATATGATCATTACCTATTTTATATAACTTAATCCTAGCCGTCCATCTCAAAAAGCGCGTTCAAACTGAACCATAGATATTTAACTGTTTAGCTTCTCTTAGATATATATAAGCGTTCAAATGTTTGAAACCGCCATTTCATCTCTGCAAATATCTTAAGTACCCTAGATTTTTCTGAGACTATCACTCGCTTAGTTACATATTTTCTATTCATTAAACCACTTAGAAAATCTTTTGGTAATTTTTCAATGATCTTTTCAGTATCGCATGATCTTTCAATAATTTTTCTTTTATCTTATCGGATACTGAGTGATACTGTGTTTGCAGATTATTAAAATGACAGGAACACATGTAGATGCTCCTGTAGATATGCAAGAGATCCTCGAAAAGGATCGTGTCTGGTGCGAGCCAGTCATGGAGTTTGACGAATGCGATCTTGACTTCATGGAGGAGATTTTCTACGCCCTCCGCGAGACCGGATTAGAAGGATTCCTGACGAGGAAGCCTACCTTCTTCCTCCCTCGTCAAGTGGGAGAAATCTATCTGAACTCCGATTCAGTGGACGGAGACATCAGAGGCAGATTCGTCGTTCATACAGTAGGCGATCCCTTACGCACATATATAGAAGTAAAACAAATGTCAATCCGAGAAGCTCTTCAGAAAAGCTTCAATCTGCCCTATGAAGGACTCAGCACCATCGCATATAAAGACGATCTGATGGATGAGTACCTCACTGAGTTCTGCGGGAAGCCAGCAGTCTTCAGAGCCGCCTTTCCCAAGAACGCAATGCTCCCTCAGTACAAAACATTGGCGTACATAGTGACTCAGCTACTGACGAGTCAAGTAGGCTCTTTTGACCAAGTGTCCAGACCTAAGCTATAACTTATGATGGCCATCTATGACACGACAAAGATAAACTGGACTGAGTTCTTCCTCAGAGAGTTCATGATGCAATCAGCCAAAGTTGACAAAACTTCCAAGAGGCTGAGCGTCAAAGGAAAGCTCCTATAGGGACTGAAACTCTCAGTCATGATCGAGGACTTCTGCGCATCTAACAGAATCACCTTCACCGAAAAGCAATATTTCAATGTGAAGAAAGTCAGATTCCAGAACAGGGCAGCGGCCCTTCAACAGATTGGCTCAGGGCCCGCTGCACCTAAGGCCGGGACTCAGCAGACCTCCACGCCGAAGAAGAAGAGGTCCCCTCCTAAAATAACGCCTAAGGCACCAACCAAAAAGCTGAAAAAGGTCAGCAAGGTTGTGCCTACAGAAACTGAGGCGGAACCAGAGGCCGTCATTGCTCAGCCGCCTCTACAGCTGAGAGACGAGCCAGAGTCTTCTGAGAAGACACAATCAGTAGAGAAGGCCGTCTCCACTGAGAAGGGTGAAACCGTGGACCAAGGGGTCCAAGCTGAAGAAGTCCAGGCTGAAGAAGTTCTGACCTTGGAGAGCCCCTTGGACGTCCCACCACTCAGCAGCATCCCGTCTACTGAGAAACAGGCGTCTCCAATTGAGGTTGAGGACTCAGAGATAACCTCGGAGTCAGAATCTGTCGGGATGGAGGCCACAGCTCTAAAATCCAGAGCCTCCCGAGAGATTACTGAAGTGATTCCAGCCACTCTGATCTTGTCCTACTTGCTAGGCAGGCGAGACTCCACATGCTTATTAGGTTCCAGGAGTGGCACAACCTGAAGCGACTGATTATTCACCACTCATGCGAGCAGCTTCACGAGGAAGAGCTGCTGATCAGGGGAAAGATTGGCTATTCTGAGCCATCTGACCTCGGCACGCTCGAGGATCTGAGGGCAGCCATGCTTGCCATGCTGAATGACAGAAAACCTGTCTCAGCACCAGGGCCCTCAGATGGGTCTGACCCCGATGGTCAGGACCCACCCCGTGATTCAGGCCCTGAGAAGCCTGATGAGGGAACTCAACCGGACAAGGATGCCACTACTTCTACTGCTGATCCTCCACTAAACATCCTTGGTCCCGGGCAGACGGTGGCTGGTACTTCGAAGGCAGCTGATGCTTCTCAGCTCCTTCTCAGATCTGCTTTCGAAGTAGCGCCCAGCACAAAGAGCCGTCGATCGAAATCAGTGGCCAGGGCGCTGAGGAACCAAGGCTCTCAGAATCGCCTACTCGCCTGAACCGTCGACAAAACTTGGCGGCAAACCACTGAGGCTCAGACTACAGAGTTGCAGGGACTCAAAATAGCTATCTCAACATCTCCAGTCCCTGACTTCTCCAGGATTATGACGAATGCCTTATCTGCGCAGAGAGCTGACTTTGAAGCACAGCTCAAGACGATTCAGGAAGGCCAGGACAAATTGCTGAATGATTACAAGGCCGCTCAAACCGCTCACACTGAATCCGTCAATGCCATCTCTCAAGCCAATGAACTCAGAATGGAGAATATTCAGAAGGCCTTTGAAGAGAAGGTAGAGAAGCAGCTGAAAGAATTCAAGGCTGCGGCTGATCTCTCACACAAGAAATACAGCGACCGGATGACAAATGAGAGAAACGAGCTGCATGAGGCGCTGACAAAGCTACACAATAAGCTGGAAGATCTGTCAGACTCATACAAAAGTCTGAATAGAAAGGTATCTGCTCCGCCCCTAACCCTACTTGCTGATGCCAAAAAGTGAAGGATAATTGAGGGTTAGAAACGCTACCTTCCTTCTTCGTATGTTGTCGCGGCTTTGATTGTTGCTCCTGTGTCAGATCTTCGAATCTGTGTCCCGGCCTTTTTCTTCCTCTGGGTGGTCAGAGAACTGAAGAAAATAGATTACAGTCTCTCTCTCTTACACGTGCGTGTGAGTTTATGTGTGTGTAATCTGTTTCTGAACAGAATACTAATATATATAGGCTTCAAAAGCTAATATAATATTAATATATTTGTAACCCATTAATTTAATTATATTTCTAATGGGCTTCCACATAACCAGCCCATAATATAATTAATTAATTTACTGGACTACTAATATTTATCAATTAATTGGCCCAGCCAACTAATTCCAGATAAATAACATTATTAAATAATGTAAAATTACATTAATCCATTAATAATGATTTCTGAGAGACAATAAATTACTAGGCAACTAATTGGGCCAGATCAGGGATCCAATACAAGAAATAAAGCTGGGCCTCAAATTAATTAATTATCCATGCTCAGCCCAGAGCAAAATTAATTAATAAACACAGATTCATTCCACTAGGGAATCCGTGCTGACTTACCCCTTTATCTCAAATTGAGCAAGGGCTTGTATTTTAGACTTAATCGATCTCCGTATTTAAGATAGAAATTTCCGTTAATTAATTAAGCTTACTGACAAATTAAATTAATTAACATCTTATATTCCTGAGTAGTACCACTCGACCTTATTAACACACCTGAACTTAATCAACCGGCCGGGTTTAGTGTGCTAATCCTTTCGAGTTCCTCAGGGGATATTATCAACCCATTTTACTAGGATACGACTGCAAGATACAAACAACCAGCCTGAGCCACAAATAACTACTAATACCCAAGATACGTAGATTCGGTCGCGATGACGTTCACCATAGTAGGTCAAAGTGATATATAGCCAAATGCACTCAGCTGAAGTCTTACCAAGCTTAAGACCAGCTAAGTCACCGAGATCTTGGTTCTCCACTAAGGTCAGTTAGGAGAACCAATCTCACTGTGATCCGTCAATACACCACCTTAAGTGTACCAGTAAAGACAAGCAGCTAAGACAAGCCACTTCTTATCTAAACTGCAGCTTAAACCGACAACTTATCCTTAAGTTGTCTCAGCTGTGATAACTGTTTATATCTTGTGAGTTCAACCAATTTGTGTTGTCTTCTATGATACCCGACACACCACACAAATCTAACTTTTTTACAAGATAAAGGATAACATGTGCAAATATACATATTTATCAGATAGGAGAATAAAATAGTGGTAAGGACGAAAACACATTGTATACAAGCATAAAAAGTGCTTCCAGTATACAAAATCCCAACAATTCTCCCACTTATACCAAAGTAAACTTTTAGTAAACAATGTGTCAGTTCTAGGTACAAACTAGTACTCAGCTATATCTCAGCTATCTAGGTACAAACTAGTACCCAGCTATATCTCAGCTATCTATCTTATCTATCACTGCATCTTCTCCCACTTATACAAAAGTTTCTGTAGTCCTAAGTGGGGAGCATCTTGTTGGTCCCGTGAGTGAGTTCAGGTGTAGAGGGGGGGGGTGAATACACCTGAATCCAAATTTCTCAACTTTCGAACACGAACAGTCCTATTCAGGAAGGTGCCGTACTGAAATAGTTCAGCAGACCAGACAACTGTTATGAATCGTGTTAAAGGCTAAAAGCGTACTAACAAAGCTGAGATCTGCTAACTGACTAGGTCAGAATTCAGTATCGATCAGTGAGAGTTCAGTGTGCGGAATTGTGTAGGCCCAAATCAGTTTTAATGAGGAAAACGTTTTATGCAAGTCTCAGTTCAGTAGATAAGAAGTTCAGAATACTGAGACAGTTAAATCAATTTTAAATATGATGTTCAGTATGCACAGAAAAACCAATGAAACAGTAAGTAAACGACACAGATATTTTTAAAGTGGTTCGGATATCAACAATCCTACGTCCACTGTCCCGATAGATCAGGAGGCTATTTATTATACTGAGTTAGTCTCAGTCAGCTTGTACACTGGACAAAGCCGTGGCTTGGGGATTATACTGAGCAAGTCCCAGTTTACAATTCTATCAAACTTTAAGTGTTTGACAAACTTCTCCAACAATGAAGAAGTCTTTATACAATAAGGATTGGTTTCAAATGTGAACTCCTTCATCTAAGCTATGGATATAACAAGTGAGCTTAGGGTTAGAGGGATAAGGAACGAGAATGTAGCTATCTAGAGCGACGAACAGCTGAGGGTTTAGCTATAGGTTCGTGTCGGGCCGCTTGGATACTAGAAGCTTATGTCGGTTCAGCTTGGTTCCTTTTGAGTCGGATGTAGTCTTTCACGGAGATAACTCGGTTGATTCTTGCAGAAGACTTAGTCGTTAATTTCGCTCGTTTGAATGCTCTGTGCATTTCTTGCTTCTATTGCATTAGGTTCTTGGGTGTTGGTGTGCTTCAAATCTTGAATGATCCCTCTATTTATAGAGTGGAGAGAAGAATAGATCCGTTGGAGACGATCTTCTTCTTTTTCCCTCTTTTGTGGTAGCAAACGGCTCTTTTGTGTAGTAGGTACGGTGTCCTTTCCCTCCTTTTACGGAAATATGTTGATCGTAGCTTTAGTAGGTGAGACGATACGTGTATGCTTGTCATTTGTCGAGGTGGATGTGGTGGTTGAGACGGAACAAACTTCGAGGCAACCGAAGTTGACTTCTCTCTTCCTCGTACTTGACAACACCGATAGCTTATCAAAAGATTCGGGCATGGTTCGTAAGACTGTCGGCCCGATCTTGAGTCCGATTTTGTATTCGATAGATAGACAATGAGAAGGGTCTGCCGAAAATCAGCTACGAGTCCAGGTGAACTACTCTGCCCGAGTTCGGTTCAACCGACTCTCTCGCATATCTTGCTCTCGCCGAGTCCAGTATTCACTGAGTCTTCTACACTAGTGCTGAGGCTGATGAGCTACTGAGCGCCTTGACCAGAGCAGAGTGTCTACTGAGTCTGAAACCTCAGAGACAAATACGAATACAAAGGAATGGTTCACCAATCAGATAGGGTTTTGGGATCTTCAAATCTTCTCAACAGTCAGAGCACGAGGCACTGAGCGTGATTCAGTATAGAAGATAGAATCATTTCCCACAAGTATGATCATGCTGAGGATTGAATCATCACCTAACAATTTCCCCCTATTTGATGATGCCAAAACCTATCATCTATGCTAACACTAAACAGATAGAAACAAAAACTCCTTACAAATATTACAAGTAGGATCAGTGGAGATGTTCCATCAGTTCTAGACTATAAAGCAAATAGGGTAAACAGAACAATTTCCCCCATTGCAAACAAAACAGGCTAGCAGAATCTATCAAAGCAATCAGTTGACATGTAATAAAGAGAGTGTGAGCCAGCAATCACTTCAGTGATTCTGAGTGTTAAAGCATAAAACAAACACGGCTGTATAAACAACAAGTAGTTGTCGAGCCAAAAGCAGATTGTATAAATATAAGAGAAATTCAAGAACAGATACAATCTTGCTATGCTAAGAGAATGAGCTAAAGATCTAAGGAGGAGGGCCACTGAACTTCTTGATTCTGTCCATGAACTCTTGAGTCTGATCTTCAGGGAGCGGCACTCCATACATCCTGTATGTGATCTTCCTTAGCTTCAGAAATTCTGCAAAATCAGCAGGCTCATCTTCAGCAAGTTCTTTCTTCGCTGCGGCATGCTTCACTTCAGCTTCAATCGTACCAAAGTGTACTGAGTCATCCTGTCTTCTCGGTGGAGGTATGATTCTGGGTCCCGGAACACTGACTTCTATACCTTCAGATATGGCTTTGTCGAGGTATGGGTAGAGTTCAGGTTCAGTAGCGAACATCCATTCCATGTAAGCTTCAATCCTTGTCCTGTTGGACCAGAACCTCCAGAAATAGTTCCTCTTGATGAATTCAATTTTCACATTTTCCCATCTTTGATTGAGCTGAACTGGTATCCATTCATCTGTTCTTGGCCATCTTTGAAATTTCAGGTCAGCTGGCTTCCTGAATTTCCTATATCTGTATGGAATATCAGCTTTAGAAGGCACTCTCAGCCTGGCCTCCTCTTCAGTCCTTTTCATCAGAGCTTCAAGGTCTGCCTTCCAAATTCTGTCTCTGGCAGCCTGAATCTATCTTGCCTCCTCGCCTCTGTATAGATATCTGTTCATCAGATCAATATGGCTTCGATTTCATCTCCTTGTGTATCAGTGCTTGCTGAGGGGCTTCTTCTGATTCAGCAGGGGTACTAGATCTAGATTTGGACGTACCCTGCCTTTCAGTACTCTTCTGCTGCTGCTCCTTTTCCTTTTCTCTGTCCTCTTCATCTGTTATGATGAGCTTTCTCGGAGGCAGTCTAGCAGTTTTCTTTCCTCATCTGGATGGGGCTTTAGTCTTTCCTTTAGCAGGCTTAGACTTTGTCTTGTTAGCTGCTTCAGCCTCTGCAATTTCTCTGGCCAGCCTCTCATCCGCAGCTATTTGGGCTTCCTCCTCAGCAGATATGTACCTTAATCGCTTTGCTGGAGGGGTTGGAATTTTAAGCTTTTATTTGCCCTTGCCTTCTTGAACTGGTGGTGGAAGAGGAGCCTCTTCTTCTTCTGAGTCCTCCACTGCCTGTTCAGCGTACTCAGCAACCTCCTTAATAATGTCTTTGGGAGTCTGGGTTGCCTGAGTAGTCTGCTGGGGTCCTGAGTGATGCAGCGGTGTGTGTTGAAATGTTGATCGTTTAGTCTAAGAATGCCCAATCAACAAATCCTTCCCAAATCCGTTGATTAGTCGAAGACAAATACCGGATTGAGGCAACCAAGATCGAATGCAAGAGTTCGATAATGGGAATATAATAGAATTCATTCAATAATTTCCAAATCTGCCTTTTCAAAGACTACAAGGTCCAGATTAAATAATCTCATAGGGTCCTAATAAATCCTAGTCCAATCATTAATTTAATTGGAGTTTGAAAGACAAAAACTACAATAGTTTGAAAGACAAATATTACAAGAAATTGTCGAGAGTTGGAAGGACAAGGAAATGTTGTCGAGGACAAAAGGAACTGTTGGTCTTCATCCATGCATGCATGCAAGAATTCAAGTCTTTAAGGAAAGGTCAAAGCTGGTCTTTGACTCGGCCTGCATCATGCCTGCATCATTCCCGCCGGGTTGAAGAGGCTTCGACCACGAAGCTGAGCCGGGGACGTCGTCATCAGAGTGATCGCCATAGAAAGGAATAAGGTGTTTGACATTGAATACATCCGCGGTACTAATATGGCTCGGAAGCTTGAGACGGTAGGCATTCGGGTTTATTTTCTCAAGAATGGCCAAGGGTCCAATTTTACGTGCAGCGAGTTTGTTATACTCACCTGCTGAAAAGCGCTCTTTTGTTAAGATTGCCCAAACATAATCGCCAACTTCGAATTAAACCACTCGACGGCGTTGATCGGCATGAGATTTATACTTGAAGTTAGCGGCAGTTAGATTGTTGTAGACAGTTTGGTGGACATCTAGAAGGTTGTTCACAAAGTCGGATACCTTGGTAGGAGTATGGGCAGGCCGTGAAAGAGGAGCAAGATCCAAGGGCCCACGAGGGAGGGTGGAATAAACTACTTGAAAGGGGCTGAACCCCGTGCTGCGGTTAGTCGAATGATTATAAGCAAATTCGGCTTGACTCGAGTTTTTGATCCCGGCTCTTGGGATTATCTCCAACAAGGCGTCAAGTAGATTTCCAAGGGATCGATTTACGACTTCGTTTGGCCATCCGACTCGGGGTGATAGGCGCTGCTAAAATTAAGTGTTGTATGCACCATTCTCCAGAGAGATCGCCAAAAATGGCTTAAGAACCTTGTGTCTCTATCCGATACGATGGAGAGGGGAAGGCCATGGAGTCGATAAATATCCCGAAAGAATAAAAGAGCCACATGGACAAGCATCCGTAGTTCGCTTACAAGGGGACGAAATGGGCCATCTTTGAAAACCGATCAACCACCACAAAGATGGAGTCGAAACCCCTTTGGGTGCGGGGTAACCCAAGCACGAAATCCATGCTAATATCAGTCCAAGGTTGCTTAGGAACCGGCGAGGCATATAGAGTCCCGCATTAGTGGTTGTCCCTTTGGAGAGTTGACAAATCCGGCATCGTTGGACAAACTTTTCGACGTCACTCCGCATACCAGGCCAAAAATAAGAGGCCTGTACTAGCTGTAATGTTTGATCCCTTCCCATATGACCTTCACAATGTAATTCCTGCATGATTTGAAGGCGTACACTGCCATTCGGAATGCAAAGTTGATTACCCTTAAATAAGAATCCATCATGTAGGAGGAAGTCAGAGGAAGCCCCACTGCGAACTTTGTCCACTATATCCTTAAAATAAGGATCAGCTAAGATCAGTTCCCGAAGGGAATCAAAGCAGGGAACCTCAACTCTCATCGTAACCAGCAGGTGGGAACGCCGGCTGAGTGCATCCGCCACTCGGTTGGTAATTCCGGCGGTGTGTTTGACTACAAAAGTAAATCCTTCAAGGAAAGAAATCCAACGGGCATGTCGGGCAGACACCTTATCTTGTTTGTGGAGGTGGCGAAGTGAATCATGGTCCGTGTGGAGGACGAACTCGCGATGAAAAAGGTAGTGACGCCAGTGTTTTACAGCTTGCACAACCGCGTAAAACTCGAGATCATAGGTGTTGTAGTTTAGACGAGCGCCGGCCACCTTTTCACTAAAAAAAGCTACGGGTTTCCCGCCTTGACTAAGGACAGCCCCAATTCCGAACTTCGATGCATCGGTATGTAATTCGAAGGGTTGGGAAAAGTCAGGAAGTGATAAGACAGGAGCTGAGGTAAGTTTCTCTTTGATGGTTACAAACGCCTCCTCTGCGGCACTGGACCAAGAAAATTGTGCTCCTCGCATACAATCTGTAATAGGTGCCATAATGCCACTAAAATGCGGAATAAAGCGGCGGTAAAACGACGCCAAACCGTGAAAGCTCCTTACTTCAGTAATATATTGGGGTCTAGGCCACTGACGGATAGTATTAATCTTGCTTTCATCCACGCGAAGCCCCTTAGCAGATACAATATAACCCAAGAATAGAACTTCAGACTGCATAAAAATACATTTAGCCTTGGCGGCATAGAACCGTTCACGCCTTAATTCCTCCAACACAGCACGTACATGATCATAATGAATCGAAGTATTGGTACTATAGATAAGTATGTCATCAAAATAGACTACGACAAACTTACCGATAAAGGGTCGAAGAAGTTGATTCATGGCTCGCATGAAAGTGCTTGGTGCATTAGAGAGGCCGAATGGCATTACCAACCACTCATATAAACCTTCCCGTGTCTTGAACGCCGACTTCCATTCATCCCCGGGCCGCATCCGAATTTGGTGATAGCCGCTTTTTAAATCGAGGCGAGAAAATATGGCGGCCCCGCTAATTTGATCTAGAAGGTCGTCTAGACGGGGAATAGGGAAGCGGTATCGAACCGTGATTTTATTAACTGCTCGGCTGTCTACGCACATTCGCCACGATCCATCCTTCTTCGGAGTTAAAAGTGCGGGCACGGCTATAGGGCTCATACTTTCTCGAATAAATCCCTTTGCTAATAAATCTTCAACCTGTCGTCGGAGTTCTTCGTGCTCACTAGGGCTCATACGATAGTGAGGCCGATGAGGCAAGGCCGCCCCCGGCTCGAGATCGATGTGATGTTGTACATCGCGAAGAGGTGGAAGGCCTTGAGGCAACTCCTCCGGAAATACATCATCGTACTCGGCTAGAAGGGAAACTATAGAATCCGGAATCGGTTCAGACTTAGCAACTTCCTTACCCACTAACACATATACAACCGCAGATTTATCCAACTCGGCGTCAAACTGTGACATAGTCAAAAAGTTGGTAGTGGAAGTGGGTTTCTCCATCGGCTTCGAGGGAACTAATACAATCTTAACACCCTAAAAAACAAAGCTATACGAATTTGACCTCCCATCATGAACCACACTTCGATCAAACTGCCACGGTCTCCCTAGCAACAGATGACACGCATCCATTGCAACAACATCACACCAAGCTTCGTCGCGATATTTGGAGCCCACTGAAAAAGAGATTAAGGCACGCCTATTAATCACGACTTCACCTCCTTTCTTTAACCAAGCAAGCTTGTATGGCGTTGGGTGGGGTTCGATCTTGATGTTTAACTTCTTAATAGCCTCCTCCGAAATAATATTTTCGCAACTCCCTGCATCAATAACAAACTTACACACCTTTCCGAGAATAGTGCAAGTTGACAGGAAAATATTAGTTCGTAATCAGTCTTCTTCAGTCGTCCTCGGGGTGAGGTAAGATCGACGCACAACCAAACTTGTACCTACGTCCCCCTCCACGATTTCCTCTACATACTCCTCTTCGTCATAGATGGGGTTATCGAGGGTCTCTACACCATCCTCCCCTCCTTCGTCGACGAGAAGGGCTCGCTTCCCTTTCTGCTTACACTCCGTATGGCGATGCCTCTGTTCTCCACAATTAAAGCACTTCAGCGTGCTAGCACCAGTGCTTCGACTTGGGGTAGGATTTGAGGTCTGCCCCATTGAGTTTTTCCCCGTATTGTTATCTCCCTTTAAAGTTTCCATACGTGTACTGCCAAAGGGGTTTGTGAAACTATTTCCGCCTCCTCTACGAGATTGCTTCTCCACAGTAAGTGCCATTTGGTGGGCGGCTCCGACTGAGATCGGATCGAGTAGATTTACGGTCTCTTGAATATGATATTTCAATCCGCCGACATAGCGAGCGATAAGCTGATCTTCAGTTTCTTGGATATCATTTTCTGCAAGCAACTGATAAAATTCAGTTGTATATTCATCGACGCTTCGACCTCCTTGTTTCAAGTTTTGCAAGCGTTGGTATATTATTCGCTGAAAATTATGGGGAAGAAACGAAGCTCTGAGGTGTTTCTTGAGCTTTTCCCAAGAAAGGATCTTAGGTTTACCCATCCTTGCCCGAGAGAGTTTGAGTTGTTGCCACCATGCTGTGGCACGTCCTCGAAACCGTGTGGTGAGGAGCGCAACGCGCCGGCTTTCTGGAACTCCACGGAATTCCAAGATTTCTTCAACGTTTGCAAGCCAGTCAAGGAATTCTTCGGCCTGCAAGCTTCCATGGAACTCTGGAATGTCGGTCTTAATACCAGATTCCCACCTTCGGTCGTCACCTTCGTCAGCCCTCCGATTTACCTCCGATTGAAGGGTGCATGCTCGCGGAAATCCCTCTCATCCTCGGTTGATTCATTAGTACTCTGAGCTTGGTAATTCCTCTCTCGCTCATTGAAGAGGTTTTCTACCCTCTCTGTCAATTGTTCCACCACTCGCTCCAAGCGTTCGTCAAGCAACCGACTAACTCACTCATCAAACTGGTTACTCTCTTCACGGTTGTAAATTTCGTCAAGAGGTTGTTGTCGTGGTTGACGGATCTGTCGGGGTGCCATGCGGATGATCGCTCTTTGCTCTGATACCAAACTGATGCAGCGGTGTGTGTTGAAATGTTGATCGTTTAGTCTAAGAATGCCCAATCAACAAATCCTTCCCAAATCCGTTGATTAGTCGAAGACAAATACCGGATTGAGGCAACCAAGATCGAATGCAAGAGTTCGATAATGGGAATATAATAGAATTCATTCAATAATTTCCAAATCTGCCTTTTCAAAGACTACAAGGTCCAGATTAAATAATCTCATAGGGTCCTAATAAATCCTAGTCCAATCATTAATTTAATTGGAGTTTGAAAGACAAAAACTACAATAGTTTGAAAGACAAATATTACAAGAAATTGTCGAGAGTTGGAAGGACAAGGAACTGTTGTCGAGGACAAAAGGAACTGTTGGTCTTCATGCATGCATGCATGCAAGAATTCAAGTCTTTAAGGAAAGGTCAAAGCTGGTCTTTGACTCGGCCTGCATCATGCCTGCATCACTGAGCCACTTGGGCCGGTTTCAGCTGTGCTCGCAGCCGAAACACCCTGGGCCTTACCCGGAGTCCGAGTCTGAGTTTTCTGAGACTGAGTTTTGCTAATGTCAGCAATAGATTTCTTCTTCTCAGTCCCCTTCTTTCCTTCAGTAGCTGTCCCCTTCAGTAGTCTAGAAGGTTTAGTGGGAGTCAGCTTCTCAGTACTCTTTTTCTTTCCTTCACTTCCTTCACTTTCTTTCTCAGTACCCTTCTTCTTTCCTTCCCCCTTTTTGGCATCATCAAGTACAGCCGGGGTTGGGATGAGTACCTTCTTCTCTAGCTTCTGATAAACAGTGGACAAGTCGTCCAGTCTGTTATGCACTTTCTCAAATGCTAGATGCAGCTCGTTCCTCTCAGATATGAGTTCGTCCTTATATGCTGTATGAGAGAGAACGGCTTCTGACTTCAGTTCAGCTAGTTTCTCACCGATCTTGTCCTCCACGACCAGTTGAATGAGGTCTAGTCTGTTCTCCATGGCCTGGGCTTGCTCGGTGAATGACTCAGTATGAGCGGACAAGGCGTTCTGAAATTGTTCAAGGAGCTTGGCATGTCCCTCCTGAATTGTCCTTAGCTGAGTCTGAAACTGCTGTTGCTGCTGGGCCAATGCTTCAGATATGAGAGCGGAGACATCAGGGGTAGCTGATGTAGAGATGCTGGATTTCAGCCCCTGAAGCTCAGAGTTGGTGGCCAATGCAGACTTCTCCCACACCTTGTGGACTGCCTTCGCCAATTCCCGATTTTTAACTCCTTGTGCAGTTAGAGCTTTGGCAACTGAACAGGATCTCTTGGCAGATGGGCTGGGCGCTGCCTCGTATGTCGACTCGAGCAGGAGCTGAGCAGGCTCTGCTGAGGACGAGACACCAGCCGAAGGCTTCTCAGGCCCAAGGATACTGAGTGGTGCTGCTTCTTCAGTATGGGTATCCTTGTCCTGTGGATGTCCCTCATCAGGCTTTCCAGGGCCTGAATCACTGGGTGGGTCCTGACCGTCGTGGTCAGACCCATCTGAGGGCGGCGAGCCAGCTGCTTGGCGTCGATCAGCAATGATTGCAAGCATGGCTGCCCTTAGATTCTCCATCGTATTGAGGTTCTCGGGCTCGAATAGCCTTATCTCCTCACGCAATCTCGGTTCTTCCAAGTGTAGGCTGGCGACAGGAGTAGTGTAGAACAAGGCGTTGAAGCCGAGGCCACTCTCGAAAGCGTAGGATCATATGGTGCCTTGCTGACTTGGCTAGGACGAGCAAATCTGAATGGTCAGCAAGCTTTGGAATGGACTGGATGATCTCTCGGGAAGCTCTAGAGACAATAACTGCTGCTTCCATCCCGAGAGTCTCTTCTGCAGACGCAGAATCTGACTCGATATCAACGAAGTCGGTCCTCGGGGTCAGCAGGTGGTAGACTCGCCGAGCGGAGGCACGCAGAGAGGGCTATCCGGGACGTTGGACTTCTTCGCTTTGGGCTTCGTTAGGCTCTCCCTGTTCCTCTTGAACTTGTTCCTCGGTGGAGACGGCTTTCTCCACCGACTTGGTCTTCTCGGATCGGGAAGACTCATCTACCAACCGTAGTGGCCGAATAGGAGTTGGTTCGGTAGCCACTTCGTAGTAGTCTCCCGGTTCGGCAGGTGTATCCGGTATGGCCTTCCTCGGCCTCTTGGCTGGTGCCTTAGGTGATTTTGCCGGAGGTGTCCTTTTCTTAGGAGTCGCTCGCCGAGGCTTAGATGGCCGAAGCTTCGCGGCCGGTCCCCGAACCAATCATGTTGCGGGGCCGCGGACTTGTTGTGAAAGCGGATTTTCTTCACATTAAAATATTCCTTGCCGTCATATGTGATCTGCTCAGCCTCGCAGAAATCCTCGATCATGACTGACAATTTAAGTCCGTAGAGAAGCTTTCCTTTTGCGGTCAGTGTTCGCGTAGCTTTGTCGAACTTAGCTGCCTGAGCCATATATTCGCGAACAAAGAAGTCGGTCCAATTGACTTTCACGCAGTCAAAAATCGCCATCATCATATGGATCTTGGGTCGGGAGACCTGATCGAAAGAGCCAGCCTGGCTCGTCAACAGCTGAGTGACGATGTACGCCAGTGCTCTGAACTGCGGTAGCATGGCATTCTTCGGAAATGCTGCTCTGAAGGTTGTGGGCTTGCTACAGAAAACGGAGAGGTATGTGTCGACAGCGTCGTCATTGTACCCCAAGGTGCTGACACCTTCAGACGGGAGGTTGAAGCTCTTCTTCAGCGCTTGTTTAATAGACATACGCTTCGGTATCCTCGATGCGTCGTCAATGGTGTTAACAAAGCAAACCTCGCCGTAATGTCTCCTCCAACCGAGTCGAGTTCGGATATAGTTCCGCCACTTGTCGAGGAAGGAAGAAGGTCGGCTTCCTCGATAGAAACTCCTCAAGTCCGGATTTCCTCAGATATGTGAAGATATCGTCCATGTACTCGAGCTCGCACGCGTCGAACTCCATGGCCGGTTCGCACCGAGATACGGCCCTTGCCGAGGATTTCCTCTATCTTGTCGGGAGAACCGGCGATAGACCAGCCATAGTACCTGTTACAAGAAATGAATCAGTACCGTTTCTTGGATAGAACAGTGCTTTACAATACGATACTGAAAAATATAATAAATACATTAACAGATATAAGCATACCAATAGATAAAATTCGAGATAAGATTGAGAATGAAGTTGCAAGTAAGGATTGCGTATGCAGATCTCGGATTTTTTGGAATTTGAAAGTTATGAAGTATGCTAATGGCGGTTTCAAAGATATGATCGAATATATATATCAAATATGAAGATGAACAGTTTCGATCGAAGGCTGAATTTAAACTTGCTTTATGATATGGACGGTTAAGATTAGAAGTTATAAAATTGGCAATGATCACAAAGTTGCCTAAGTCAAAGCCAGTTGTAAAATAGCCTAAGTAGTAACTGTGAAAAGACATGCATTAAATGCGTGCAGAGTTCAGCAAACTTATGTATGGAATGTCGTGCATTAAATGTGAGCCGGTAATAATAAAGACAAACCAAAAGATATTAATGTCATGCTGAATCTTTGTCATAAATGCAAAGTACTGTTGTATTAAATTACTACTGAGTAGAGATACGCAAACCTGTCAGCTGAACATAGTAGTCAGCTGATACCTCATGTAGATGGTTTCTGTCTCTACGTACTGAATGTATTAGTACTGAGAGTGAACATTCCCCCTTACTGAAATGTCTCTCTCCTGAAACCTCTTACTGACTAGGGTCAGTAGGGTCCAACAGACCTAGCTTTACTGAAAGTTCTCTGAATCTGGATTCAGCTAGAGGCTTGGTCAGTATATCAGCCCGTTGCTTGTCAGTATGGATCTTCTCCATCCTGATATCCTTTTTCTCGACATGGTCACGAATGAAGTGATGTCTGATGTCCACGTGCTTGCATCTCGTGTGAAGTACAGGGTTCCGAGTGATTGCAATAGCACCGGTACATCGCAGCAAAAATTGGCACTTCATTCCCGAATGATGTCATAGTCTCTCGGTGCTTGCCTCAGCCAAAGGATCTGGGCGCAACAACTTCCAGCAGCCATGTATTCAGCTTCAGTAGTCGACGTGGCCACTGAGTGCTGTTTCTTTGAAAACCATGAGATCAGCTTGCTGCCAAGGAACTGACATGTTCCTAAAGTTGATTTTCGGTCTATTCTACATCCCGCATAGTCGGCATCGAATAACCGGCTTAGTTCAATATTATCATCAGTGGATACCACAAACCCATATCGTGTTCCTCGTAGATAGCGGAGAATCTTCTTTGCTGAGTCCATATGACTCGCTTGAGATTCGCCCGAAATCAAGCACGCACACCTACAGCATAAGTTATGTCGGGACGAGTAGTCGTTAGATATAATAAAGAACCAATTATAGCACGGTATTCAGTTTGGTCTCACCGATACTCCCTCTTTATCAAGATCTATCTTCATATTCGTGTTCATCGGGATCTTGATTGATTTACCGGATGTGCAACCGAATCTTTTGATGAGGTCTCGAGTGTATTTGCCTTGGTTGATGAACGTTCCCTTTTCAGATTGCTTGACTTGAAAACCAAGGAAGTAGTTCATTTCACCCATCATCGACATCTCGAACTTATCCTTCATCATCTTTTCAAATTGCTGACACATGATGACATTCTTTGATCCGAATATAATGTCATCCACGTAGATCTGCACAAGTAATAAGTCTTCTTCCAGTCGAATGCCGAATAGAGTGCGGTCTCGTGCCTTTACGAAAAACCTTTCCGAAGAAGAAACTCAGACAGGGTATCGTACCAAGCCCTGGGTGCTTGTTTTAACCCGTATAGAGCCTTTCTGAGTCTATATACTTGATGTCCCTGCTGAAAGCCGGGCGGTTGTTCCACATAGACTTCTTCTTTCAGCACGCCATTCAGGAACGCAGACTTCACATCCATTTGATAAACTCTGAATCGTTGATGTGTTGCGTAGGCCAGGAATAGTCTGATTGCCTCCAATCTTGCAACTGGAGCGAACGTCTCATTGAAATCTATCCCTTCGGCTTGACAGTAGCCTTTAGCCACGAGTCTTGCATTGTTCCTTACTACAACGTTGTTTTCATCTCGCTTGTTTTTGAAGACCCATTTAGTTCCAATAACATGTTGATGCCGGGGTCTGTCTACAAGCTCCCATACTTCGTTTCTCGTGAACTGATTCAGCTCCTCCTGCATAGCAATGATCCAGTCAGCATCTTTCAGTGCATCCTCAATGGTCTGAGGCTCTTCAGTAGACAAGAAGCAGAAAAATAATGCGCTTTCTCCTTGACAGAATCTGGATCTTGTCTTGACATTTGCTGAAGGATCTCCAATGATTAAATCAGCAGTGTGAGCATCGAGCCACGATCTACGATGTTTCAACTCTTCATCTGAAACTTGTTCAACACAGATAGTAGGTGAGTTAGGCATTTCAGTTGTACTATTCTGAGATTGAAGTAATTCAGTAACAAGAGTATGGTCTACCGAGTCACCGGGTTCAGGGGCATTCAGCTCAGGAACATTACTAGACGTTCCCCCCCGAGGTGTTGCTCTCGGTAGTGTTGGTCTCGCATTACCTCAACGGTTTCTTCATCGACCTGAGTTACCTGGGATTGATTCTGTTCGGGAGAATCAATCTGTTCAGCTACTTGCTCAGCGGGTTGAGATTCAGTAGATTTGTCTTCAGTTTCTTCGTCTGAATCATCATCCCAACATAGCTGGATCTTTTTAGATTTGTCTTTTAAGCTTAGATCCTGTAGCTGCTTACTGATGTCCTCAGATTCAGAATTTGAGTTATTGCTCCTGTCTTCAGTAGCAAACTCGTTAAAAACAACATGAGGGCTTTCCTCCACGCAAAGAGTCCGATAGTTAAATACTCTGAAAGCTTTGCTGACCCGAGAGTATCCTAAGAATACTCCCCGATCCGACTTGCTATCAAAAGTCTTCACTGATCTTTCCCATTATTGTGAATAAAGCATGAACAACCAAAAATATGGAAATAAGGTAGAGAAGGCTTCCCGCCGTTCCATAGTTCATATGGTGTCCGCTTATGCTTTGCTTTGTCGGTAGAGATCTATTCTCGAGTATAACATGCGATATCCGTTGCTTCGCCCGAATTTGGATGGGAGTCCCGAATCTGCGAGTAGAGTTCTGGGCCGCTTCTTTAAGAGTTCTCGTTCTTTCGTTCAAGCAACTCCATTCTCGCCGAGGTGTGCGTGCAGCGAGGTCTCATGCTCTATTCCTTCGCCCGCGTAACTCCTCTACCATAGAATTAAGGAATTCAGTTCCTCTGTCTGAACGTATTTTTCTGATCTTGGTGTTCTTCTCGACACTGAGCTTTTTCAGAAGCGTTGGTAACTCTGTTTTGACGTCAAACTTGTTGGCAATGAATATGACCCATGTGTAGCGCGAGTAGTCATCTATGACCACTAATGCATATTTTCTGCCTCTGATCGTCACTGGGGAGACTGGACCGAACAAATCCATATGTAGCAGCTGAAAGATTCCATCAGTGGAAGGAGATGGAACTGTTGGATTTTGATTCCTTGTTTGCTTTCCCTTCAGACATGCTTCACACTGAGTGTCTTTGCTGAATACTTCATTCGGCAGTCCCCTTGCTAGAGTGTCTCTTGCAAGCTTGTTGAGCGTCTTAAAGTTGAATGGCTTGGTCTTCCGTGCCATAGCCACCCCGTGCGGTTGTCATTCTTCGCCAATAAGCAAGCTTCGTGTTGATCGAGTTTCGACGGCCACATATATGTTCTTTCTGCACGAACCTGATAACACTGTTTTCCCTATGGATTTATCAATAACATCACAGAAACCAGCGTCAAATATCACTCTATTTGAGTTATCACAAAATTGACTAACAGAGAGAAGATTATGCTGAAGTCCTTCAACATATGATACTCTTGGAACGTTAGCAGTTCCAATGCTGAGTGTTCCATATCCTCTGGTATAGCCTTTTGCATTGTCTCCAAACTCAATTCTGGGTCCTTCTTCAGTGATATAATTCTTCAGTAGACTCCTTTGGTATGTCATGTGTCTTGAGCATCCGCTGTCCACATACCATGGGTCTTTACGCACCTGCAAAACAGAATTATATTCAGGTACCCTTTATTTTTGATTTTGGGTCCTTAGATGTTAGTTTTAGTAACCCAAATCTGTCTAACAACCCTGGTGGTTTCAGACATTTTCTTTCCACTGGAGTCAACATATCGACCACTGGACTGGTCACAGCTGACTTCTGAGGCTTCTGAGGTTCAGGAGTCCTGATCTTCTGAGTTGGTGGACTGCTGACCTTTGCCTTCTGTGCGACCTTTTTCTTCTTCTGACCTTTGGAGCCTCTTCGGACTATAGGTTCATAGTAATATGATCCATACTGAGCAGGATGCGTCAGCTTTGGAGGTCCATACTGATCTGCCAAGTTTGATTTGCTGGTTCCCCCTTGACTGAACTGGGGTTTCTTGGCATTGATCTTCTTGTCAGAATGCTGATGTGTGGGATGAGGTGCTTTCATCTTCTGTTTGTTCTTTGCTAGGGGGTTCAGTATATCTGCGTTGATAGTCTCCCCTCGAACAAATCTATCAGCAAGCCGTACTTCTGAGTGTACTGGGGCAGATGAGGAAGCTCCTAGACTGAATCTAAGTCCTTCCTTGCAGTGCTTTGGCTTATTGCTTGCTAGCACAGCCTCCAATTTCTTCTCTGCGCCCATATACCTCTCAGTCATCAGGTTCCTCCAGACATCATCACTTTTCTTCAGTGCGTCGTGCTCGGTCTGAAGTCCTGACAGTTCTTGCTTCAGTAGACTCAGTTCAGTATCTTTCTGAGTCAAGTCATTGGTCAAGACTGAAATCCGATCTTCTTGATGCTGAGACTTGGCCATCAGAGAGTTTATCTCCTCCCTGAGTCTCAACACAAGTCCTTCGGCCTCAGTAACAACCTGACTCTCCTGAGAAAGTCTCTGATTCTCCACTTTCAGGGTATACAACTCCCGAAGAGTCTTACCGAGGCTGCGACTCATCCGAATTTGTTCATCTAGTAGATCTTCATATGCGGTCGAGATGTCCAAATTCCCATCTGCACTTGAAATAGTGTCGTGTGTGCAGTGTGAAGAGGAGTTAACTGGTTCATGAGAATTTACCTCATCCTCTTCGCCTGCCATCATGCACATTTCAGTTGATTCATCTGCTTTATGCTCTAAGGCCATGAAAGCTGCTTCATCGTCAGATGAATCCATAAAGGAGTCGATCTCTTCGAGTCGTCTGAGATTTCGCCAGCTATGTAGGATTGTCTTTTCTGGGCGAATTTCTCTCTCCTTGCCTTGCATCGCGCGTTCAAAGCACTATCGATCTCGGGACAATCATACCGATAATGTCCCGGCTTCTTGCGGTTGTAGCAAGTGATGACTTTTTCTTCTTTGGTTGCACTATCCCTTGAGGGTGCTGAGTCATCTTTCTTTCTGCATTCAGAAGATTGAGTATTAGGAGCGCGTTTAGGTGTATATTCTGACTTACCTTTTGTATCTCGGTATGCTTTGGTCGGTTTTCTACGCCTTTCTTTCTCCTTCCGATACTTCACCGTAAGCGCCGCGCGTACTTCCGAGCTAGACTTCCTTCTTGTAGGTCGGTGAGTGAAGGCTCGGTCTTACTCGTCGTCTTGCTCGTAGCGAGGAGATGCCTTGTCTTGACCGTAGCTTTGAAAGCATGGTCAATCTTCGTATCGGCTTCAGCTCTCGGCTTTCTTTGAGGTCTGTCGAACTCATACTCCTCTCGCGCAATTTACGAAAAGATATGGTCGGGAGACACGAAGCATCTAAATCGAATGTCGCAATAAAGTGGCAAAAGGTGTCCAAGTGTCCGTTCGGCGGTGCCCTCGGAATCTTCGATTCATCTCCCGGTTCTTCGAATGTCTTTCCCGACCCCATTGATAGAATTCATCGATTGGTAAATCGACGTTTAGATCTTCGATTTTGTCCCCGGGCATGAGAGACAAGCTTTCAAGCTTTTGGAGTTCCGAACGCTAATTTGTTGGCTTTAATCTTCCGAGTCCCTCGACTCGGAGCGCAAGAGCATCCCGCAGTTCTTTAGCGGTCTTGCATTCCCGAACCCCGCCAAGATAAGAATCACTAAGGGTGGTTAGTATAGCATTCCCCGGCGACTCGGTCTAGATTGTGAAGCTTCTTCTCTTCAGGAGTGAAGAGACTTCGTCTTTGGGGATCTTCTTCCCGGTCCACCATTCCTCCTCCTTGAGCTTGGTCCCGAGTCACGACACTATCAATCATAGGAACGATAGGTCCATCTTCAAGCACTTCAGTCATACTGTCATGGAGGGATGTCAGATGAGCTTCCATCCTGACTCGCCATACTCCGTAGTTCTCCACCGAGAACATAGGTACCATCCTTATACCTGACATATCAGCCATGAAGAATAATGATATGAATGTAGAGTGATATGCAGTGAAAAACGCTTTCCCTCGGATCCGTTCGAATAGACCAGTCTCAAAGATAACAAGAGTCAAAGAACTCCTGCTCTGATACCAATTGTTGGTCCCGTAAGTGAGTTCAGGTGTAGAGGGGGGGGGTGAATACACCTGAATCCAAATTTCTCAACTTTCGAACACGAACAGTCCTATTCAGGAAGGTGCCGTACTGAAATAGTTTAGCAGACCAGAAAACTGTTCTGAATCGTGTTAAAGGCTAAAAGAGTACTGACTCAGCTGAGATCTGCTAACTAACTAGGTCAGAATTCAGTATCGATCAGTGAGAGTTCAGTGTGCGGAATTGTGTAGGCCCAAATCAGTTTTAATGAGGAAAACGTTTTATGCAAGTCTCAGTTCAGTAGATAAGAAGTTCAGAATACTGAGACGGTTAAATCGATTTTAAATATGATGTTCGGTATGTACAGTAAAAACCAATGAAACAAGTAAGTAAACGACACGAATATTTTTAAAGTGGTTCGGATATCGACAATCCTATGTCCATTTGTCCCGATAGATCGGGAGGCTATTTATTATACCGAGTTAGTCTCGGTCGGCTTGTACACTCGGACAAAGCCGTGGCTTGGGGATTATACTAAGCAAGTCCCGGTTTACATATTCTATCAAACTTTAAGTGTTTGACAAACTTCTCCAACAATGAAGGAGTCCTTATACAATAAGGATTGGGTTCAAATGTGAACTCCTTCGTCTAAGCTATGGATATAACAAGTGAGCTTAGGGTTAGAGGGATAAGGAACGAGAATGTAGCTATCTAGAGCGACGAACAGTGAGGGTTTAGCTATAGGTTCGTGTCGGCCGCTTGGATACTAGAAGCTTATGTCGGTTCAGCTTGGTTCCTTTTGAGCTGGATGTAGTCTTTCGCCGGAGATAACTCGGTTGATTCTTGCGGAAGACTTAGTCGTTAATTTGGCTCGTTTGAATGCTCTGTGCGTTTCTTGCTTCTATTGCATTAGGTTCTTGGGTGTTGGTGTGCTTCAAATCTTGAATGATCCCTCTATTTATAGAGTGGAGAGAAGAATAGATCCGTTGGAGACGATCTTCTTCTTTTTCCCTCTTTTGTGGTAGCAAACGGCTCTTTTGTGTAGTAGGTACAGTGTCCTTTCCCTCCTTTTACGGAAATATGTTGACTGTAGCTTTAGTAGGTGAGACGACATGTGTATGCTTGTCATTTGTCGAGGTGGATGTGGTGGTTGAGACAGAACAAACTTCGAGGCAACTGAAGTTGACTTCTCTCTTCCTCGTACTTGACAACACTGATAGCTTATCAAAAGATTCAGACAGTTCAGAAGACTGTCAGCCGATGCTGAGTCTGATTTTGTATTCAGTAGATAGACAGCTGAGAAGGGTCTACTGAAAATCAGCTCTGAGTCCAGTGAACTACTCCTGCTGAGTTCAGTTCAACTGACTCTCTCAGTATACTGCTCCTGCTGAGTCCAGTATTCACTAAGTCTTCTACACTAGTGCTGAGGCTGATGAGCTACTGAGCGCCTTGACCAGAGCAGAGTGTCTACTGAGTCTGAAACCTCAGAGACAAATACGAATACAAAGGAATGGTTCACCAATCAGATAGGGTTTTGGGATCTTCAAATCTTCTCAACAGTCAGAGCACGAGGCTACTGAGCGTGATTCAGTATAGAAGATAGAATCATTTCCCACAAGTATGATCATGCTGAGGATTGAATCATCACCCAACACATCTCTACCATCCCGAAGCCACGAACATGCTTCTCGTAAGCCAGGAGTGGGAAGCTCTTCGTGAAAGGATTAGCTAGGTTGACTTCAGTTCCAATTTTGTCAATCACTACGTCACCTCGATTTATGAATACTCGTATAATGTGGTAGTTCCTGTCTATGTGTTTAGACACCTTGTGAGATCTAAGTTCCTTAGAATTTGTCACTGCACCCACATTATCACAATAAATCGTGATCGCCTTAGGCAAATTCTGAACAATATCAAGACCCAGGAGGAAATTCTTGAGCCAAACTGCCTCTTTCGAAGCTTCTGAAGCAGCCACATACTCTGTTTCCATGGTTGAGTCCGCAATGCATTTCTGCTTTGCACTCTTCCATGAAATGGCTCCACCTCCCAAGGTAAACACATAACCCGAGGTAGACTTCTTCTTGTCTCTGTCAGCCTGGAAATTCGATTCTGTATAACCCAAAGACACTAGACTGTCTGACTGGTAAACAAGCCTATAATCTCTAGTCCGTTTAAGGTACTTGAGAATATGCTTGACCGCAGTCCAGTATTCCTTTCCAGGGTTAGACTGATATCTTGAGACCATGCCTACAACATATGAGATATCTTCTCTCGTACAAAGCATCACATACATGAGGCTACCTACAGCGGAAGCATATGGTACTAGCCTCATACTTTCTATCTCTTCAGGCATTTTACGACACTGATTCTTGGATAGAAAAATGTCATGTCTGAAAGGTACTGAACCTCTCTTGGCTTTTTGCATGCTAAAATGAGCAATAACAGTGTCAAACTGTCAATGTAGGACACTTGTGACAAGCTTAACATCCTTTTCTGGCGATCTCGGATAACCTTGATCCCAAGGATGTAAGTAGCTTCACCTAAGTCCTTCATTTGAAACTGCTCGGATAACCACGTCTTTACGTCTGATAACACTTCAACATTGTTGCCAATGAGAAGGATGTCATCTACATAAAATGCAAGAAACACCACTGATCCGTTAACAAAAATACTGTTCACACACCTCGTTAGGACAGGATACAAATCCATAGGATTTGACTACCTCATCGAAAACGCTGGTGCCATAACCGGAAATCTTACTTAAGTCCATGAATAGACTTCTTAAGCTTCCAAACAAGATGCTCTTCGCCCTCCTTCACATAACCATCTGGTTGTTTCATGTAGATGTCCCTAACTTTTTCTAGGTGACCGTTTAGGAATGCGGTTTTGACATACATTTGCCAGATCTCTAGTTTCATATGAACTGCTATGGCAAGGAGAATCCGAATGGACTTGATCATTGCTACAGGCGAGAAGGTCTCTTCGTAATCGATACCTTCTTTCTGGGTAAAACCCTTCGCCACTAGCCTGGCCTTAAACGCCATGATCTCTTCATTCGGTGCTCTCTCCTTCTCTTGTATACCCACTTACTACCAATAGCCTTGCAGCCCTCAAGTAGTTCAGTGATCTCGTATACATCCATATTAATTATGGACTTAAATTTTGAGTCCATGATGACTCGTTCGGAATCTGCATCTACATCTCCCACTGCTTCGTTGTAAGTCCAAGGATCCACGATATCTTGTTCATCTGCCGGGAGATGATCAAACGTCTCCCCAGTGAACATATACCGATCAGGTGTAAATATCACCCTCCCACTACGTCAAAGAGTGTCAGACGCTGTGTTAACAGATTGTGCAGTTACTCGTGGAGTACTATCTTGCACAACTGGCTGTTCAAGTGGAACTCGACCACCTTGTAATTCCTCAAGGATGATGTCGACTCGAGATTTATGGTTACTAATGTAATCCTCTTCTAAGAACCGAGCGTTAGGGCTAACAACGATCTTCTGTTCTTTAAGTTCATAAAAGTATCCACCCTTCGTTTCCTTCGGATACCCTATGAACAACATCACTTCTGAACGTGATTCCAATTTGTCGGCCTGCCTATTTAGCACATAAGCAGGATAACCCCAAATCGTTAAGTGGTGCATACTGGGTTTGTTCCCGCTCCACTACTCAAAAGGGATCTTTTGTACCGACTTGGAAGGCACACGGTTCAGCAAGTATGTTGCAGTCTCTAGGGCATATCCCCAAAAGGAAACTGGCAAAGTTGCATAACTCATCATCGACCGAACCATCTCTAAGAGACTTCAGTTCCTTCTCTCTGACACACCATTCTGCTGAGGCGTGCTCGGTGCTATCAGCTGGGATGTAATCCCACATTCGGGCAAGTAGTCCTTGAACTCGTTGGATAGGTATTCCCTACCACGATCAGATCGTAGTGTTTTGATTTCTTTACCTAGCTTCTTCTCCACTTCTGCCTTGAATTCCTTAAAGGTTTCAAAGCAATCCAAGTTGTGGCGAAGAAGGTAAACATATCCATACCTCGAGTAATCGTCAGTAAATGTGACGAAGTACTCATACCCTCCACGAGCTTGTGTAGACATAGACCCACACAAGTCAGAATGTATCAAACTTAATACTTATGTGGCTCTGTAACCCTTTGCCTTGAAAGGCCTAGTCATCATCTTTCCTTCCAAACATGTTTCGCAAGTTGGAAATGGTTCAATCTTGGAAAAACACCAATGATCCATGTTCCACCAACCTTTGAGTCCTGTTAAGATTGATGTGACCTAGTCTTAAGTGCCACAGATAAGTTTGGTTTACCATAGAAGACTCTTTCCACTTCTTAGGATTTGATGATGAGGAAGCAATATTAACAGAACTACGCGGTTTACAAGTAATAGTATATAAAGATCCGTTTAATGGTTCACCACAGATAAAATCATCGTCTTTCATGATAGAAACTTCACTATCAAAACTTGATTTATAACCATCCACGGTGCAGAGTTTTGAAACAGAAATAATGTTTCGCCTAAACTCAGGCACATATTAAACATCTTTAAGTACTAAAACATAACTATCAAAAGATAGATGTAAATCTCCAATGGCAATTGCAGGAACTTTCGATCCATTGCCAATTGAGACTACCACCTCGCCATTGTTCAATTGCCTTTTCTACAAGAAACCTTGCAAGGTGTAACAAACATGATCAGTTGCTTCCGAATCCACTACCCATTCGTGGGTAGAAGAGGAATCCAGAACAGTTTCGGTTACAAGAGCGACTCGCGTCTCTTTCTGTTTTGCCTTGACATTTGGATTATAATTATTCCAGTGTCCTTTCTTACCATTCTTGAATAATTTTCTTTTCTCCTTTGACATTCGCACGTCGCCGGTAAGGGCCGTCTTCTTACTCCCAGTGCTCTTCTTGAAATGTCCACTCTTTCTGCTCGTTTTTTGGTTTCCGCCTTTCGAAGGATTCCTTGAACTACTATGGATATTCAAGACTTGAGCACTCTTGACCTTTCCTATAACCTCTTTGACCGCTACCAAAGATTTGAGTAACATACTCATAGTAAACTCGTTCTTAGACATAGCGGTCCTAAAACAGAAGTTGTTATATGACCTTTGCAGAGCTTTTATTGGGAAGGTAAGATATCTCTTCCACTCTATGAAATTATTTAAAATTGTTAAACCCGTTAGGGTTTGGTTGGTGAGACTGTTTAGGAACTCGATTTTTTTTTCGAACAGACATATCTGAAAAATGTAATTTAAAAGCATGTATGAAATTAATTATTTGCACATAATTCGTAATTAACGATCATTGTAACCTTTTGAAAAACAATGATGTTAAAAACCTCGAACGGCTCTAGGAATTCCACTAGCAAGCCACGTGGTGGACGTTTACTAGCGTAACCCTAAACCAAGCTATTTACCTAGCTCTTTAATTCCAATCCACGTCTAGCTTCTTAAGACGAATGGAATTAATAGTTCGATATTCTGGACCATGTCACTATTAAAACGCGGGAAGGGACTTCGAGGGAAGTGAATTGTACCTGCGGTGACATCTAAGCATTGACCATTAATTTGACCAAAATAAAATCAAATTCTCAAAATTGACATACTTACTCGAACCATGCTACATTCAATTTGATCTAATTAGCCATCCTATTTAATTATTATCTTCTAGAGTACTCGTGTTTACTAGGCACGCAAGCCACGCAGGTGGACGTTTACGGCTTCGCTCCCACTACTCAATAATAATCAAATATTGTTTTGGAAAACTCATCTCACAAAACTGGTCACTCTAAAATGCAAGCAAGTCACGCAGGTGGACGTTCACTCACATAATCTTACTACTTTCGTGTAGAGTCCAATTAATGGAGGTCCGATTAAGTGTTTAATATCCAAATTAATGGAATCTAATTAAACATCTAATTTAAAGTTGCTTAGTCTTTTTATTCAAAAGGTTTGTTTCGAATCATGCATATCCACATAATTCCTAAAGCATGCAATTTCTAAGCGCACATAATAAAACGTGCTCGCAAAAAATGAAACATGCTTTAATAACGACATAAATCCTATTTACATGCTTTTCTAAGCGCAATTAATCACATAATCGCATGCTAAAGCATAATAAAAATAAATACACAAATAGGAAATTTAAAGTCGTTATCGGGCTTTAAAATACGTAATTCCTAACTATTACATAGCCCGATCAAAATACAGCTATTCGATCTTCAAAATCTTCGAATTTGAAAACTGCATCAAAAATTGCATCGAAAACTGTCGTCGCCATGTCATCAGGGGGTCTGCCATGTGGCTGACACATGGCAGACACGTTGGCAGACCAGTCAGCAAGGGCTGACGTGGCGCGCCATGTCAGTGCGCCACGTTAGCGTCGTCTCCAGCTTCTGCCGCCGCCGCCGCTGCAGGCCGGTTCTGTGCCGACCGCCGGCACCCGTGGGACGCGCCGGACGATGGCGAACTAGGGAACCGTCATCCGCGTGCAGCGGCGCAGATCTGCGCCTGCGTGCGGCGCGCGCCGCCGCACCTTCCCCGGCCGTTTCCAGGCCTCCTCCATCCTCTACATACCTCCCCGATGTCACCTAGACGTCGGATTCATGCAGAAACACTGCCTGGAGCCGCCGCACGCGAGGATTTCTGCGCGATAAATCGCGCCTCCGCCGCCGCCGCCTTCGCCGCCCAAATTCTCCCTTTCCGAGCCACGATTCGATCAATTGAAAGAGGGGAAACGTAATTGGAACACTCACGACTATCGGGTAACGGATTCCGGCCGAGATTAGTTCCTCAATTTCCCGAATTTCAAACGATTCGCCGGAACGAATTCATAACGAGCAGCCAACTTTAGACGTCAATTTCGATCGCATCCGAGATCAGATGATCCCGTACGACCTATCGACGCGAAGCTCATAAGACAAGGATTCCAAAGGTTCAAGCCGATCGTCGATCCGACATCGAACGCGTCGGGAATGTCCGCCGCAAGATTCAGCGGAACCCTAGAAAACTAGGGTTTTCGCTGCGAAAATCAGATTCCTCTTTGTCTCATTTTCCGTGCCTTCCGGACCAATTACAGTACATAAACAGCACAATCACATAATAAATAGGTCCTATAATCTACTCGTGGATTTTCTCACGAGAAAAACGTTACAATGGGGTCAAAACAGTGGCTCGTAGGCCGCCCCAAACACGAAAATAGCCCGATAACGACGAAATAAAACCTAATCATACATCTAACAGCAACAATCAGAGCCTAAACCAGGCTCTGATACCAATTTAAGGATAATTGAGGGTTAGAAACGCTACCTTCCTCCTTCGTATGTTGTCGCGGCTTTGATTGTTGCTCCTGTGTCAGAACTTCTGTTCTGTGTCTCGGCCTTTTTCTTCCTCTGGGTGGTCAGAGAACTGAAGAAAATAGATTATTGTCTCTCTCTCTTACGCGTGCGTGCGTGTGAGTTTATGTGTGTGTAATCTATTTCTGAACAGAATACTAATATATATAGGCTTCAAAAGCCAATATAATATTAATATATTTGTAACCCATTAATTTAATTATATTTCTAATGGGCTTCCACATAACCAAATTCCATAATATAATTAATTAATTTACTGGGCTACTAATATTTATCAATTAATTGGCCCAGCCAATTAATTCCAGATAAATAATATTATTAAATAATGTAAAAATACATTAATCCATTAATAATGATTTCTGAGAGACAATAAATTACTAGGCAACTAATTGGGCTAGATCAGGGATCCAATACAAGAAATAAAGCTGGGCCTCAAATTAATTAGTTATCCATGCTCAGCCCAGAACAAAATTAATTAATAAACACAGATTTATTCCACTAGAGAATCCGTGCTGACTTACCCCTTTATCCCAAATTGAACAAGGGCTTGTATTTTAGACTTAATCGATCTCCGTATTTAAGATAGAAATATCCGTTAATTAATTAAGCTTACTGACAACTTAAATTAATTAACATCTTATATTCCTGAGTAGTACCACTCGACCTTATTAACACACCTGAACTTAATCAACCGGCCGGGTTTAGTGTGCTAATCCTTTCGAGTTCCTCAGGGGATATTATCAACCCATTTTACTAGGATACGACTGCAAGATACAGACAACCAGCCTGAGCCACAAATAACTACTAACACCCAAGATACGTAGATCCGGTCGCGATGGCGTTCACCATAGTAGGTCAAAGTGATAGATAGCCAAATGCTCTCAGCTGAAGTCTTACCAAGCTTAAGACCAGCTAAGTCACCGAGATCTTAGTTCTCCACTAAGGTCAGTTAGGAGAACCAATCTCACTGTGATCCGTCAATACACCACCTTAAGTTTACCAGTAAAGACAAGCAGCTAAGACAAACCACTTCTTATCTAAACTGCAGCTTAAACCGACAACTTATCCTTAAGTTGTCTCAGCTGTGGTAACTGTTTATATCTTGTCAGTTCAACCGATTTATGTTGTCTTATGTGATACCCGACACACCACACAAATCTAACTTTTATACAAGATAAAGGATAACATGTGCAAATATACATATTTATCAGATAGGAGAATAAAATAGTGGTAAGGACGAAAACACATTGTATACAAGAATAAAAAGTGCTTCCAGTATACAAAATCCCAACAAAAAGGGGGAAGGTTTCACAGAGAAAGCATCTAAGGAGCTGATACTGAAAGCAACAAAGAAAGCAAGGACAGTGACAGGGGCATCTCAAACTTCATTATCTGCCCCCACTGGACCTTCACAAACTGGCGAGGCCGAGGGTATCTCAAATGCAGCTGCAGCATCAACTGAGACTGGCCCAAGTGGCTAAGGAACCAAAGAAGTCACAGCTCAGGCAACTCAAACTCCTCTTGATATCATAAAAGAAGTTGCTGAGTATGCTGACAAGGACTCAGAAGAGGAAGAAGCCCCTCTTCCCCCTCCAGTTGCCGGTAAAGGCAAGAAATTACTGAAACTCCCAACCCCTCCCTCTAAGAAGAAAGGACCCAAGAGGTTCATAACCCCAGAGGATGAGGCTCAGATAGCAACAGACGAAAAGCTGGCTAGGGAGATAGCCGAAGCTGAAGCCGCAAACAAACCCAAGAAGAAGCCTGTTAAAGGCAAAACTAAGGCTCCAGCTGGAGGCAAAAAGACAGGTGCTAGGCTGCCTCCTAGAATGCATAAACTCAGCGATGAGGCTGATAAAGAAAAGGAGCAGGAGCAGCAGCAATCAACTGGGCAGCAGGGAACTTCTAAAGAGAAATCTTCCACACCTGCTGACTTAGAAGAAGAGCCACCTCACAAGCCCTCCTACACTGCCTCGAAGGAACAGGAACAAGAAATGGATGAAATCTGGGCTCAGCTAGACAGATATCTATACAGAGGTGAAGAAGCTCGACAGATAGAAGCAGCCAGAGAGAGAATATGGATGGCTGATCTTGAAGCTCTCAGGCTGAGAACTGAAAAGGAAGCGAGTCTGAGGATCCCTGCAAAGGCTGACATCCCATACAAATACAGGAAGTTCATAATGCCTACTGATTTGAAGACTCACAGATGGCCTAGAGTGGATGAATGGATCCCGTGGGAAGTTACTCAGAGATGGGAGACAATGAAAGTAGAATTTATCAAAAGGAACTACTTCTGGAGATTTTGGTCTGAAAAACCTAAGATAGTGGCATATACTGAATGGCTAATGAGAGCAGATCTGGAAATGTATGCCAGACTCCAAAAAGCAGTCAAGGAAAATGTTGAAGTAAGAGTTCCACTACGGTGTGATAGAGAAACAAGTGAAGGACGCTGCTGAAGCCAAATTTCTTGATGAAGAAGACCCAGCGGACTTTGCTGAGATACTGAAGCTGAGAAAGGTCACATATCACATGTATGGAGTGCCTCTTCCTGAAACTCGATCTCAAGATTTCAAAGACAGGATCAAGCAGTTCAAATGATTTCTTGCTTCTGTATTCTCATTGTATCTTTCTTTCTTTTAGTCTAGCAGAGATGTATCTTTACTGAATTTCTTATATTTATAATATCTCTGTTTGGCTTGGACAATTCCTTATTGTCTGAATAGCCGTGTTTATTTATGCTTAACACTCAAAATCACTAAAGTGATTACTGACTCACACACTCACTGTTGTTATTTACTGTCAGTTGTTGCTTAGCTATATTCTGATAGACTTGTTAGTATTGGGGGAAAATGTTGTTAAGACAGGGGGAAGATGTTGATTAGACTCTGTATAGCTTCTGTCCTTCTGCCCTGATCCCCTCAGTAGTCTAAGACTTGAAGAACAACTGTACTGATCCTACTTGTAATATTTTGTAAGGAGCTCTGTTTCTGTTAAGTCATAGTGTTAGGTTGATAGATTGTTAGGTTTTTCCATCATCAAATAGGGGGAAATTGTTGGGTCATGATTCTATCCTCAACAATGTTGGTAAATAGTGGGAAATGACTCAGTCTTCTGTGTTGATATTTACTCAGTAGCCCTGTGCTCTGAATGAGTCTGTGAAGATTTGAAGATCCCAAAACCCTATATTGATTGATGAACCATTTCGTTGTAATCTGTCTTTGTCTCTGAGGTTTCAGACTCAGCAGACACTCTGCTCTGGTTCAGGCACTCAGTGGATTATCTGCCTCAGCATCCAGAAGTAGAAGACTCAGTTATACTGGACTCAGTAGGAGCAGTATACTGAAAGGAGTTAGTGGAACTGAACTCAGCAGGAGTAGTTCACTGAATTCAGAGCTGATCTTCAGTAGTGCCGACTCAGCAGGAGCATGCTACTGAATCAGAGATCAGACTCAGCAACGGCCAGACAGTCTTCTGACTGTCAGGATCTTTGAAAGTCAAGTCAACAGAGTCAATACGAGGAAAGAGAAGTCAGCTTCAGATCTCCTTGAAGTCTGTTCTGTCTCAACCACTTTCTGAACCTCGACCAATGACAAGCAGCCACGTATCCTCACCTACTAAAGCTGCAAGTGAACAACTTTCCAGAAATGGAGGGAAAGGACACTGCCACCATACTTCAAAAGAGCCGTTAGCTACCCAAAAGAGAGAGATATAGGATCGTCGTCTCCAACGGATCTATCATAATATCTTCTCTATAAATAGAGGGATAAATCAAATTTGAAGCTCGCGAACCTTACCAAGAACTCACGAACAGACGAGAGAACACAGAGCATTCAAACGAGCAAACTCGAAAAAGCCTAAGTCTTCCGCAAGAAGTTCGAAGAATCTATCTCCGGCGAAAGACTACATTACTGCTCTTAGGGAACCAAGCTAAATCGCTTAATACAGCCTCTAGTATCCAAGCGACGATACACGAACCCAAAGCTTACACGCAGCTGTTCGTCGTTCTAGAAGCCACATCCTTGTTCCCTATCCCTCTAACCTAAGCTTAATAGAATATATCCATAGCTTAGACGAAGGAGTTCACTTCTGAACCAATCCTTATTGTAAAGGACTCCTTCACTGTTGGAGAGTTTTTCAAACACTTAGTTTGATAACCGTTTAACTGAGACTTGCTCAGTATAAATCTCAAGACCAGTGTTTGTCCAGCGTACAAACCGAATGAGACTATCTCAGTATAATAAATAGCTTCCTGATCTTTCGCGACAATGGACGTAGGATTTTTTGTGTCCAAACCACTTTAAAAATCTCTGTGTCTTGTGTTCTGTTTTTAACTGTTGTATTGATTTACTGTTCATACTGAAAACATTCTTTAAATCATTCAACTGAGTTTCAGCAAACTTAATAGACTGCACTAATCAACTGAAATTGTTTTGATAAAAACGTTTTCCTAACTCAACTGAATTTGGGCCTACACTATTCCGCACTACTGAACTCTATCTGGAAGATACTGAATTCTGACTCTAAGTCAGCTAGCAGGTCTCAGTAGAGTCAGTTACTCTGCCACACGATTCAGAATAGCTTATCTGGTCTGCTGAACTTGTTCAGTACGACACTATCCTGAAAAAGGATTGTTCGTGTTTAAGTTGAGAAATCAGTTTTCAGGTGTATTCACCCCCCCTCTACACCTGAACGTAATCTCGGGACCAACAATATCCCGACCTGATCTGGTTAAAAAAGAATATCATGGTCTACCGACACAAATTCATACTTATTTCTAACCTGGTCTACTTGACTAAACTTAGATAACCTGACGTAAACAAAACCTAGTTCAAAAAGAATATCATGGTCTGCCGACACAGACTTGACTGATTTCTAACTTGATCTATACACATACTGGTTCATCAATCAACAAGGTGTTTGGGATCATTCAAAACATTATTATTCCTAACAATTTCCACATTTTTAATGATACAAAAACCCTACATTAACCTGAAAACAAACTCAAGAAAATACTTCCAACACAACTTGGGCAAAGATAAGCAATAGAGTTAAAGATAGTCCAGAATGCAAGTCATTTGAAGTGGCTTACATATTCAGCTTATAATATATGCGATAAATAAATAAACCCGAACAAAGAGCTATTGTGCATTAGTAGTTGTAAGAAATCTTCATTAATGATGACTTCGATTATAGTTACAAGGATTTTAAAAAATTATTACATCAAAAGCAAACTATCAGACAATAAACTTCAGCAACTAAAGCCTCTCAGGCTTACTTCGGAACTTTTGCTTGAATTATTCCTCTGTCATGGTTGTCAACTTCAGCTTCCTCATGTCTCTATCTAACGACTCTTTTGAAACTTCCTCCTATTTTAGTTCTTAAGAGTAGTAGACCAGTTTTCTCAATATAGGAATTTGCAATCTGTTTCTGGCATGAGCATTCATGTCCCTTTCTTGGATTGCCTTTTCAACCTTAGCTTCTATCTTCTGAAAATCCACTTTGTGGTCTCCGTTGCTGATGATGAAAGGCTTCTTAAGGAATCTAGGCTCAGGGAAGGTAATTTCCTTGTTTCCTAAATACACAAGCTGCTTGATCTGAATGTATAATTTGAAGATTCTATTCATGAGATATTGGTTTCGGAAAGGTTTTGGGTGTATGTGTCGGGGGGGGGAATACACTTTTCCGAAAATCCACTCCTTGGTCTCCGTTGCTGATGATGAAAGACTTCTTAAGGAATCTAGGCTCAGGGAAGGTAATTTCCTTGTTTGCTAAAGACACAAGCTGCTTGATCTGAATGTATAATTTGAAGACTCTATTCATGAGATATTGGTTTCGGTAAGGTTTCGGGTGTATGTGCCGGGGGGGTGGAGAATACACTTGATTCCAAAACGTTGCTTATATTTCATATTAGAGAGTCTAAATAATCTTGAGTATGTTAGAGAATGCAGTATATTGTTAGGCCTTTTCAATACAACAAATGATAATAAGATAAGAAATGCAAAAGAGATGTAGTATGTAAATGACACAGAGATTTATAGTTGTTCGGATACACAAGATCCTACATCCCCTTTTCTGCCTTCAGCAGATATCCACTAAAGATACTCAAAAACTGTCGAGAAAAGGTCAATTATAACGAATCTGTCAACCTAACCAACTAGGAAGCTATCTAACGATCGATTCTAACAGGTTTATCAAGTTGGGGTTGAGATTGTTAAACTTAGCAAGAGTATGAAATACTATTGATTCCAAGCTTAAGATGTATATGAGAAATAACTAGGAATATGAACATAACGGGATTTCTAGCAATGAAACATTAGATTGAAAGATATACTATCAACTTGTTCTTGCTTTGAGTGTTGTATGCTTTGAGCTCGTGAAATTCCATTCATCTCTAAAAATGATAGGCCTTTTGTATTTATAGGCGAGCTAGGAAGAGATCCGTTGAATGAAAATTGGCTTCTTGTTGGCTCGGTATTTACAACGGTCTTCTGCATTTAATGTATGGATACGTGTCAATTCTGCGTGCTTCTGCAGATAGGGTACTGAGGTACTGTTCTGTTCCCCTAAACAAGGGCTGATAGGGCGGCCTTGTACCGATCAATATTGATTTGGTGGTTGTCTTTTTCCGTTGACCATCTTCATTGAAGCTCATGCCTTGTACCTCGTACTTAGTCACTTAATCAAGATTCCTGAGTTCAGACTTGAATGAAGACCTAATTTATTGTTCAATTCAACCTCGAGTACTCAGTCTATCAAACCAAAGTTAGTAAGTTCCACTAAGACTGAAAGTCCATAACCTGGACTAACCTAGTCTGAGAAAAACAATCAATCTGTCTATACATGTTCAGACTGAGCAAAATCTAACCAATTACATCATACTGGTTCATCTATCAATAGGGGTTTAGAATCATTCAAAACTTATATGATTTTCCAAAAATATCCCCCTTTTTAATGATGCTAAAACTCTATACTAACCTAAAAACAGACTCAGATGAAATAAATCCAACACAGTTTGGGAAAGAAAAGATAAGGGTATAGACAAGCCTGGAGAAAGAGTTGTTGTCCTCAGTTAAAAACAACACATTAAGGATTCGTTATTGATTAATGATACAAGTATGTTGGTCCCAGTACGATTTCATGTGTATGGGGGGGGGGGGGAATACACCCGATGTCACTTTGCTTTTTCAGATCAGAGGCTGACTGGTTGTGAGTCAGTCAGATAACAAATGCGGAAATATGATAGGCCATTTATGAAATATGTTGTTCAATCAAAAAATAAATCTGAGTGATGATAAACACTAAGCTGATAAAATAGATGTAACAGTGAAGAGAGAAATTTTATAGTGGTTCAGATTCACAAGATCCTACGTCCACTTTTCTACTTTCTCAGTAGGAATCCACCAAGGATACTCGTTGACTGATGAGTTGCAGATCAACACATACAATCTATCTATCAAGTTATCTATCCAACAATTAAACTACTATCAACTTTGGTCATTCTAACTTGAAAGGGTGGGGGTTTTGGGGTTTCTTCAACAACAAGAGTTTTAAAAAGTCTTGACTCGAAGCTTATGATAAGCTATGAATACTTGGAGTATGAACAAAAGATAGAATTTCTCGGCTAGTGAACTTGAATTGCGGTAATATGAGAGCAGGTTCTTTAGCTTGAGTATGCTTGAGTGTATTTGGAATTCCGTGACCTTGTTAAGAGTGATCTTTTTCTATTTATAGTCGAGCTAGAGGAGAAATTTGTTGAAAAAAATCGATCTCCTATTGGCTCCGTGTTGACTACGGCCTCATGCATTAAATGCATGGAAACGTGTTGTTCTCCGGTTGGTTCTACGGATCTTGTATGAGGTACTGTTCAATCCCCCTTTGACTAGGGCTGATATTGCGATTTGAGATTGGTCAATGTTGATTCGGATATTGTTGTCTTGCTACGTTGACCATCAATTTTGAATAGCATGCCTTGTACCTTGTGCTGTCTTCACATTGAATTTTCAATGCGGATGGTGAAGACATTGAACTGATGATTAATACAGCTGAGAGGTGTCAACTATAAGAGCATAACTTAGGAGATATAACGGACTGATCAATCTCACAACCTAGTCTGAAGACAAAAGTTCAGCCTGACTATACAAACAAGGGCTGAAACAACCTATCAAATACATCAGACTGGTTCATCAATCAAATAGAGGTTTGGGATCATTCATAACTTATATTATTTCCCAACAATTTCCCTTTTTTGATGATGCCAAAACTCTATTCTAACCTGAAAACAGACTCGGGCTAAGTTCATCCAACACAAGTTAGATAAGAAAGAAAAGGGTTAGTTAATAATAATTGAAATACGAGATCCTGGACAAAGAGTTACTATCGCCAGGTCAAAGAGAAGTCCAACATGATTGATAATAACATTTAAGTACAGGCTAGAACTAATCTATTATAAATAAGGATATGAAACTACACAGGCTCAGCCTTGGTCCTGTATTTCCTCTCAAATTCTTCGTGAGTAAGATGTGTCTTCTTCAGCTCTTCCATGATACGAGCGAATCTGATATCAGATACATCATCAGGCTTCGCCTCATAGGAGTAGTAGACCAATCTCCTCAGCTTGATTCTCTTCTCGAGAAAGAATGTAATATCATCACATCTCTTCTCAATACAAGCTTTTTAAAACTCTGACTCAATCTTGGCATAATCATTATTAAATTCCAGGTTTTGCCATGCGATCGGTTTCTTCATGAATCTTGGCTCTGGAGCTTTGATTGACTTATTGGCCTTTTTTAGCCAGGTCCTTGATGAGGAGATACAGCTTGAATGAGTGGAGCCTGAAGAATTCTATGAAGATTTCATCTTGGTTCTTGATCCTACTGTATGTACCCCAGGTCTGCCAGAAATAGAGTCGCTTAATGAAGTCGACCTTGATCTGCTCTCAATTATCTGATAGTTCCGACATAATCCATCTATCGCACCAGGGATATAGCACATCATTTTCAAACTCTATCTTTGGCTTCTTCTCCTCAACAATAGACTTCAGAACTCTACACTTTCTCTCCCTTTTTCTGAGAAATGACGAGTTTTCTTTATACTTTCAGCCATTGATTCAAGTCTTTCATCATCTTCCTTCAATCTTTTGTGTTGGCGTTCAACCTCACGTATTTTCATATCATCATTAATAACCTACTAGCCCAGATGATCAATATACTTTCACAGGTTTCAGATTTCTTCTATCTGGGCCTGTTCTTGTTCTGGTGTCAGGGTGAATCTGAGTCTCCTCTTTTTCTCTTCTTCAGCTTCGTCTAATTGTCTCTTAAGAGCCCGAGTCTTCAGACTGTCTTCTTCAATTTGTTTCAGATGGGCTTCTTCAGCTTTCTTCTGCTGCAGTTCCTCAATCATTTGCAGACGCATAACTTCAGCTTGACTAAGCTTCTCATAGAAGGAATTGTTGAAGACTGTGCTTAAATAAGTCTTAATCTTAAGTTCTTTAGACGCTTTTGTTTGGGCATCGATAGCTAATGTTTTTCTTTCTTCGATTAGACAAGCCTCATCATCAGTCTTCTTCAGTTGTTCGACAACTTCAGTTGTCTTTGTTTCAATCTCGTGAAGACTTAGGCTCTCTTCTTTATCTTTCTCAGTGACCTGTTCCCCTTCAGATTGAACCTCCATTACTACATCAAATGGAGAGGGAGAGGTCTGAGTCTGTTTCTCAGTATGATCAATCACGACTTCTTCCCCCTTTTTGGCATCAGTAGAAAGGGTTGGAGGGGAGAGAAGTTGCATAGTCAGTTACTTAAAAGGAACCCACTCATCAGTCATTTTGTAGATTACTCTCTTCACCTCATTTACAGGTACCCTTCTCCTGAAGAATTTGGAGGTTGTAGGGATACTCCTATCTTTCACAAGAACTCTCTCTCGAGATTCCTTCTTGGTCCTAAGTCTGAGCTTCACTAATCTGTTTGGCTTCAGTTGTCCTGTCCAAACCTCTCTCACAGCTATCCCATAATTCTTTCATCTCAGCTTCCTATCTCTTCGAGAGCTTAGTTCTAGAGATAAGATGTAGATATGAGTTGCTCGTTTCTGCTAATTTGGACTTAGGTGTTTTATGCTTCTCAGCTTGTTTGGACTTCTGAGGACTTCTTGCAGTTGCAGACCTGGATTGCCTAGGTAGTACTGATCGAGTTCTTGTAAGAACTGGAGTCCGGATCTGTACTGTCTTCTTCGTATCTTCTTTCTCGAGCTCGCGTGCCAATTGTTCATCATATGTAATTTGCTCTTCGTGCATTTTGAGCTTAAGCTTTTTCGGGGAGCTTGGAGAAGCAGGGGATTTGCCTTTGTCTTTGGCTGCTTTTGACTTCAGTGGTGGCTCTTCTGGCTCTTCTTCAAGTAAGATTTCGAGATACTTAGCCACTTCAATGATTGCCTTGTCAGTCGGCTCTCTTGAGCCTTAAGCATGTGGAGCTTCTTTCATTTCTCCCTTGCTTGCTGCAGCAGCTGAGCTGGGTCCTGCCTCTTCAGATTTCAAGAGGGTCAGTAGTTGTGCAGATCTGCTACTTTCCCCCTTTTTGGCATCATCGATCATTGTTGCCAGGGCAGTCACCTTGTTGTTCAGGTCTCCGATAGATGTACTGATAGATTCGAGAGAAGCTGCAATGTCACCAACTGCGTCTGTGTATGAAGTCCATCTCTTGTCATGCTCTAATTTACGGCTTTCAGTATAGCTGACTTAGATGCTTCAATACACTTAAAGTATGCTTCAACAGATTCCACTTCTTCTTTCTTGATATGTGAGCATGTCGCATGTTGATCCATCAGTGCCTTGGAGACACATTCAGTGGCGAGCTTATATCGCTCTTCAACAGTCTTCAGGACAGGATCTGTTGCAGAGGCCATTTCCTCAGAGAATGTTTTGGTCTGAGTCTGCAATATGATCTGAAATTGAGCTCTCAGATCTGTCCTTTGTGCTTCAAGTACCTGAGAGAGGATCGCTTCAGCATTGAAATCAGTCGAAGTGCTGATCCTCTGCACTTCAGCAGATAAGCTGCCCAAAGTCTTGGTCTAAGCCTCAATGAATTGCCTCCACTAGATGTTCACGTCTGCCGTGAGGAGACAGTTCTTATGACCTTGACGTTTGATGAACTTATCGATCCACGCCACTTTCAGGTCTTTAATCTCAGCAGCTTGATACCTCGATTGCTGCTTCGGCTGAGATTTAGATGGCGTAGGGATGATGGCGCCTGATCAAGGAGGAGGAGGAGGCAAGTCATCCTTGGGAGATTTTCCCTCAGCAGATCCTCCCTGGTCTGCATCCTTCGGTGGTGAGTCGGGGTGCGAATCAGATTGAGTCATGGGCTAAGTGGTCGATTCAGGTTGCCCCTTCTGACTCAGGAGCATCAGTATGGCGTCTTTAAAATACTCCATAGAGGCGATGTCAGCAAGCTCGCCAAAGCCAATCTCCTCTCTTAGAATCTGCTCGTCTTTAATAATTCAGTGCCTGATGTCCACGTGTTTGCATCGTGTATTAGAACAGGATTCTGTATGATTACAATGGCACTAGTACTATCGCAATAGATATGCACTTCATCTTAACGAATTACGTAGTCTCTCAACTGCTGTCTGAGCCGCGGTATCTTAGTGCAACAGCTTCCGACAACCATATATTCAGCTTCAGTAGTGGACGTAGCTACTGAATCCTGTTTCTTGGAGAACCAAGATATCAGCTTACTGCCGTGGAACTGACAAGTTCCTAAGGTTGATATCCTGTCGATTCGACATCCTCCGTAATCAGCAACCAATTAGTTCAAGATTATCATATGCAGGATACCATAATCCAATATTAGGTGTTCCCTTTAAGTAACGAAGAATTTTCTTCGGTGAGTCTAAGTGGCTCCGTTTAGGATTCACCTGAAATCTCGTGCATACAACTACAACATAAGTTATGTCAGGTCTGCTGGCTGTTAGGTATAATAAAGAACCGATAATATCACGATAATCAGTAGAGTTTACAGATTCTCCCTCTTTATTAAGATCTATCTTGAGATTTGTGTTCATGGGTATCTTTACTGATTTGCTAGATTTGCAGCCAAATTTCTTGATGAGATCTCTTGTATATTTAGCTTGATTGATGAATATTCCTTTCTTGGATTGTTTGATCTGAAGTCCAAGGAAATAAGTCATCTCTCCCATCATCGACATTTCAAATTTCTCTTTCATCATCTGTTCAAACTTCTTACACGTAGCCAGGTTCCTTGATCCAAAGATAATGCCGTCCACATAGATCTGCACCAGTAGGATGTCAGCTTCTAACTTGATATTGAATAGGGTGCGATCTACAGTTCCCTTCTAAAAACCTTTCTGAAGAAGAAAGTCTGATAGGGTATCGTACAAAGTCCTGGGTGCTTCTTTTAACCCATACAGTGCTTTCTTAAGTCTACAACCTGATGTCCTTGCTAAAAGCCGGACGGTTGTTCCACGTAGACTTCTTCCTTCAGCACGCCGTTCAGGAAAGCTGACTTCACATCCATTTGAGAGACAATGAATTGTTGATGTGTTGCATATGCTAGGAATAGACGAATGGCTTCCAGTCTTGCAACTGGAGCGAACGTTTCATCGAAGTCTATCTCTTCAGCTTGACAATAACCTTTGGCAACAAGTCTAGCTTTATTCCTGACGACGATGTTGTTTTCATCTCGCTTGTTCTTGAAGACCCACTTCGTTCCAATCACGTGCTGATGTCTAGGTCTGTCCACAAGCATTCATATGTCGTTTCTAGTTAACTGGTTGAGCTCTTCTTGCATGGCGGTGATCCAGTTAGCATCATTCAGCGCATCCTCATAGTCTAAGGCTCTTTAGTAGTGAAGAAGCAGGAGTATAAGACACTTTCTACCTGACAGACTAGCTGAAGGATCTCTGATTATTAGATCTGAGCTATGAGCATCTAACCATGAACGACGACGTCTTGTTACTTCATCTGAAATTGATTCAACACAGATAGTGGGAGTGTTAGGAATTTCAGTTGTACTATTTTTTAATTGAAGCAACTCAGCAACAAGATCAGATTCTAATAAGTCACCGGGTTCACGGTATTCAGATTAAGAACATTAGTAGTTCCCCCTGAGTTGTTATTCTCAGTAGAGGTCTCAGTTACCATTGGGGTTTCTTCATCGACTTGAATTACCTGGGATTGATTCTGTACAGTAGAATCAATCTCCTCAGCTACATTGCTTGTTGGTTGATTCTGGATTTCATCATCAAAATCATCATCCCAACAATGCTGGATCTTTTCGATTTTATATTTTAAGCTTAGATCATGTAGCTTGCTCCTAACCTCTTCAGCTTCTTGCTAAGAGTTTGACTTCCTGTCCTCAGAAGTATATTCATCAAATACCACATGAGGGCTTTCTTCCATGCAAAGGGTCTGATAGTTAAAGACCCTGAAAGCTTTCCTTACCCTGGAGTATCCTAAGAAAACTCCCTAGTCTGACTTGCTATCAAAGACCTTTAACTGGTCCTTTCCGTTATTGTGGATAAAGCACACACAACCAAAAACATGAAAATGAGAGATACAATGAGTTCTCCCTTTCCATAATTCGTATGGTGTCTTCATGTGCATCTGAGTCAGTAGAGATCTATTCTGAGTGTAGCAGGCAGTGTCAGTAGCTTCTCCCAGAACTTCAATGGTAGACCTGAGTTTGCGAGTAATGTCCTTACTGCTTCTTTAAGTGTTCTGTTTTTCCTTTCAGCAAGACCATTCTGCTGAGGCGTACGTGCCACTGAGATCTCGTGTTGAATGGCTTCAGCTTCGCAGTAGTCCTTCATCATTGAGTTTAGAAACTTTATTCCACGGTCTGAGCGTATTCTCTTAATTTTGATATCCTTCTCGACGCTTAGCCGTTTCAGTAGTTTTGGCAGTTTAGATTTGACGTTAGATTTATTGGCGATGAAAATCACTCATGTATATCTTGAATAGTCATCAATGACTACAAGAGCATATTTCTTTCCTCTGATCATCACTGGATTGACTGGCCCAAAGAAATCCATGTGAAGCAGCTAAAGTATCCCATCCGTGGAAGGTGACGGGATAGACGGATTGCTTGACTTTGTTTGCTTCCCCTTCAAGCATGCCTCACAATTCTTGTGTCTTTTGAAAACTTCGTTGGGCAGTCCTTTGACTTTAGCATCCCTTGCTAGCTTGTTCATTGTCTTGAAGTTCAGATGACTTAGTCGTTTGTGCCATAGCCATGCATTTCTGTCATCTGACTTCGTGTGTGCTAGCAGGCACACTTCAGATTCGGCAGTATTCCACTCAGCATAGTAGATGTTTCGTTGTCGAGACCCTGATAACACAATTTTTCCTGTAGATTTATCAAGAACATCACAAAAACCTGCATCAGAAGTTACTTTATTGGAGTTATCACAAAATTGACTGACAGAAAGGAGATTATGTTGAAGTCCTTCAACATATGATACTCTAGGAACTATTGCAGTCCCTATTTTCAGCATTCCGTATCCCCTTGTGTAGCCTTTGGAGTTGTCACCAAACTCAATTCTGGCTCTTTCTTGCTGAACATAGTCGATCAACAGATTCTTCTGATGTGTCATGTGTCTTGAGCATCCATTGTCCACAATCGAAGGGTCCTTTAGCACTTGCAAAATAGAAAAATATTCATGTACCCTTTGGTTTCAGCTTTGGGTCCTTAGACGTTAGTGGACTTTTCGATCCAAACTTGTCTGACAACCCTGACGGTCTCACACTTCTTGCCCTTTTTGTCAGCTGGCTTCTCCATTGAACTTGGAGATGCTGACTTTTTCTTCTTTTGAGGTTTAGCTTTCTTCTTCTTCTGAAACTTCGGGCTTTGGACTCTAGGCTCACAATAGTACGATCCATGCTATGCTGGATGAGTCCACTTTGGTTGGCCATACTGCTCGGCCCACCTGACCTTCTTGGTTCCCCTTGAGTTTGACCTAGGTGTCTTGGGGCTTAAACCATAGCTCACTTTCTTGTTGCAGGGCTGAGGTGCTATCATCTTTTGCTTGTTCTTTGCCTGAGGGGTTGTAGGTTCAGCTGTTTGAATCTTCCCTCTGACAAACCTATCAACCAGCTTCTCAGAATCTTTGGAGGTAGAAGTGGATCCCTCATATGTATAGCCAAGTCCTTCCTTCACTGAGACTGGCCTTTGAGCTCTAAGAATACTTTCCAACTTCTCCTTTGCTCCAAGATACTACTCTGTCATCAGACATGGCCAAACTTCATCACTCCTCCTGAGTGACTCATAGTCTTTCTGTACTTCCGCGAGTTTCTAACTAAGCTGTGCTATCTTAGTATCTTTCTCAGAGATGTCGTTGGTCAAGACTGAGATCTGTGCCTCTTGATTTTGAGACTTAGTTAGTCATCAGATATTTAATCTCTTCCTTTTGTCTCAGCACAAGTTCTTCAGACTCAGTAGAGTCCTAACTTCTCATCAAAAGTCTCTGATTTTCAGCTATGAAGAGTTCCATCTCCTGAATGATTTTGTTGTTGGCTCATTTGGATATGTTTTTCGAGCAGATCTTCGTATGCAAGAACCACATCTAGCGGTTTTCCCAGCAATTGAGATCGTGTCTTGTGTGCACGGTGAAGAGGGGCACATATTAGGGTCATAATTTACCTCAGCTTCTTCTCCGGCCATGAAACACAGTTCAGTGTCTTTTGCTTAAATAGCGACGAACGCAGCGTCATCATCGGATGATTCCATGAAAATTTCTGCGTCACATGAGCAGTCAGATAATTCTCCAGCTATATAAGCTTGCCTCTTTCTAATAAACTTATTACGTCGGGCTTGCCTTTCAGCTCGTTTAGCTGCTGAGAGTTCTGGACATTCATACTGAAAATGTCATGGTTTCTTGCAGTTGTAGCATATTGAACTCCTGGCTTCCCTTCTAGGTGTATCGGTATGTCCAATAGGAGCCGCTTCAATATTCCGTCAGGTAGAGGTTTAGTTTCACTTTTCGAGTGACTATTATCTCTCTTACCTTGATATTTTGAAGATTTCTTCATCTTCATTCTCCGAAAATTGTCCTTCGCCTTCTGGTATTTCATCGCGAGGAGAGAATACCTCTCAGCCAAGTTCTTAGTAGAGGGTACCACTTGGGCCTGCTAAGAGCCCGTAAGATCTTGGTGTTGGTCTCCTTATTGCTAAATTTCTTCCTTAGTCCGTTGATGATGTTTATTTGATTGTGAATCTGACGCTAAAATCATCAATGGACTCTCCTGGAAGCATAGTGAATGCTTCTAGCTTCTGTAGCTCTAACTCCAGTTTATTTCCTTTTATCTGCGGAGTTCCTTGGCTCAGCACATCTAGAGCATCCCACAGCTCATTCGTTGTCTTGCATTCGTGCATCCTGCCAAGATACGAGTCACTAAGAGTAGTTAATATTGCATTACGTGCAACTCGGTCTAGGTTGTGCAACTTCCTCTCTTCAGGTGTGAAGAGGCTCTTGTCCTTGGGGACCTTTAGGCCAGTTCTGGCGCCTGCTGCTCCTTGTACTACGATTTTGATGGAACAGTAGGGCCCTTTTCAAGAACATCGGCCATGCTGTCATGTAGCGATGTAAGATGAAAACACCAAAATTCAAATTTCAACTCAAACGCGAAAGTCAGTACTACTGAATGTTGCTACTGAACTAGTCAGTTGGCCAAATAAGCTTTGTGGATCACGTGGGCAGAGTATCCTTCTACCGAGTCCTATCTACTGACTTCAGTCAGTGAACAATAGTTCAGTATCAGATATTGCATGCGGAAGTGTAGGCCCAAAAAAATGTTTATATTAGTTTGAAAACCCGTTTTATGTTGATTGATTAAAAGTCAGTTTTATACAATATGAACAATAATCAATGCAACAATAAAATCGACAGAAGTAATTTTTAAAGTGGTTCGGATACACAAGATCCTACATCCACTATCCTGAACAAAGTAGGAGTTCATGTATCTATTTATATTGAGCAAGTCTAAATTGATCTGTGCACTAGACAGATATAGTCTTATTTGCTTATACTGAGCAAGTCTTAGTTGATCTGTGCACTAGACAAATATCTACTTATAGTCGTAGTGACTTTACAGTTTGAAACATAAGGGTTTGATTTTCTCCAACTATGAAGGAGTTCTTACAATAAGAACATTCCCTCTTTTTCAGTCTAGCAAGCGGCTTTGTGTTAGAGCAGGTATAGTGCTGGCGACTTCTCATTGGTCGAGGTTAGCGAGTAGGTGAGGTTTGTTCAAACTCCAAGAGCATGCTGAGTTGACTTCCTCTGAATCCTCGAACCTTTTACTAAATTGTCTCCTTCTTCCATTCTTCTGAGATTTCATCTCGTTGCTCGAATTCCTTTGAAGATTCAGTAGGTTATAGCATCCCAACTGAGTTCCTGGTGCTGAGTTTTTCGGATGAGCGACAGATGATCTACTGAATCCTATCAGCTACTAAACTCTAGCTAGCCTACTCAGTTCCTAACATGCCGAACTCAACTATGTTATTGCATTATATAAGGTTCATCATTCAGCTACAGGTTTTGGGATCTTCAAATTTTATCATACTGAATATCATCCCAACAGATGTCCTTCATGTAGGTCATGTGCATTGAGCATCCCCTATCCATGTACCAAGTTGTTTTCTTCATAACATCAATCGCTTTTTAGGTAAGCCTTTAAACCTGAAAATAAAACAAGTTCAGTTAGCCTTTATGTTTTGTTTGGGTCCTAACTGATAACTTATCTATTGACCCTGAAGGTCTTAGATGAACCAACTCTTTTCCCTTTTCCCTTTTCTCTTAGTGAATGTTATATTATGAGTGGGTATTTTCTTAGGATTGATGCAGCTTGTTGTTCGAAATCTTTTTCAACTTAAATATAATCTTGTGTGTGCTGTGTGGAAGAATTAAAATAAGAGTAGTCAGAATTTACGTCGATTTAGAGTCAATTTTAGTTTCAGCAAGCATGGCAAGCCGGATTCACTGAACAATGACTTCACTGAACATTTCCTCACTCTTCTTTTCTTCTTCAGATCACTGTTGGATGAGGATGAACCTGAACGTAGGAACATATCTCGCTTTGCTCTACATTCAGCTCGTTCGTTGGTGCTGAGTTCTGGATGATCATACATATAATGTCTAGTCTTTTGGTTGTTGTAGCATGGTTTTGGGTTATCTTCCTTCTTTTAACTCCTTGTGGGAAGATGATCCTTCAGTTTTCTCCTTTCTAACTTCAACTTTTCTTCTGTCGTCTTTACCGCTACGAGAAGATTTTGAGTAGTATTTTGATTTATCCTTTATGCCACTTGTACGATCATCTCCTTTTCTTGAATTACGCAAAAGAAGAACAAAAACTTTTATTAATTCTTCATGTGACAATTCATCGGGGTTGTCACATTTTTTAGAGGCCTTGAAGGCAATCGTCTTGCGCTTTCTTTCTTCTTCTTTGAAATGTCAGACCGCCCAATCTTGATCTCAGTTGTCTTCAGGTCGAAGAATACTGTTGGTCCTAGAGATGTGATTCAGGTGTGTGTGGGGGGGGGGGGGAGGGGTGAATACACCTGAATACAAATTCAAATTCTGAACGCGAAAGTCAACTTTAGCTGAAGAATGCTACTGAACTAGTCAATTGGCCAGATATACTTTCTCGATCGTGTGGGCTGAATATTCTCCTACTGAGTACGGTCCTTCTGACTTATATCAGTGAACAGTAGTTCAGTACAAGAGTTGTGTGCGAAAGTGTTGGCCCTTTTTAAAATATGCGTCTTTGTTGAAAGTCCATTTTGTGCAAGTTTGATTAAAACTCAATTGGATGCTGAATGAATAGTATATCAATGCAACAGTTAAAATAAAAAAACTACACAGTGATTTTTAAAGTGGCTAGGACACACTGGGTCCTACATCCATTATCCTGAACTAAGCAGGAGAACTTGTATTATTTATACTGAGCAACTCTCACTGATCTGTTCATAGGACAAATTCAAACTTGTTTGCTTATACTGAACAAGTCTTAGTTATCTGTTTAATCCAATCGGTTTAATCCAATTACTCTTACGAATCCAATTACTCTTACGAATAATTTCGCTTCTTACCTAGCCTTGTTCCACGAGAAACGATGGAAGTACTAAGTTAGCTACAGACTGCGTAACCTAGGGTGATCAAGCCTCAATTACTAGCCAGATTAATTAATTCAGAATTATCCCGAAACCCTTTTGATTAATTATGAGCACCTAAGCCTCATGTACTGTTCACGTGTGCATTCACATTCTGTCGGACCTTAAAAAGTTTAGCTACTCATGCTGACGCTTCGGTTGGGCAACTGGGACAGTTTACAGAATAGAAACATAAACACGAATAACCCTAGATCTAGCATGAACGAAATTTAAATTAACTAAGGCACGAAATAACAGAATATGTAAACCTACGAAATTAAACTTGAACTTGAATTAAAATAGCAAATGATGTTCGAAAGTAAATATTAAGATCCTAGAAAATGATTAACTACGAAACGAAATTAAAACTAGAATTCAAACTACGAATTAAAAAACATAAACAACGGAAATGAAAAGGATGTTTCTTCTTCAACTATGATCTACGGAATCGGTCGGAAGTAGTTCGGTGGTTGTCTTCGGCTTCGGCGGTCGGCGGCGGTGATGGTTCGGCGGTGGTCGGCGGATCGGAAGGGAGTTACGGCGGTGATCAAGGCTTCGAATGGTGGCTCGGTTTGTCTATGAATGGTTTCAAGCTTGTGAATTTCGTCCCCCTTCAAGTCTTTAGATACTCCTTTTCTTCCTCTCCAAGTTAGGTCAAATCTTTGATAAGGGAAAAGATTTGGATAAATAAGGAAACAAGATCTTCCCTTAACTACCACAAAATATCTTCTTGATTCTTTCCTTCTCCACAAATCCGCGCCCACGACATCAATTCCGTGCCTTTTCTTCATCAAAATTCGCCAAATAATATCCTCGTCATCATGCCACGTCAGCACCTAAAACCTGCATTTTTCGCCACTGCGACTGCACCGGTTGGCCAATTGACGCACTTTTCGGCCTGAAATTACTAAGTACGAAAACGACTCATCAAATATCCTTACACCTGATTTATACTCGCCCTCGAGTATAAGGAGGGGAAAAGATAAGTACATAGTTATTTCGGCCAATCCCCCAAGACTCAAAACAAAAATAAAAAGACTCAAGGAAAACAAAGACACGACAAAACAAGGATACAAAGACACGAACAAAACAAAGACACGAAATAAACACACGGACTCAAACAAAACGACGACATGAAGCAGCACCAATCAATCCGAAATTCTCAACACCAATTAACTAGCCGAACAAATCAAATCATGCAAATATGATCTCACCAAGCAAGTAGACAATGCAAATTTCGAAACTAAGCACACATATATCAACTTGGTCAAAATCTAAACAATGTGGATCTCCTCAAGGTTCGCTCATCACTCAACTAATCTAGGTCCGGTTCAAGCCACTCAAGAAAATAAATCCACGCAATCACGATAAGAGATCGTCACAATAGCAATATCAAGGAGGTCTTTCTCATTAGGTTGTAATGGGGCTTAGGAATTAGACAAATTGATGTTGGTAAGGGTCCTAGGGGTACTAAGCTCCATCAAAAATTACAATTCAATGTTATGCATGCCAAACTCACTTACTTGTGCAATCAATACTAAAATTCAAAACATCCCACCACTTAACAATTTCGAACAAATGCTACAATTATTTAATGTACCCATTTTTTTCTTTTTTTCTGCCACATCTCTTTTTTTTTGAATATTTCATATGTATTTTTCGTGGCATAAATTTTTTCTTCTTTTTCCACATTCTGGGTATAGACTGTCTCAACTGGGCAATCAGGCCACTTAAATTCTGCTTTTTCTTTCGCAGTTTATACATTCAAATTTCGGCCTATACAAATCTTTTTGCAGCACCTCTTACTTTGGTAGGCAGAGGACATATTTAACAATCCTCTAAACAAAATCTATCATGCACAAGAAAGTTTATAAGACATGCAATAACATGGGTCAAGAGAAAGTTTAAAAGGCCTTAGCTAAATTTTTACTAACTCATATCAAAGAATCGGTCAAGGCTCAACTTGGCTCACTAGGGGATAATTTAGGGTCGGAAAAATTTTGTCGCGGCCATTTGGCTAAAAATCCCTAGTGCCTCCTATCATTTATCACAAATAACTCAAACTTATTGCAATTTTGTAGATAAACACTCTCAAAAGAAATAGTAGGAAGTGTCCTACTTTAAGGCTCAAATCTAATTTAAGTGAGTGGTTATAAAATTCGATCCAACAAAGTTTTTTTTTCGTCATCCCAAATTACATACACATATGTGCCTAGATCTAATTTTCACAAAGTCTACAAGCAAGCATACTGAAACACAAAAGCACAAATAAGACATGCTTGAGCATAGAAATCGGCGCTTCAAAAAACGAAAATTTTGGCATGCTTCGACACAAAATACCCCCCCCCTTACACTTAAAACTTGCTCGCCCTCGAGCAAGAAGAAAAGACAAAACAAAGAGAGAAGACATGACAAAATAAAAACAAAAACACCCTCCTCACACTTGAACCCTTTCAAGTGTAAGAACATACTAACATAAAAGACAAAATAAAAGAAAAAAAACTACCCCTCCTTACACTTGAACCCTTTCAAGTGTTCAAGTGTAAGGACACAAAAGACTCACAAAAACTGACTCAAAATAGAAAACAAAAAACGAAAAACAAAAACTGGGGAGAAAAGTTACTTGGCGCCTCGCTTGGCTAAGCGAGGCAGTCTGCTCATCACGGTGCGGCGAAGGCGGTCAACACGGCGTCCCAAGGTATTTAGGTCAGTGCGCAGTAGCTCCACAGAATCTCCACCTACACTTGAAGATGCACTCGAGACACGAGGTCCCGGTGGATAAAACTAGATGTCCCGGTTAGGCAGTTCATACACTAAGCGAGAATGTCTCAACAAAGACATATCAAACAAAGTGGGAGGGGGCACTTGACCTAAATACTGAGCATCATAGATCACAAAGTTTCGTTCAATGAACGTAGCAAGTGGGAGGGGGCACTTGACTTAAATATTGAGCATCATAGATCACAAAGTTTCGTTCAATGAACGTAGCAAGTAGGTGGCACAACCTGAGGTGTCGTGCGGTGTGACTAGCTATGATGAACATATTCTGGGCAATCCAAAAACCTAAGTTTACCGGTCGGCCGGCATGCATGCACCATAAGAAATACAACTCATTAGCCGTTACCTTATCAAAGGTCGTGCTCTTTCCGGTGAGGTTGTTGACTAGGTATTGATGACAAAGGCGGAGAGCGGGATCCTCGATGTAGCACACATACAAGCCCGAGGATTGAAAGTCCTCCAATCTTTATAAACTTCAATTGGCTCCATCAAAGCCTCCTTCTTTCAATTTGACCCTTCAAAAACTTTGGAAAAATCAATTGGGTCCTTTATGACTTCCGGAATTGCAATTTGGTCCCCCAAACTTCTTCTCTTCTAGATTCACCACAATAATTTCTTTTTCCTCACACTTTAGCCCTTTTCTTCCTTAGCCAAAATCTGAAAAATAAGAAGAAAACACCAACCATAAAAATGATAAAAACAAATAAAATACGAAAAATAAAAAAAATGAAAATAGCAAACGCGGGTTGCCTCCCGGTAGCGCCTCTCTTTAGAGTCTTCGGCTAGACCCCCTCATCAAAGAGTCAAACGTAAGAGGGAATGGACAAGCCTTGCTCGTCCACATCTTCCATCATAGCAGCTGCATGGTAGATTTTAAGGCGATGGCCATTGACGGTGAAAGCTTCGTCCAAATCGAGTTTCTGTATGACCACTGCTTCGCTTGGCCAAGCGGAGCGCACTCTGAACGGACCAATCCATCTGGACCTAAGCTTTCCCGGCATGATCCGTAGGCGTGATTGATATAGCAAGACAAGTTGCCCCGGCTCAAATTTCTTCAGACGAATGGCCTTATCCTGCCATGCCTTAGTACGATCCTTGTATCGCATGGCCGCGTCATAGGATTCCATCCGAATCTCCTCTAGCTCTTGAAGCTGATATTTTCGTTCCTTAGCACATTTGGCTGGGTCCATGTTGATTTTCTTTACAGCCCACCAAGCTTTGTACTCCAGTTGCACAGGCAGATGACATAGCTTACCAAAAATCAATCTATATGGAGACATTCCGAGAGGAGTTTTATAAGTTGTCCGATAAGCCCATAAGGCGTCATCCAGCCTCGTACTCCAATCCTTCCTTGATGGATTGACAGTCTTCTCCAATATAGCCTTGATTTCTCTATTAGACACTTCAGCTTGACCATTCGATTGAGGATGGTAAGCGGTAGAGACTCGGTGAGCTACTCCAAACTTCTTCATTAATGATTCTATGGTGCGGTTGCAAAAGTGCGTGCCTTGGTCGCTTATTATGGCTTTGGGCACTCCAAATCTGCAAAAAATGTTAGTACGGAGAAATCCTGCAACCACTTTAGAATCATTAGTCTTGGTGGCTTTCGCCTCTACCCACTTAGAAACATAATCAACAGCAAGTAAAATATACACGTTCCCATATGAGTGAGGAAATGGACCCATGAAATCCATACCCCATACATCGAAAATTTCGCAAAATCTTAAAGGCTTTTGGGGCATTTCATCTCTCATGGATATATTTCCAGTCATTTGACAACGCGTACAAGACTTACAGTAATTGTAGGCGTCGAGGTGTAGGCGTGGCCAAAAGAATCCCGCATCCATCACCTTTCTTGCGGTTCTTTTTGGACAAAAATGTCCACCATAAGCATAAGAGTGGCAGTAGAATAAGACGTCTTCTTGTTTGTCTTCGGGTATGCATCTGCGAATCACTTGATCGACTCCCATTTTCCAAAGAATTGGTGAGTCCCAAAAATATTGCTTGCACTCGCTTTTCAGCTTAGCATTTTAAGCATGAGTAAACTCGGGTGGAAGCTGCTTAGATGTCAAGTAATTCACAATATTAGCAAACCAAGGTAAATTAGAAGTCTTACCCATGCCGCAACCGTTGCGCTCGGTGGTGTCTCGGTTGGCCAACTGAGACACTTTCTGAACTTGTATTGCAAAACACTGTTCCGACAGTAGCTGGGCAAGGCTGGAAATAGTCTCTGGAACAGCATATAAGTGTTCTTCTGGAAAGGTCTCGTTGATTGTCTCTCCATCATCTTCTTGATTTAATCGGCTTAAGTGGTCTGCCACATGGTTTTCAGCACCTTTCTTGTCCTTCACCTCCCAATCGAATTCTTGTAGAAGAAGAATCCATCGGTTAAGTCATGGCTTTGATTCCTTCTTTGATAGGAGATGCTTGACAGCGGCGTGATCGGTATAGACGATTATCTTCGAGCCGAGTAAATAAGAACGAAATTTATCAAAGGCAAATACTATTGCCAACAGCTCCTTTTCCGTGGTGGAATAATTGCATTGAGCCGGATTCAATGTCTTAGATGCATAGTAAATCACGTGGCTCTCCCTTTCGGATTTCTGTCCCAGCACTGCTCCAATTGCCCAATCAGAGGCATCGCACATAATTTTGAAGGGTTAGTTCCAATCCGACGGCTGCATCACCGGAGCTGTTGTGAGCTTGTCTTTCAGGAGGGTAAAGGCCTCCTTACACTTGTCATCAAAATCGAAGTCGATCTCCTTTTGTAGTAGCCTTGTCAATGGTTGAGCTATCTTCGCGAAATCCTTGATAAAATGTCGGTAAAAACCGGCGTGCCCTAGAAAACCGCGAACTTCTTTCGGCATAGTAGGATACGACAACTTGGCTATGGATTCAACCTTGGCCTTGTCGACTTCGATTCCTCTTCTTGAAACAATGTGACCGAGCACAATCCCCTCGGTCACCATGAAATGGCATATTTCATAGTTTAACACCACATTCTTTTCAACGCACCGGGCTAGGACCTTGTCTAGATTCTTCAAGCACGCAATGTAAGAGTCACCGTAAACGGTGAAGTCATCCATGAAGACTTCTATGCAATTCTCGATAAGGTCCAAGAATATACTCATTATGCACCTTTGAAAGGTGCCCGGCGCGTTACATAAACCAAACGGCATTCGGCGGTAGGCGAGCGTTCCATATGGACATGTGAACGTCGTCTTGTCTTGATCCTCATCTCGAACATGGATTTGAAAATAGCCGCTATATCCATCTAGAAAATTGAAATAGACTTGCCCCGCAAGTCTCTCGAGCATTTGATCGATGAAAGGAAGCGGGAAATGATCCTTGCGTGTGGCCGAATTCAGCTTTCGGTAATCAATGCAAATGCGCCATCCCTTCACTAAGCATATCGGAACCAACTCGTTCTTCTCGTTTTCCACCACTTGGAATCCGGACTTCTTTGGCACAACGTGAACGGGACTCACCCATTTGCTGTCCGATATGGGGTAAATTATACCCATAGATAGCAGCTTCAGAACTTCCTTTAATACGACCTCCCGCATATTCGGATTGAGCTTTCTTTGTTGATCGTGGAAAGGCTTGCTATCAGGCTCCATCAAGATAGAGTGCTCGCATACGTCGGGACTTATACCGGTAATATCGGCTAAAGTCCATCCGATAGCCTTCTTATGCTTCCTCAGAACTTCGAGCAATACCGCTTCTTGATTGTCATCAAGCTCCTTGTTGATGATGACGGGTAACGTCTCATCTTCTCCCAGATATGCATACTTCAGATGTGTAGGGAGCTGCTTAAGTTTCAGCTTCGGAGCTTTGACGATCGACGGCAACAGTTTCTCAGAAGTGTCTCGGTTGGGCAACTAAGACACATTGCTGACAGTTTCCAGCTTTGGGGCTGCGTACAAAGCTAGGATGCTTTCTCTGATCTCCTCATCCCTCATATCTTTGACATCTTCCTCGGTCAGCCCTTGAGTCAAGGTAACTTCCATTTTGTCCTGTACCACATACGTCTCAAGATATTCTTGGACAATTGCATCAATGAAGTCAGTAGAAAAAGCATTCTCATTTTCATGACCGTAGGGTTTCTTAAGTGCTTCAGATATCCTATGAACATAAGTTTCATTATGGTATGCTACACTTATCGAACCCTCATCCACATTAATTATAGCCTTTACAGTCTTTAAAAACGGTCTACCCAATAACACTCCCGCAGTTCCTTCAACTTGCCTATCATTTGTGTCAATTACATAAAAATTAGCCGGATAGACAAAGTTGTTGATTCTGACTAAAATGTTTTCAAGTAAACCAATCGGAGCAATGCATGACCTATCCGCTAATTGAATAATCACCTTAGTGGATATTAACTCAACTCCTACCAATTGATTATATACAGATAAAGGCATAACCTTTATAGATGCTCCTAGATCACACATGGCTTGTTTAATCATGACATCACCCATCAGATAGGGAAGTGTGAACATACCTGGGTCGGTACATTTAGTAGGAAGCATCTTTTGTATAATTGCCGATACTGTGTGATCGAATAGAACTTTCTCGGACTTGGGAACTTTTCCAGCAATGAAGTCCTTCACAAATTTCCCGAACTTGGGAATCTTTACGGCTTCAAGGAAAGTGATATTTATCTCCAATTTTTCGAACAACTTCATGTAATCCATGCTTTCCTTGTTCGGCGTTCTTTTTCTTTCCAAAGCTTCCGAAAATGGTGGAGGAAGTATCGGTTCAGACTCCGATTGGCTAGTCGGGACAACCTCCTCTTCCTGTTCTAGTTCAGCATCTTCAGCATGCTGCTCTACTGGACGGTAGGGTTGTGCAGACTGTTCTGCGGACTTCTTCTTTTCTACTAACTTTTCTGGGTGTCTCGCTTGCACAATCGGGACAGAATGTTCTTTTCCTCCACGCAGCGTAATCTGATTGCAGTTATGGGCATTTGGATTTTGTTGGGTTTGAGCTGGAAACTGCCCTTGAGAATTCTGCATCTCCTGCATGGTAGAATTCAGCTTACTCATCTGCTTGGCTAATTGATCCATCGTAGCTTGTTGATCCTTCTTCGTTTGATTCATCTCTCGTTGAGTTTGGATCATCTCCTTCTGCATTTGTTGTTGAAATGCAGTAGTGTCCTTCTGTGAAGAAACCATTTCAGCCAAGAGTTTTTCCAAAGGATTCTGGTGCTCCGGTTGGGCAACTGGAGCACTCTGCTGCTGAAACTGCCTTTGATGCGGAGGCATATACGCCTGCTGATAGCTATTCTGATTAGGAGCTTGGTATGGCTGCTGATAATTTTGTTGCTGCTGGTATGGCTGCTGAAATTGTTGTTGAGGCGGATTCCTTGGTTGAAATTGTTCTTCCGGTTGCCTCCATCGAAGGTTTGGATGAACTCCTTGCTGCCCGCTCCAATTTCCAGCTGCTTTAGCTTCTTCTCCCGAACATTGTAGTGATGTATGTCCTTTTTCTCCACATGCTCCACATGCGTGATCAGCATTTGATCAGCTTGGGGCAGGAGCGTTCTGCTTGAGTATCAAGTCGAGCTTGTCTTGCAATAGGCCTCCACTTTACTATCGATCTCATCCAAGTAGTCGGAATGAGACCAATTTACAACTCTCCTTGTTGGTCTCGGCCCTTTGTATTGTGAGGTAGACTCTGCAAGCCCTTCGATTATATTTCTTGCATCTTCGTAAAGGCTTGTATGGAAATTCCCTCTCAGACCGATATCAACCATGGCTTTTGCTTTATCTGTCATCCCTTGATAAAAAATTTGTAGAAGCTCTACATCCGAGTAGCCATGGTTCGGACAACTATCAACAAGTCGTCCAAATCTCTCCCAGTATGCGCCGAAGGTCTCGTCGATTTCTTGAGCAATCCCAAAAATCTGCTTCTTTAATGCATTTGTCTTCGACTACAGGAAGTATTTCTTCAACAAAACCGTATGCATCTGGGCCCACGTCGTGATCGTGTTCGGCTTTAAACTTGAGAACCACGCTTGTACTCCGTCTTGGAGAGTGAATGGAAAGGCCTTGAGCTTGAAAGCGTCCAGGTTGCCCTGCCGGTGCAGATTACACACTTGGTTGAATGATGCCAAAAAAGAATTTGGATTCTCGTTCGTCCTTCCGTAAAACTTCGGCATGGCAGCGACCATGTTCAGCTTGATATCAATTAGTTCTGTAGTAGTGATTTGGATTGGACCGGGTAGGTCCGCTCCCATGTCAAGCGATCCGGTATTCATCCTCAAGGGTTGTGGATTGTGTACTTCGTCCTCCATCTCTTCCTCCTCTGGTTGGGCAGTTGAGACGTCTACTGCCTTGGAAAGATTCTATTGCTTTTGCAGCTTCGTCTCCTTCCTATTCCTCTTTGCTGCTTTCTCGATCTCAGGATCAAATATCAAATTAGGTTTGGAAGACCTGCTCATGCAACATCAAAAAGCACAAATGAAAGATTAGTAGAAAAATTAAAGAAACTAGTTAACACCGTTCCCCGGCAACCGCCAACAAAGGATACTGAGCCTCACCAGTATCTGGGAAGCAGCGAAGGATAAAAGTGGAATAGGGGATTCTCCTTTGTTGGTTTTGATCCTCACTCCCACTTACTTCGTCGGTAACCGCCATGTTAGGCATCGAAACGGCTACTTCCCTAACCTAGCTACAACCTACGTTGTTGGGCAATCAATAGATTTAATAGCTAGACAGCTTTATCGAACTAAGGGAGCCTAGTATAGGAGCCTACTCGTATGTTGGGCATCTAATAGTCTCCTATCGGTTTAATACAATTACTCTTACGAATAATTTTGCTACTTATCTAGCCTTGTTCCACGAGAAACGATGGAAGTACTAAGTTAGCTATAGACTGCGTAACCTAGGGTGATCAAGCCTAAATTACTAGCCAGATTAATTAATTCAAAATTATCCCGAAACCCTTTTGATTAATTATGAGCACCTAAGCCTCATGTACTGTTCACGTGTGCATTCACATTCTGACGGGCCCTAAAAAGTTTAGCTACTCATGCTGACGCTTCGGTTGGGCAACTGGGACAGTTTACAGAACATAGACATAAACACGAATAACCCTAGATCTAGCATGAACGAAATTTAAATTAACTAAGGCACGAAATAACAGAATATGTAAACCTACGAAATTAAACTAGAACTTGAATTAAAATAGCAAATGATGTTCAAAAGTAAATATTAAGATCCTAGAAAACGATTAACTACGAAACGAAATTAAAACTAGAATTCAAACTACGAATTAAAAAACATAAACAACGGAAATGAAAAGAATGTTACTTCTTCAACTATGATCTACGAAATCGGTCGGAAGTAGTTCGGTGGTAGTCTTCGGCTTCGGCGGTCGGCGGCAGTGATGGTTCGGCGGCAGTCGGCGGATCGGAATGGAGTTACGGCGGTGATCAAGGCTTCGAATGGTGGCTCAGTTTGTCTATGAATGGTTTCAAGCTTGTGAATTTCGTCCTCCTTCAAGTCTTTATATACTCCTTTTCTTCCTCTCCAAGTTAGGTCAAATCTTTGATAAGGGAAAAGATTTGGATAAATAAGAAAACAAGATCTTCCCTTAACTACCACAAAATATCTTCTTGATTCTTTCCTTCTCCACAAATCCGCGCCCACGTCATCAATTCCGTGCCTTTTCTTCATCAAAATTCGCCAAATAATATCCTCGTCATCATGCCACGTCAGCACCTAAAACCTGCATTTTTCGCCACTGCGACGGCATCGGTTGGCCAATTGACGCACTTTTCGGCCTGAAATTACAAAGTACGAAAACGACTCATCCATATCGAAGGTTCATCATTCAGCTAGGGGTTTTTGGATCTTCAAATATTATCATATAAATATATCCCTACATTTTATGTTCATCCTAACAAATACTGACTCGGGTGATTGCTGCTGAAGTCCTCAAGTCATTGGAATGTATAGGTTATACATTTTTATTCCTTATCGAGTTGACCCTAAATGATCTTCTCATTCAACTCCTTTCTTGAGAAGGTCTTTCCAAGAGTGTCGATTTCATTTCAATCAAGGATGCATGTCTTTGATCCGCTCTCCATCCTGCTAGATAAAATTATCGAGTTTACGTATAACAACTTTAAGTTTATCATCATTAATTTTCTCGTTTCCTTCGCTCAGTTTCTTGAGCGTGTCCCGCATCTCCTTTGCCATTTTGCATGTTCTGACTCTTCCAAGATCTCTCACTCACAGTTAGTAGTATCTAATTTCTGGTCACCTAGTCCATGTTGTTTATGTTTCTTTCTTCAACATTAAGTTGAACTTCGGCTTTAGGAACTTCGTCTCTAGTAACTGTGGATTTGCCGTTTTTAGATTAGTCTGTAGCGTCCGAATACTCGTAACAGTAATAACAATCGGACCGTCAAAAATAACGTCCCACATGGAGTCATGAATGGAGGATAGATGTGACTCCTATTCTCAGGCTCCAGATGTCGTAAGTAGCAATGGAGAACATGGGCATTCCAGATTTCGCTAACTATTCAGCCATGATTACAAACAGTGAGACCCTGAGGTGTAGAGTAATATATATGCAGAAAATGCCGAGAAAGGCAAAGAGGATCTGATCAAGTTGATAATATAAACAGAAACACTAGTCTGACCACTACTCTGATAACAATTGTTGGTCCTAGTAAGGTTTCAACTGTGTGTGTGGGTTGGGGGGGGGACAACAATTAATAATAAGATAAACAATGCAACAATGAGCTAAATAGATGTAGTATGTAAATGACGTAGAGATTTATATTGGTTCGGATACACAAGATCCTACTCCAAGTTTTCTACTTTCAGTAGAAATCCACTAAGGATACTCAAATATTATCGAAAACAAATCTGTTGTAATCAGACTATCAATCTATCATCCTAATTAACTATCTGATAATCGGTTCTAACAGGTTTATTATGTTAGGGTTGAGACTGTTCAACTTAACAAGAGTATTAAACACTTTTGATTCCTAGATTTAATGTATATGAGAAATCACTTGGAATATGAATAGAATGAAATTTGTAGCAATGAAACAGTAGAATGGAAGAAAGACTATCAGCTTGTTCTTGCTTTGAGTGTTGTATGCTTTGAGCTCGTGAAATTCCGTTCATCTCTCAAGATGAAAGACCTTCTGTATTTATAGGCGAGCTAGGAAGAGATCCGTTGAACGTGACACGTATCCATGCATCAGTCTTCATTGAAGCTAAACCTTTTGTTGTCCTTTCTCTGTTGAGCTAGGAAGAGCTAGGAAGAGAAAGCTAGGAAGAGAAAGCTTACTCGTACGGATCTCTTGAGCTAGGAAGAGAAAGCTAAACCTTTCTCTCGTACGGATCTCTTGAGAGATGTATTTATTGGTCAAACGGATCTCTTCCAAGCTTCAATGAAGATGGTAGTTGTCCTTTCTCTGTTGACCATCTTCATTGAAGCTTGTGCCTCGTACCTCGTACTTAGTCACTGCGTCAGCTGGAGTGGCTAAAGGTTTAGCATATCTCAACCTTCTAATCCTTCTACATTCATCTTCTATCAGCTATTTCTGAAGATTACTGGCTTTTATTTGCTCTTGCTCATGCCAATACCTTTCATCTTTCTTGCGCATGTCAGTCTCTTCTTTCATTTTTCCTTCCTCAAAAACTTTATACTAGATATCCAAAAACTACGGAATATGCCAATCAGATAAAGCATTTTCTTCTGCTTTGCTTTTATCTGTAACTTCTTCTCCTCTTATTCTCTATTTGTTAAAACCTAATCTACGACATCTCCAGTTTCAACTTCTATACCTTTAATACTTCAGCTATCTGACTTAGTTGTCTCTTTAGGCTGAACATGTTTAGATTGTTCCCCCTCAATCTCAGCAGGCTTGTTCAGATTTTCCTGAGTCTGTCGAATCTCTGTATGCACTTCCCCTTTTTTTGGCATTATCAACGTGAGCTTTGAGCGAAAACTGGCAAGATGATAGGGCATTGAAGGTCTCTGTTTGTTCCTCAATTAGAGAGCTTTTGAGCTGAATAGTGACTCTGTTGTGCGATAATCTGATCATTTTGAAGGGTGTGAGCTTGATTGGCTTTAGCAACATCTTGTGATATAACTTCCTCGATCGCGTCTTCGAAATGTTCATGATTCTTCTCAATTACAAGGATGCTATTCTCAACCATTTTTTAGAAACCTTTTTAGTGTTCAACCAGTTGATTCGTGGTTTCATAGTTGGATAATTTGATGAGATATTTGGAAATTGATTGATACTGGTTGTCAGAGTAGCCATGTTTGAATCGGCAGTCCTGGCTTTTTCTTTGACAACTTGAGTAAATTCGTGAATTTGTTCGAAGTACCAATGAAAAAGTGTTCTAGATATGCAAAGATCATTGTTAGATTGTTCTAAAGCTGTAAAACTTCAAGTCTCTAGACTCGTTAGTAGGTAGACTTAATCTGGTGAAGAGTATTAGTATAGAGGGCACCAGTAAAAGACTCTACACGACTATCAGTAGGACGACATTCAGGTTCATCCCCATCAATCTCATCATTGGGGAACCTTAAGACTATCCCTTTGGAGCTCTTTAGCAAGTGTCTGAATGTCTCGATTAGAAGACATCTTATTAGCTTTATAATTGTTTTGATCATCGTCATCAACATCGTCTCCACCACCTCCAGAAGAAGACGCTTCTTCTTGTTTGTTGTGTTCTAGCTTGATTAGGCGATTTATAGCAGGTTTGAACATTTCTTCATTTCTCATATAGTAAGACTCCAAAAAGGCATGTTGAGTTTGAAGCAGTCTTTCATTCTGGAAAACCTAAAACCTATGAGAGGAATAAGCTCAGTGAAGGGCGACTTGTTCTCCTGTATACATTGATCAAATGATAATCTTGAGTTGAGTACGGATCAAAATTTCTTGAACATCAGGGTACTTATCCAAATCAGGCCTGAGTTCCGTCATACGAACATAGGCTTGGATTTGAATAACTTCCATCAGAGTTTGAGCAAGAGATGGGATAGAAGTATCGCCATTAGATAACGGGTGCTCCTCACCAGATGGAATTTCCATCACTACATCAATAGATTGGATTTATGGTATTATCATAATATGAAGCGATCGTCAGTTTCTCACTTTCTCTAGTAAGTTGACGGTCGTGCTCTAGGTGATAGAGATGGGAGGGAGAAAGAGAGAGATCATCATTACTATCATCTGTGGGATGAAGTACGGTATCTTATGGTACTATTTCCATAATTGGCTTCTTTCCTTTAGCCTTCATTGAGTAATACTCTGATGAGCTGGGGGCCTCTAGCTCAGGCTTAATGACTTTATCTGTTCTGTCATCAATAGCAACTTCAACCTGTTCCTCAATCTCCAAGTTCTTCTCAACAGTGGATGACTCAGCGTGTGTAGAAGTAGAAACTATACCATTAGGCTGGAGGAAAGGGGAAGTAGAGACGACTGATGTAGCATCTTCAACATTTAGCAATTCAAGCTCCACATCAGTCTTATGTATAGAGTGTGCGAAAGCCTCTCCAGTTCTAGTGGCTCTGTATGCAGAAGAGCAGAATGAAGATGACCCAGTGCGCTCAGCAGCCAAAGGCAAAGCTCAAGTAGCTGACAATTCTCAACCAAAACTCCTAGCTTAAATTTTGCACACCTGAAGAGAAGGTTGAATATGATGACGACATGTCCAAATGACTTCAAGCTAAAGAAAATGTAAAGGCCAAAACAAAGAACCAAGGTATTCAGAATAAGGTCCCAGTGCCCAAGAAGACCAGCTCTGTCACGCCCAGAAAATCTAAAGTCCAAGAAGAAGCTGAGAAAGTTAAATCTATTGAAAAGGCTTCAGAGACTCAGCAGTCTAAGTCAAGTGAACTTAGTGAAGCTGAAGCTGATGAAGAGTCAGAGCAAAATATCCCACTACTGACGAAAGAGCAGGAAGTTGAAATGAAAGAATTATGGGATGCATGCAAACGAGACCTGTATATGACTGTTGAAGCTCGACAGATCCAAGAGGCAAAAGAGACAGTCAGATTAGCAGGAGGCGCTCAGGTGGAAGATAGAGAAAGCAGCCAGGGAAAGAGTCCCTTAGAAATATAGAAGTATTCCCACAACTTCAAAGTTTTTCAGAAGGAAATCCAACAGTAATATCAAGACAATAATCTATCCATGGACTGATAAATGGATGCCATGGAAAATTAACCAAGCACGGGAAGAGATCAAGGTGGCATTTATCAAGAGCTTCTATTTCTGAAGAAAATGTATCAGCCCAACCCTAACGTAGCATTCTAAGAATTTCTGATGATCTCAAACTCAGAAGTTTATGCAGAAATTTTGACTGTGCTTGAACAATCAGATCTACCTCTCAGAGCACTTGGATTCAAGATTCTTCCTCCTCCTCTTACTCTCGAAGGAAAGATTTACTAGAAAGAAAATGAGTATGAGATCGAAGTAGCTATGCAGAGGAAAAATCTCTCATTAACAAATCCAGATGATATGGAAGATATCAAAGAGCTGAGGAACAATATTTATTCTTCATATGGACTGGAAATACTAGAGAAGAAATCAGCAGACTTCAAAGCGAGACTACAGAAGTTTAAGAAGACTAGTTGACTTCTTAGATTAGATCTGATAGCTATAGAATTTCAATGTACTTGTAATGATTACTCTTCATATATGAAATTATATATCTTTTGGCTCTGACAACTACTAATTGTCTATATACCCAGTACTCTTTAACACTGTTGATCACCTCAGTGATCATATCACACTTACACTTTTGTTATTACTTTTACTAAGTGTATTTTTTATTTGTGATGTAACGGTTTTGGCATCATCAAATAGGGGAAAATTGTTGGTTATAAGATGTAGTGTCAATGAAGATTTGAAGATCTCAAAACCACTTTAGTTGAATGATGAACCTTGATAATGTAATATCTTAGTTGAGTTCAACATTTTAGGAACTCACTAGGCTAGCTAGAGTTCAGTAGTTGTTAGGTTCTATAGAACATCTTTTGTCAGCAGGATGGACTCAGCACCAAAGACTTAGTTGGGTAGCTCATAACCCACTGAATTAGTAAAGAAGTTCAAGCCATGTACTCAATATTTCAGAAGAATGTCAGCAGAAGACAACTCAGTAAAGACGTACGAGGAATCAGAGGAAGTCAACTCAACATCTGCTTTAGAGTTTGAACAAGCTTTACCAACTCGCTAACCTCGACCAATGAGGAGTTGCCAGCACTGTACTAGTACAGACATAAAGTTGCTCCCTATACTGAAAAAGAGAGAATCTCTAAAGTGACATTCAAATTCAAGATGACCATTTTTCTTGGAATTTTCGATACATGTTTAGACCCTCCCCAACGGATCTATCCATGATTCGAGACTATAAATAAAGATCAGTCTTCATGCATAGAAGATATCGGGAAACAAAAGCATTTAAGTATACAAACGCTCTAGCAATCAAACAGTCTATCCGCTGAAGAACTTACTCATAGAGTTATAATTCCTAGATTCTTCACCCCAGATATCTATAGTTTCCTTTCTCTATTCTAAGCAATCATTATAAACTCTTAAGCTTAGAAAAATCGAAGGAGTTCAGTTATTAAACTGTTCTTATTGTAATAACTCCTTCCTAGTTAGAGAAAATCAAACCCTAGTGTTTGAACTTGTAAAGTCATTAAGACTGTAACTAGAGTATCTATCTAGCGTACAGATCGACTAAGACTAGCTCAATATAAGTAATCAAGAACTACAGCTTTGTTCAGGACAGTGGACGTAGGATTCAGCGTATCCGAACCACCTTAAAAACTGCGTGTATTATCCTTACTGTTTCATTAATTTACTGTTCATACTGCATACAACTAAACTTTCAAAATCATCATTTTGCATAAAATGTGTTTTTCAAAACTGAGATGAAAATTATTTTTGCGCCTACATTTCCGCACACCATCTTATACTGAATCTATTGTTCACCGACTAGAGTCAGTAGATAGTAACTCAGTAGACAGACTCTTTGCTCACGCGATCGAGGAAGCTTATTTAGCGATCTGACTCGTTCTGTAGCACTTTTCAATAACAACTGACTTTCGCATTTGAGTTGAAATTTGCACTTAGGTGTATCCCTTACACCTAAAGGCTCGTCTCTATACCAACATAGAATAACGTTTCTCTACTGCACACTGGTCAGTCCCATCGATTCAACAACTCTGATCAATAGATATGAGATTATGGTAGCCCACTTCAGTGGTTGCATGACTAATCCTATAAAGACACCAAGAGTATCAGTTTTTGTAGTCTTGCACCTTGATTCTATGTACGTCAGCTCATTCAAAAAATGATCAGCCAATTAATTTATGCTCCATCAGTAATGACCATCATCATATTTAGTTCGATCTTGGAAAGCTGATCGTGAGATCCAGCCTTTCCCGTAATATTATGTGTTATGATCGGTCTTAACCTGTTTTTCTTATTATACTGATATGGCATGACTCCATCGTCCTTTAATGGCAATTTCCCTAATTTTCCAATGGCGTCCAATACCTTGATCACTAGCAACGTTGAACATGAGGACTACTTCACCATCTTCCTGTTTGAGAAAAAAGAATAATTCCATAACATGAGCGAGAAGAAGCTATTCCGGCTCTGTAGATACAAAACGACCAAGACCGGAATCTTGAAGCTTCTTGAATATCGTATCCTTACTCTTTACTTCTCCAAAGTTAAGGCATATCGGAGAATCATAAGCGAAATTCTTTAGTAAATCATCTTTGTTGGAAAGACGAAAGATGTATGCTCTCTTGTCTACTTTGGTTGCTATGAGAAGATCTGCAAAACAAATACTAGTTCCTCAAAATTTGAGTAAGTATCACATAAAGGATGATAACACCTTAAATTCTAAAGCGAGGAGGAAAATGAATTGTGTTAATGGTAGCAAGTCTACGCATGCAATAGGTTGTAGAGAAGATGAAGATTGTAAAAACAAAATTTGAGATAATGTCGAAATGTGTTTGAATCAATGCATTTTAGATCAATGATTGAGATTTATTCCAGTGATTTCATATGAACGATCCAGATGTAATATTATAAAATAGTATAATGAGTACTAAGTTTATTTTAGTAGGTGCACAATAGTCTATATTAAACTAGGGCAACGTATTACATACGACTCGACGAGCACTAAACGCAAGTGACGTGATAAAAACTAATGTCCTCCTTAAATAAATGTGAAAAATAAACGAGGCTCTATAAATGTAAACTTAATCTAAAACACAAACCTCTTAATCAATCTTAGTAGCTAAATGATACAGTGAGTTAGGTCAGTATAAAGGTGTAATCTAACCATTTTTTAATATAACTACGTTCCCGCTCAATTAATGCTTGTTGATCTGTTCGCATAGATCTAGTAAACTCAGTTCCACGGATAGCTTGAGGAACCTAGACTCAGGTAAAGGTTTGGTGAGAATATCAACACGTTGATGTTAAGTTTCAATCTTCTCTAGTTTGATTCTCCTTTTTCAGCATGATCTCGAATAAAATGATGATGGATGTCCACGTGTTTGCATCTCGTATGATGTACATGATTCAATATAACTGAGATAACACTTGAACTATCATAGAAAATAGGAACCTCAGCCGTCTGAATCTGATAATCTCTAAGTTATTGTTTTAAGTATAAAATCTGAGCACAACTTAGCGGCCATATATTTAGCTTTAGCGGTTGATGTGGTGACTTAGTTCTGCTTTTTCGAGAACCATGATCTCAGCTTATTTCTAAGAAATTGATAAGTTCCAGATGTAGACTTCCGATCAATTTTGCAACCTGCAGGATCAACATCGAAATATCCATTTAGTTCTAGATTATCATTAGATGGATACCACTAACCTAGGTTAACGGTTCCTTTGATATAGTGAATAATCTATTTGGCAGCTTCTATATGACTCTGTTTGGGATTAGGCTGATAGCGCTCACATACTCTAACTGTAAATGCAATATTAGGTCTTCTTGCCATGAGACATATAAGAGAATCAATAATTCCTCGATAGTCAGGCTGATTAATGGGAATTCCCCCCAGGTTTAATTTTTGAATTTGTGTTCATAGGAATCCATACTAGCTTGTCATTCTTCGAGAATCAGAAATTTTCAAGTTTGGTTTCCGTGGCGGAGGTCCTTTCTGTGTCAGGTTCTGACTATGGTTTCCGAGTTATCTAGTGGTCTATTGGTCAGGCCAAATTTATCAATTAAGTCCTTGGCATATTTAGCCTAATCAATAAAGATTCCTTCATCTGACTGTTTAACCTGAAGACCTAGAAAAAAGTTCATTTCACCCATTATGGACATCTCAAGCTGATTAGTCATCATAAATTCAAATTCCCCTTACATAGATCGTTATTCTTATAACCAAATATAATATCATCAACATAGATATGAACGAGAAGAAGACCATCGTTCTTAATTACTCAGAATAAAGTATGATCAACTATCCCATTTTGAAATTCCTTTTCCAATAAAAAGGCTGACAGTGTATCATACTAGGCTCGAGGTGTCTATTTGAGACAATATAAGGCTCTTTTCAGACGATAGACCTGATTACCCTCAGCCAAGCTTGGTGGTTGAACCACATACACTTCTTTATTAAGATCGCCATTAAGAAAAGTACACTAAACGTCCATTTGAAAAACTTTAAATCTTTGATGAGCAGCATAAGCTAGGAATAGGCGGACAACTTCTAGATGTACAGTTGGTGCGAAGGTTTCTTCATAATCGATTCCTTTAGATTGACAATGTCCTTTGACAACCAATCTAGCTTTGTTACGAACAATAGCTCTATTTTTAACACGCTTATTTTTGAAGACCATTGTGCACGAACTGATTTAGTTCTTCCTGCATAGCAGTCACCCAGTTTACACCATTTAATTAGTTTACACCATTCAATGATTATTCAACCGTTTTGGGTTCTTCTATAGATTGATAGCATGAGATCATCGCATTATCTATTTGATATTGGGGATTGACTCCAATAGATGGATCACCAATAATGTACTCTTTGATATGACTATTCTTCAAAAGTTTGGTCTTCCTCTTATCTGAGACATTATCAGTATGAGCTACATCAGTTTCAGTACCAGTTAGAATATGAGGAATAGATGATGCTAAGTTAAGTGGTATTGAGTCAGTATCAGGATCGTTGTTTTCAGGATTATTAGATGTTCCCCCTAGATTTTCCTTTAGATTGTTGTTGAAGGTTTTCTTTCGTTCTGTAATTCGTATGGTGTACATTGTTGTTGTCGAGTCAGGATGGATCTGTTCTGAGTATAACATATTATAAACATTGCTTCAGCATAGAACTTCTGTGGAACGTTTGAATCTACAAGCATTGATCGTTTTGTTCCTTATTTTAGCGACTCCATTATGCTCGGATGTCCTTGGTGCTGATGTTTCATATTTGATTCCATGAGCTTTTAGGTAATCATTGACATGTGAGTTTTTGAAATCGGCTCCTCTGTCAAACGAATTTTCTTGATCTTGATGTCCTTTTCAGTAGCTCAATTAGTAGTTCAGGCAACTTTATCCTGACATCTTTCTTTTTGTATCGGAACGTAACCCATGTATATCTAGAAAAATCATTTACCACTACCATAGTGTATTGGCTTCCTGCTATGCTGATTGGTGTTCTTGGATCAAACAAATCCATGTGCAACAACTCTAGTATTCCACTAGTTGATGGACTCAGCCTCTCTTTATACTATATGGGTCGTTAAATGGTTCTCTTTATACTATTACATCTAATCCGTGTAGTTTTGTTCATGTTGCCTCCTCATCTTTATGATAATCTGAATAGGATCCAAAGGTTGGTGAAAGATAGATCATTGGAGTCTTTCCAAGTTGAACCATTTTCAACTTGTCAATCCTACTTGGGAGGAAAGATGGTGACTATGTCTTTTAAGGCAAAGGGTTATAGAGCCACAGAAGTACTAGTTTTGATTCATTTTGACTTGTGTGGACCTATATCCATGCAAGCCCGTGGAGGGTATGAGTACTTTTTCATATTTACTGACGATTACTTGAGGTATGGATATGTTTACCATCTTCACCACAAGTCAGATTGCTTTGAGAAATTCATGGAATCCAAGGTAGAAGTAGAGAAGACGTTAGGTAAACAAAAAAATTAAGATGTTACGATTGGATCGTGATGGTGAATACCTCTCCACGAGTTCAAGGATCATTGACATAATGTGAGATTACATCCGAGTTGACTGCACCAGGCACGCCTTAGCAGAATGGTGTGTTAGAGACAAGAAAGTGAACTCTCCTAGAGTTGGTTCATTCGATGACGAGTGATGCAATGTTGCCCATTTTCCTTTTAGGGATACACACTAGAGACAACAACATACTTGCTAAATCGTGTTCCTTCCAGCTCGGTCGATAAGACCTCTTATGAGTTGTGGAGCAGGCGCAAGGCCAGGTTTCACCACATAAGAATTTAGGGTTGTACAACTTATGTGCTGAACAAGCAAGACAACAAGTTGGAATCACGTTCGGAAGTGATGTTGTTCATAGGGTAACCACAAGTCTCGATCCACATCATCCTTAAGAAATTACAAGGTGATTGAGATCCACTCAAAGTGTCAGTTGTGCAAGATATGGCTCCACAAGCTAATGTATAATCTATTAACACAACACTTAACACTGTTCGACGTAGTGAGAGGGTTACTTTTAGCCTTGATTGGTTTACGTTCACTGTGGAGACATTTGATCAACTCCCGGCTCATGAACAAGATATCGTAGATCTTTACACATACACTGAAGTAGTGGGAGATGTAGATGTCGATTCATGGAGAATCAGTATGGACTCATATCGATTGGTAGTATGTGGGTATACAAGAGCAAGAGAGGTCCTAATGGAGAGATCATGGCTTTTAAACCAAGCTAGTGGCAAAAGGGTTTACTTAGAAAGAGGGTATCAATTATGAGGACACCTTCTCACTTATAGCAATGATCAAGTCCATTAGAGTACTCCTTGACATAGATGCTCACTTGAACCTCGAAATCTGGCACATGGATGTTAAGACCGCTTTTTTAAACGGTCACCTTGAGGAAGGTAGAGACGTCTATATGAGACAGCCAGAACATTATATGAAGATAGGAGAGAGCATCTAGTATGGAAGCTGAAGAAGTCTATTTATGTACTTAAGCAACCTTCCCGGTTATTGAACCAGTGTTTTGACAAGGCTGTCAAGTCCTATGGTTTTGACTCCTTTCCTAACGAGGTTTGCATATAGCGTTATAGTGTTGATTGATCAGTGGTATTTCTTGCACTTAACGTAGATGACATCCTTATCATTGGAAACAATGTTGAATGTTATCAGACGTAAATAAATGGTTATCCAAGCATTTTCAAATGAAGGATCAGGGAGAAGCTGCGTACATCATTGGGATCAAGGTTATCCGAGATCACAAGAAAATGATGTCGATCTTATCTGAGGTATGCTACATTGATACTGTTATTGCTTATTTTAGCATGCAAGACGCCAAGAGAGGACAACTTCTATTCAAATATGTGAGTTACGTCAAAAGACCTACATCTTAATAATCTAATCTTAAAACCTTATGTGCTTTCATTGCCTATCATACTGATATAGGTTTACCTGAGTCTGTTTTCAAGTTAGTATAAGGTTTTGACTATCAAAAAGGGGAAAATTGTTGGGAGAAAAAAGTTTTGAATGATTCTAAATTCTTAAGTGATGTTGAACCAGTTTGTATACTAGATTTTAGCATAGAATCAGTCTAAGTCTTTATAAGAAGACTTATATTGTTTTCATATGTTGTTTCGCAGTTCAGGTCAGCCTGTCTTGGAATTCAGTTAGTCCAGATTGAACTCATGATGAAGATAAGACTTGTAATTTGAAGTTCAGTTCAGTTCAGTCTTAGTCCAACTCACTGATCTATGAGGTTCGTCACACAGATCCTGAAGTTGATGGTCAATATAGTTATCCAACTACCAAATAAGTCTTGACGAATCACAAGCTGCCAAGAAAGCAATTTTCTGGAACAAAGCTATTTGATATGTAAAAAAAAAAAAAAAAAAAAAAAAAAAAAAAAACATTTTTAGGACGCCGATTGTTGTCAAATTTGACGACATGATTGTTGTCACATCGCAGCTAATGATAGACGATCTTTGTCCAACATATTTTTTCTCATGGCGCCTATTGATACAGAAGGCTTGCCGCATACAAGGTTAAGGTATCAAAAAACGAGCATTCTCTCTAAAGCGAAGATTTACACTCCATATTTGTCTAAGTTCTTCATTATGATTCCCTTTCTGTCCATCTAAGCATTACATATTTCTATATCCATATAGAAAAGAGAGTTTATATCCTTAGAGATTGTTCTCATCTTGTAAAGGAAACTCTCATTATTTTGGACAAACAGAAAACCACCAAAACCCTTAGAAAGGTGTTCCTGTTTCATAGTTAGTTTGTTTGATTATAACTGGATATTAACAGTAACCATGGACGCCAATGAAATATCTGTACAGATAGAGAGTAGACGTATGAGTTGTTATCTCCGAACCACCATAAATTTGTGCATTCTTACTTTCTGCATTTAATCTATTAATTCGTGAAAAACATTCAAGTGTTTTCTATGTGACTCATAACTCAAGTTGATCATTTAATCTAGTGCACAAGATAATCACAATTTTCAAATAAAGATTTTTCTAGAATGTATAAAGGGTTCACTATTTTGCATGCTGGTTAGTCTTACCACTGTCATTATCATACTTGAACCACATGATTTAAGGGAGTTCGAGACATAGGTCTATCATCTGTCTAAGATTAACTCCATGTTCAGTTTTTAAAAAATTATATCATGCGTATTACCTTATACACCTTAGAGTATGAGGACCAATAATAGGGTATGGAAATTTTAATTATGCTAGCTTGAATAAATGAATGTACATCTCGGACCACTTTATTCTTCATAAAAGGTTGCACCCACCTATTTATTTTGTTGAAATTACACACAATACGATTTTTTTTTTTAAAGGACTATAGTTATAGATTTCTTCACCACCCATAAACAAACAAAAGTTACACATGGCTGCAGTCCAAAGTATGTTTTACTTATATAATTAATTTGTTTCGCAATTCATCTTTATTGTGATTTGTGCACGTGAATCGAAATTGATAGATCATGATTTAATTTATAATTATTCTTATCAACCACCGCTCCATATATTTTCGTTGTTTTTGGTCTATTTATAGCCAACTACTTTTCGACCATTTCACATGGTTAAATCATTTCACATAGCCATCCCCCTTGAAAAAATAAAAGAATATTTTAATTATTAACGAAGAAATAAATTATTTGTTTTTATTTATTATTTATGTTTAGGAATGAGAATAAAATTGATTTATCCATGAGTAAGATATATATATATATATATATAGTTTATTTTCATATTGAAAAATATCCTTGTATATATTGAGAATAAGTAAGTTCTAATCCTTGCGTTATAGGTTATCTAGCTATTGCCTCTTCTAGACTTTTGAATGTACACTTCTACTGTTACCCCTTTTCCTCATTCATTTTCACATACATACATTATACATACATGCATATTATAAATGTACGTAATACTCACAAATGTTTGACATATAGCTGAAGACTCTATTGCATATTTTAGTTATAGCTAATCAGGCTTGAAAAAACATACAATCAATACGTGAAATGAAAGTAAGTCCATTGACGATTTGAAATTTGAGAAAATCTTGTAAAAAATGCAGTTGTAACCAATTCTTAGCTACCTCCATTGAAAGAGGATGGAAGCACGTGCACTTAAATCAACAGTTGGAGACTCAGTACTAAGTAGTGGGCGGGTTACCATTATGGATCGATCTCTCTTGTGGTAAAAATTCAAATTCAAACTAAAATGTTTGAATACCGAAAAGAAAAACATTCAACATCATTGGCCCCGCAAAAAAAAAAAAAAAAAAAAAAGGTTTTCCAATAAAGTAAAGGTACGTATGATATTGAAATTAGTAGACTTTGAGCGAGTGAATAATATTCTTCAAACTAATTTGCCCGCCTTAGACATTTGTAAAAAGCTACATATGTCTTAGACCGGTAGTTTATTTTGTTTTAGTTCTGCCATTAAACCTATAATAACGATTAGGACTGTTTCACTTTAATTAATTTCTATAGAGAGAAAAATATGGTTATCAAAAGAAATTTAAATACTGATAAATAAAGAATAAAAACAAAAACTTGAAAATGGAAAACATGCAAAATTAAATCACTTCCTAGGTTTGATATATATAATTGGTATATCAACTGCAGTACTTGCTTTCTCACAAAACAATTACAAGTGCAAAAGAAGAGCACTCTCAATGGTTGAGGATTAGCAGGCCGAGGTTGTAGAGTTTAAATCCAAGGTCATAATAGTGATTTGACATCAGCAACGCGATCCTTTCCGACAGTTGAGGGAGCCCGCTCCGGAGGTGATGGAGCTAACTAGGCTGGAGGGGCGGGCACCGAGGCTTGACGCCTTGGCGTAGCTCGACGAGGCTCCGGCTCCCGATGGCGTAAAATAGGCACCATTCAGCATTAGGTCCCCTTCCGATCTCCAATTCCAACCCTTCCACTCACTTTCAGGCGCATCTTCATGCTTGGTCACCTTCAATATTCAAACAATTTAATTTACCAACATTTATTTATTTCTAAATAGTGTAGTGTATGCATTGATTAGTGTACTCTAGCAGTTGCTATATTAAATAAAGTCGTTTGGTCTAATTAAAACACAACAGCCAATTTTAATGACGTCATAAATTCCTCTACCTCTTTGCTGAATCTATAATTCGGTGCAAGGAATCTGTTGCCTTGGCTATTAATCGTGGGCGCCACGCTCCCTCCAATAGCATACATCTCCCAATGCATGTAGTCATTATTCACCACATGGAAGTATCCATGTCGACATCTGCACGACACGACATATATCGATAAATCGAACTTAATGTCAAAAATCGACTATAATATATTTAATTAATCACCTCGGCATTCTTTGGACAAGCCCTTCTCCAAAGTGATTAAAGGCAATTGTAACTTGCATGGCTTTATCTCCTGCGTATGAGTCACTATGCCCTAAAAGCATCACCTTATCATGATGAGTCATGTAGTTGTTTGACAGGGTGATGGCTGTGGACCCTTCCACGGCATCAATCAACCCATCATCGCAGTTGGAGAAGGAGCAATGATCCACCCACACGTGGCTCCCACCGAAGATGGAGACTCCATCGCCGTCGGATATGGTCCTCCACCCGTAGTGCCGTGGGGAGGACCGCACCATAGCATTCCCCCCTTGCTTGCAGTCGTGGATGTGTATGCCATGTATGATGATGTTGGTGACATATTGTATGGTGATGCATGGGCCATTAGCAATATGCACACTTGCTCCCCTACCGTCAATGGTCTTGAATGAGTTCATGATCAACTCCTCCTTCAATTGAATCACCATGTCACGAGCGAATATGATCCACAAGGGCTCCGCTTGGATCACGCCGTGACGGAGCGTTCCCGGTTTAGGGTTGACGGGGTCGTCGTTCCCGGACTCCGTCACAACGTAGATCTTACCGTTTTTGCCCCCGATGGCATTCTTGCCGAAGCCAATTGCGCAGTCGGCTAGCTTCTGCCGGTTCTTCTCCCAGTTGGGGTCGCACCGCCAGCAGTCGTCGATAGGGTTCCCCGTGTTGCATGATAAGAACCCCAATTTCCTCCTCGAGGCATTCAACTTGCTACATTTGGAAAAAAAGAAAAAAAAGAATGTCACCCAAGGCCAATGCAACTAGAAAAGTATACTAAATTAATTAAAATGAGTTGTATTAAATGCAGTAGTGTTTGTACCTATGAACTTCTTGGACTACTAATTCAGGATCTTGTAGTGCTGCAGATGAGGCAATGATGGAAGGGAACAAGATGCAAAATAAGATGAAAAAGAATGGGAGTAAAGCAAATGCCATTGCTCTAGAGAGAGAAGTGGAGGAGGTGAGAGAGGAGGGAAATGAATGGAGTTTATAAAGGAGATTAAAGCCGGACAAGATGGCGTGAATTAACTAAACTAGTAGGGTCCATTTTCCTTGATTACTGGTTTTGCGGAGATTTAACCGCAACAAGCTTCCTAGTGACAGTACGCCTAGCTACTCATGGTAGTTTTGGTAGTTATGGTGGTCCAAAAAAAGGTGTGCATGACTCTGATTTCTTCAAGAGATTCTCTATTATGTTATCTTAATCATCATTGTTACTACTCGTCGCGTCCTACATCGAATAATGGGAGTATATTATGGCTATAACGTTTATTAATAAAATACTAATATGGAGTAGACTATTCAACATACGAGATAAATATTGCGTGTTTAACTTTAACCACTACCAATGACACAAATTACTAAAAAACACATTTCCAACTTCCATCGCATTCACATAACTACTGAAAAATTAATGGTGCCTTTTAACAAATAAATCTTGAATTTGAAGCCTATTTTAATTTCTTTCTCGTCTTTTTAGAAAAAAAAAAAAGAGAATGTATATTTTATTATATCAACTTATCAATCATATATCATATATTTTTAGTAATTTTTGAATTACTAAAGCCGTCAAGTAGGTAGAAAATATGATTGACTAAGAATAAAGCCCTTAATAAGGTGAAGCATTTCAAAGTTCCAAACATAATGTGGAAAAGTGAAAAATCAGAACAAAAAAGGTAACACTGTAGTAATTTCTTGTGAAAAAAGATTTCTACTGACTTATTCCACAAATATTACAATCCAAAGATAATTATGAATTTTGACTTTTGCAAAAAATTGAATGGATTTTATCTGATCCCTTCACTTCTAAAGGAGAATCCAATAAAAACATACCCACTTGATTTTATTTTATTTTATTTTTTAAGATGGGAGTTAATCTATTAACCGTTATATGACATATTATACTAGTAAAATTCACTCTTGTCTAGCAACATGTAAGCCTTACAAAAAAGATGAATCGCATTTTAAAACCTCTGCACGACAAGCGAGCCTATTAAGGGGTCCGTTATGAACTCAAATTTCATGTTATTATGTTAATGCAATTTTAGAAGTTCTATACACAATAAGTTTTGCTTAGATAAATCCTATTTTTGTTTTTTGTAATTAAATTGAAGTTAAAATGATTAGATTCGAATAATCAAATAAGATTGAAAGTGACATTAGTTCACAGTTATAGATTGGATCCACTATTTTGTTTATCATGTCTTAATGTTATTCCATGATTGTAACCATTTAAATGCTTACGAGCTTATGAGATACGAGATCTCATCCCTACATTTACATTTACAGTACATCTATCTACCGACATAAATTATTTGAATTTGGTTGTGGGTGCTAGACTACCATATATTTTCCTTCAACATAACGATTTAATCAAATAATTAAACGGTCGTGACAAGCATGCTTTTGTTCTCTTGTATATGATTCTCTATTCCACCTAAATAATAATCTTTCGCAACAGTTGGTTTGTCCTGAAGTAATAATTGTAATTTGTTTTTTATTTGTAAGAAGATGAGAATTCACGGTCGTTATTACAAATGAATATTAAATAAATAAATATCGGTGGATTTAAGATTTTAAATAAGTAAATTTGGTGCGGCCCGCCCCCCACATCATTTACTATCAAGTATCAATTACAAAAAATACAAATTGTTAATCATGTTCAACAAAATCAATTTAAAATTGTTGGTCGAAATTAAAATTGTTACCAGTATGTTTTGACAAACACCACATTTATAATAATCGGTAAAATACAGAGAAAAGATAAACATATCAGAAGGCAGAAGTATTAGTTGATGTAAAATTTGTAAATTAATACGTATACCTCTCATTTTCTCACACCCCGCTAACTCCGGCGTAATAGATGATCCACCAAATTCTAGCATGGCAAAAGCAGCATCTCTCATTTTGCCACGTATTGACGACGACAACATAGACACGTGGCCATGAGGGATTAGTCCACCTTATTCTCTTGAAAGCTACTTCCCCACATGCAGATTTGCTCCCAACTTTTTGTCTATATATGAATAATATTTCGTAGCCTATCATGAAGGATATTTGATTGCAACGACTTAGTAATTTGTTTATAAGCAGGACGGATTCTGGAATAAAAAATTAGCGGGAATATGGAATGGGTCATCTATAGCTATATATTCATAATATAAGTATATAATACACAATATAATTATAGTTCATTCACTTTGAAAGAGTTTTAGTTCCCATTTTCTACTAACAGAGTGAGTTTGTATTTGATCCACTTTCTGTGACATATATATACATTGTATATTTATAACTAATATGATGATGAACAAAGAAGTTCTGATAAAACTGCACAAACACGAGTTCAATTTTGTAATCGAAAACAGCCTCATAGTTGGAAGTTTAAAGACTTCAAAGTTCCAACCATGAGTCATGTTAAGAGAATGGTTGATGGATGCTTATTGGATTGTGACTTGGAAACTTCTTCACCCACTAAAAACTTCCCCTCTTTTGGGGTTTATTTAGATCCACTTCAATCAACATTACAGTTTTCGTAATCTATTAATTAAGCAAGCCCACATGTACAATGCCTATTTCTGGTGCTCATGCTAGGACATTACGGTCTCAAATTTATAAACCAATAATAAATCTAAACATTTTTTTCCAATCACACCTATTTCTAACCTGAAAATGAAATTTTTCTTAATTTTCACCATATTTCTTGTCATCATAGACTCAGAATTTCTTACATAAGTCTTCATTTTTAGAACCAAAAGTAGTATCATCAACATAAATTTCAACGAGAAGAAGACATTGTTCTTAATTTGTATGTACAATGTACTATCCACCGTCCCCTTTTGAAATCCTTTGTACAATAAATAGAAAGGGGGACAGAGTATCATACCAGGCTTGAGGGGTTTATTTAAGACCGTAGAGTGCTTTCCTGAGGCGATATACCTGATTACCATGAATGAAGCCAGGTGGCTGGTCTATTTAGACTTCATCCTTAAGATCGCCGTTCAGAAAAGCACATTTGACATCCATTTTATAAACCTTGAATCTTGATGATCAACATAAGCAACAAATAAGCAAACAACCTCCAAGCATGTAACTGGTGCAAAAGTTTCCTAATAATCGATGCCTTCAGACTTGCAATATCCTTTTGCACTTAATATAACTTTGTTTCAAATAATGATGTTTCATCGCGCTTATTTTTTATGACCCATTTAGTTCTTATGACAGTTTGATGGGTAGGTCTATCAACCACTTTCCATACTTTACTACGTCTGAGCTGATTCAGCTCCTCTCTTGCATGGCAGTCACCCAGTTCACATTATTTAGTGCTTCCTCAACTATCTTTGACTCTTCAATAGATAGGAAGCCCAAGAACATTGCACATCCAATTGGTGACGAGACTTGACTCCATCAGATGGATAGCCAATAATATCTTTTTTGATATGGCTATCCTTCCATGACTTATTCTTCATCTTACCTGATATGTTATGAGGGTTGAACTGTGTCAGCGTGAGTATCAAGTTGATCATCAGAAACAGAGCATAGTTAATTAGGAGGTACTGAGTCATTATCAGGGTTGTTGTTTTGAGAATCATTAGATATTCCACTTAATTTATTACCTTAGTGATAATCTCAGTTACCACTAGGTTTCTTCATCGATCGTATGTACCTAATATTGAATATGTCTCGTAGATTCAGTATTCTCCTTTTGTTGAGTTTGAGGTTCATGTTGAACAGATGCTAATTCATCATCATTATCCCTGGTCAGGTTCGGTAGAAGGATCTGACAATCTCAAGCTCAACTCTTTTATCTTCTAAATGATCTCCTCAGTCTCAGGGTTTGGGATCTTTGCTTGATTACTGTGCACATTAACAAATTCATTAAAAACAACTTGAGGTGTTTCCTCAATACAAAGAGTCTGATAGTGAAATACTCTATAAGCATTGCTAACTAGAGAACATGGTCGGGCACGACTTCGTCGTTAAAATCGGTCGCGAACCAAACAATATTTATAATTACACCTACGACACACAACTAAACTAATACTAGCACAATTAGCAAGCAGAGATCGAATCCACAGGGAATGGGTAGATTTAAACAATTTATCTCTAATGGCCGAAAAAGGGTTTGGTTAGTAACCACCATTAACTTTGGGTTTAATTAAAACTAGGCAATAATCATAAACTGTGCAATTAAAAATAGGGGATGAGAACAAATATTAAAAGCGACTCGGCTTTGGGCAGATCCACACTAATCGGCCTCCAATCCTCGATTCTAAGATTAATCGGTTTCCTAAGGTTGCTTGGTTAAGGTGCCGTGTTGAGCACGGACGCACCTAAATCTTATTCTTGAAATAGAGAAGGAATGTTGAGCATTAACCTACTCCCTACCCTAGTGTCGATCTACCATGTTGAGCATTGCATAGATCTACAACTAAGGAGCATTAATATCCAAGAAACCGAACTAGCAAAGCTACCCATGTTGAGCATGAAAGTAACTCTACCATCTCCCCTGCCTGTTCAACACCAGCCCAGTTAACCTAGGTTGATCAGTCTTATGCTATCTTAAACAGGCATCTACATAGATCTGGACAGAAATACTTAGTTAACCAATTTTAAGCACATTAAGATCTCATGAAGGCAAGGATCGGGTGTTTCACTGCCCTAGCAGAATCTAGGGTTTAGCTACACATATTTAGAACAAGAAAGCAAGCTAACATGCAAGAGAATAACATCATATATGCAGAAAACACTTACTTGAAGAGCATTAACTACTGAAACCTTAAATAAACGGAATTAACAGTACATAATTAATTGAGAGAAACAGAACAGTTACTGAGGCAGATCTTCGAAACTTAAATGCTTGAGAAGGGGCGAGAATTAAAGAGCTTTTACTATCTAACTTGAAGGTTGAAGAACATGAACTAAACTAGAGAGCAATTTCGAATTAGAAAGAGAAAACTAAAGTAGAGAGAGAGAGTGACTAGAGAGTTATTAGAAGTTGTGGGATATCTTCCCCTTACATAACCAAAATAATAATAATATAACAAAAGGTAAGTCTAAATCAAGTCATGCTTTTCTTCTTGAGCCTCTCCATGCATTAATTGCAGCATGGGAAGATTTGACCAAACTGGGTGGAAGCTGATGGGAGCAGTTCGGCTGTGAAAGGAAATCTTGCCAGGCTGGGCGGTTGTGGCAGGAAAAGTATCCTGCCACTGTACTACTCTACACCAATCTCTTTCATAGCTAGTAGCTCAACCAAAAGATTTCCCTCCAATTTCTTCCAATTGTATTGGGCTGGGCTTCTTCAAATCATCATTTAAGACATTTCTTTGGTCCACTAAGCTGGCCCAATTGGGAGGTCCAAATCCTGCCCAGTTCAGTCTAATATTCTAGCCCAAAACTCCTTTGATCACATAAATCATGCATGCAGCTTCCAATACGTACATGGGCAATATTCACCACCTTTTCGCCTTTTATCCACCTCCTACACGCATAAACCCGAGACAAACAAGCATAATATCAGTAATATAAATGCAACAATTACGTGCTTATCAGAGCATCCACATAGTTAGACTTGCTTCGAATACTTTTAGATAGTCTTTACCATTGTCATGAGTGAAATACTGACAACCAGATATATGAAAATAAGAGACACAAAGACTTCCTTTTGTTCCCTGTTGTCATATGTTGTGCACTTTTGTCATCGTGTCAGAATAGATCAGTTCTGAGTGTAACATGCAGTTGTAATGGCTTCAACCTATAGTTTCTGAGGAATTTTAGATTTTGCAAGCATGACTATTGTAGCTTCTTTAAAAGTGCGATTCCTCCTCTCAAAAAATCTATATTGCTGAGGTGTTCTAGCTGTAGAGATTTCATATTTGATGCAATGAGCCTTTAGCAAATCTTCAACTAGAGAATTCAAAACTCAATTTCGCTTTCTGAGCAAATTCTCTTAATCTTGATGTTCTTCTGTGTCCTCAGCTCCATTAGTAGCTCAAGCAGATTTTCTTGACATCCTTATTCTTGTAGAGAAATACCACCCAAGTGTACTGTGATCGCTATATTGCACCAAATAAATCCTACAAATCTGAGATTTATATTCACTATAGTAAACAGGGTATCAAACATAGGAAACAGAGACTAGTTACCATTTTTCTACTTATCTTTTGGGTTTTTGGTTAGCAACCACTCAAGTTTTTTGTTTTACTAAACTAAAAATTTTAAAACTAAAAATAACATAAACGTATTAATTGGGTAATTGAAAGACACGCCTAACAAAATATTCCACACACATTATTCCGATCCTCGGCACTAAATAACAATTAATCCTACGATTCAACTAGTGATAGACCACCGTAATTAAACTGACACGACCCTTAATACCCTTACTTAGTCCGTAGCCGCCATGTTGGGCATCGAGATGACTACCTCTCTAATCTAGTTACAACCTACGTTGTTGGACAATCAATAGATTTAATAACTAAACAATCTTATCGATCTACTTAAACTTAGTTTAGGAGCCTACTCGTATGTTGGGCATCCAATAGTCTCCTACAGGTTTAATCATATTACTCTTTCGAATAACCTTGCTACTTTCCTAGCCTTGTTCTATGAGAAACAATAGAAGTACTAGGTTAGCTACAAACTGCACAACCTAGGGTGATCAAGCTTAAATTACTAGCCAGATTAAGTAAATCAAAACTAAACCAAAACCCTTTAAATTAATCATAAGCACCTAAGCCTCACGTACTATCATTGTGAGTGTTTCACATCCCGCCGAACTCTAAAAACTTAGCTACTCATGAAAACGTATCGACTGTGCAGGCAAGACCCTACGCAGAATAGAACATAATTCATTTGCAACCTAGAAACTAACATGCATGGAAACAAAAGTTACGAAATGGCAAGTACGAAATACAAATTTTAAAATAGAAAACAAACTATATTATAAAACGAGAGTAATGATTAACAAGTCTTCGATCTCTCACAAACCGATGGAATTATGAAAACAATATTGAAACAGCTTTCGAACTTAAACATAGAAACATAAAAACTAAGTGTTCGTTCTTCCTCTCCCACTCGAAAAGCTAAAACTAATGGCATGAAACTCGATCAAAATTCTTGACGGAGTTGAAAGACGGCGGGGCAAGAAACTTAAAACAATGTTGAACGGGAATAGATGATACATTTTCTTGCTCCTTCTCTTCTGATATAGAGCTACTCCTAGATCAAGTTAGATCTAGGGTAAATCTTTGGATAAGGAAAGATTTCTAAGATAATGAAATATCATACCCTTTCCTTTTTCTTCCTCTATCCGCCCTCCTTCTTTTGTCCTTCTATTTCCGGCCAAATTTCAATCAAAACACGCCCTTCCTTGCTTGAATAAGCATCGCCACCTTGCATCCACATCATATGCCAAATCAACCTAAAAACCTATAAGAATGCCAACCAAAGTGATTCACCGGCACAATTAAGTGACATTTCGGGAATAAATAATAAGGTAAGAAAATGACTCATCATGTACCACGATCAATCATCGACCACTACGAGTGTTTATTTGCTTCAAGTTATGCTCAAGGGTGTCATAGAGCCAAATAAATATATTTGCAACAACTCAAATATACCAATGGTTAAAGAACTCAGCTTCTCCTACTCTTGGTCCGGTTTCCTTTTAGGTATGCTTCACACTCATGTTCCTTGTTGAACATTTCATTTGGCTATCCACTCACAAGCGAGTTTTTGGCTTGTTTGTTCAGTTCCTTGAAGCTCAAGTGACTCGGTCTCTTATGCCAAAGTCAAACGATATGAGTTAGTGGTTTGGGGGAAATTGTAGGGAGATGATTCAGTACATCTGATACTGAGTAACATTTGTATAAATGTTTAAAGAGAAATCGAAGATCCCAAAACCCCTGAGTGTGTGATTAACTGACATGATGTAATAGGCTAGACCTGCTTTGATCTCTCTAGATTATTTTGTCTAAGTCATGTAAGGGTAATTGTTGGACTAAACTTCAATAGGGAAGTTAAGGTTCCAGAACCCCATGCCATCGGTTCAGTAGAGCTCTATCTATATAAGAGCTTAGTAGTTTGTCTTCGAGTCAAGAGATGGACGCACTCAATAGAAGATCACTCTTTAGCTGACTCAGAAAGAAGACTTAGTACGATCATCCTTGATCTACTGAATGGGCTACGACTCAGTTGCAGACCGTACAACGGAAATCGACAACCTGACCTTATCAGTCGAATGTCAGCAGAGGAACACTTATGTTCGAGGTTCAGAGGAAGTCAACTCAGCTAGAAGACTGATGTTTGACAAGTCTCACCTACCACCATACATCGACCAATGAGAACCAAGCGAAGCTTATATGCTCTAACACAAAGCTGCTCTCATGCACAGAAAGCCAACCACTCTCTACGGCGACATTCAAATTATATAACCGTTTTCCTTGGAGTCTTGTGACACGTGGCATGGTCCCCTCCAATGGATCTATGCATGCGTCACAACTATATAAAGAGATCATCTTCAAGAGTGAAGATGTTCAACACACGAACCAACGAGGAAAAGAGAAGCAAGAAATTCAAAGCATACATTCTCAAGCACTCTAGCAAACGTACTGTTACATCCAGCGAAGAACTAGAAATCTTAGAGATATCCTAGTGGTTCTTCACTCTAGAGTTGTTCCCGATCTCTTTTCTAAGCTAACCTTGTTATTGTAAGAAGTCCTTCTTAGCTAGAGACAAAACCTTCAAACTTCGGTTTGATTTTGTAAAGTTGCTAAGAACTATAACTTAGAAGGTTTTGTCCAGTGCACAAAATCTTGTTGAGGCTTGCTCAGATTAATCAACAAGACCTCATGTTCAGCAGGACCGTGGAAATAGGATCTTGCGTATCCGAACCACATTAAAAATTGCTCGTGTCATTTACTATTTTATTGCATCTGTGTGTCAACTGCTTGCAAAATCATACTTTCAGGAAAACAGATTTGAAAGTGCACTAGCCAAAATTGATTTGGTTTGCATAAAAATATTTTGTAAAGAGAAGAACTTAAATCGGGCCTACACAATTCCGCACTTATTCATCTACTGAGATCCTCAGTACTGACATCAGTCAGTAAAAAGGGTTCAGTAATTAAATCACTATGCCCCGCGATCAGAAGGCTTAACTGGCAACTAAACTCGTTCGGTAGCATACTCAGTAAAACACTGACCTTTGCGTTCGAGCAAAAACTTGGACTCAGGTGTATTCACCCCCCCCCCTACACATGATACTCATCTCTGGACCAACAATTGGTATCAGAGCGCTGTTCTTTTGATAATCATTTTGAAAACATACTAGTCTACTCGAACAGATCCTGAAAAACATTTTCATTGCACGAGCACCTCTTCATTCATTCTTATACTATTTACTTCAACATGTCTGATATGATAGGCATTCGGATGGTACCGATGTTCTCAGTAGAGAACTATACGGTATGACGCGTCATAATGGAGGCACACCTTACATTGTTGCACAACAGTATGACTGATGTCCTCGAGACAGGACCAATCATTCCCATGATCGACAGCATCGAATTTGCTGTTGTGGGAGGTGTAGGAGCACAAACAGAGGCAAAACTTCCCAAAGATAAAGTCATCTTCACGCCTGAAGTGAAGAAATTGCACAATCTAGACCGAGTAGCACGGAACACAATCCTGACAACACTCAGTGATTCACACCTCGACAGAGTGCAATATTGCAAAACGGTGAAAGAACTTTGGGATGCCCTAACTGTACTGAGCCAAGGAACCCCGCAGATCAAAGAGAACAAGCTAAAGTTGGAGCTTCAAAAGTTTGAGACATTCGCCATGCAACCCAATGAATCCATTGACGAGCTTAGCGTCAGATTCACAAATCAGATCAATGTGATCAACGGGCTGGGGAAGACGTTCACCAACAAGGAGATGAACACCAAGATCCTGAGAGCGCTGCCTCGACTGAACTAGCATCCATTTGCTACTTATTTACATCGCTCTGATCTAAATGCTTTAACTCCTAATATTATCATTTCAAAACCAAAGACAGAGGAGTTCGAGCACAGTCTTCCCCAACGAAGCATAAGCGCTCCAGCTGACACCCCAATCGACCATGCTTTTAAAGCAACAGTCAGCACGTCTGGAGCAAGCCCCAGTTCAGCAAGCAAATCAATCGCAACTACAGTACCAAAATCAACTACTGAGGATCTTGCTGAACGATACGAGCTTCTGGCTCTGAAGTACCGGAGACTTTCTTCTGATTGTCAAGTCCTTACTGATTCAGAAGCGCTTGTGGTAAGACAAAAGGAAGAGATTGAATCTCTCATGACTAAGTCTCAGCATCAAGAAACTCAGATATCAGTCTTGACCAAGGACAATCTTGATAAATATACTGAAATAGCTAGGCTCAGTCAGAAACTCGTCGAGGTTCAGAAGGACTATGAGTCACTCAGGAGAAGTGATGAAGTATGACAAAGACTAATGACTGAGAAGTACCTGGGAGCCAAAGAGAAGTTAGAGGGATTGCAAAGGGCTCAAAGGCCAGCCACCGTCGAGGAAGGACTTGGCTACATAAATGTAGCATCTACCTCAACCTCAAAAGACTCAGATAAGTTGGCTGACCGGTTTGTCCGAGGGGGAACTCAAGCTGCGGAACCAATCACCCCTCAGACAAAGAATAAGCATAAAATCCAAGCACCTCAGTTGAGCTACAAGAAGCAACTGACCAAAGGTTCTAGCCCTAGAACACCACGATCAAACTCAGGGGGAACCAAGAAGGTCATGTAGGCAGAGCAGTATGGTGAACCAGAATGGGTGCATCCTGCACAATATGATTCTTACTGTTATGAGCCCTGGGTTAGGAGGAGCACGAAGAATCAGAAGAAGAAAGTTCCTGAACCCGAAACTGCCAAAAAGTCAGTACCTCCAAGTTCAGTGGAGAGAAGTACTGACACCAAGAACAAGAAGAAAGAGTCTGAGACCCCCAAGGTCGCCAGACAGATTTAGGTCGCGAAACTGAAACCGACGAACACATAACGACCCAAACTGAACCAAAAGGGTACCTAAAACTGTTTCTGTTTTGCAGGTGCAAAAGGACCTTGGATCGTGGACAGCGGTTGTTCAAGACATATGACTTATCAGAAGATCCTACTGACCAACTATGTATAAGAAGAAGGACCCAGAATTGAGTTCGACAACAACTCAAAATGATACACAAGGGGATATGGAACGCTGAACACTGGGACTGCTTCAATTCCAAGAGTAACTTATGTTGAAGGACTTCAACATAATTGATGAGTCGATTTTGTACCTAATTATTTCTGTCCGAAAAGTCTCCTAACTATGCAGGCGAGACGCTTTTATTGGCAGTTATGCAGAAAATAGGTTGATTTGGCACGACACGTGGAGATGATGTGGCAACGCATTTTCCAGCTGGAATGGCGAGATCTTGTGCGGTTTTGACCGAGAAAGAAAAGAAGGAAAGAAGAAGGAAAGAAAGGAAAGAGGGAATAAAGGAAAGAAGATGGATAAGGAAGGATTAGATATTTCCATATCTTTCAAGATCCTTTCCTTATCCAACAAGAAACCCTAGATGTGATCTAGGATCATTATAAAAGGATGAAGAGGCACGAAATTCAGACACTCTCTCACGCCCCGACCTCTCCACAACCTCGAACATCAATTCCTTTCCGATCAACCATTTCCGAAGACACCGCGACGCCGCTGAAGCCACACCGCCGCCGCCGTTCCGATTCCACCGCACCGCCGAAGAAGAAGAACTTATTTACCATTTTCGTTTCATGCAAGCAGTAGTTGAGTAGATGAAACAAACACTTCGAGTTTCAGTTTTTAATATTCGCACGTTAGCTTAGTTCGTTTCTTCAATTTCCGTTCGTTTTGAGAGATCGAAGACTATCGGTACTCTTGATCCTATTTCAATTCGTGTTTTAAATTCAGTTTATGTTTAGTTCCAGTTCAGTACGTATTTAGTTCTCTATTTTAATTAGTATCTTTACTTTATATTAGTTTTCATGCATGCTAGGGTTAGGGTTACAAATGATGCATGTTCTGTTTCGCAAAGTGTCTTATCTGTGCAGTCAGGACAGTTTCATGAGTAGCTAAACTTTTAGTGGTCTAGCAGGATGTAAAACGCACACGTGAACAGTACATGAGGCTTAGGTTCTAATAATTAATTGAAGGGTTTCGGGTTAATTCTGGTTTATTTAATCTGACTAGTAATTTAGGCTTGATCACCCTAAGTTGCATAGTTTGTAGCTAACTTAGTACTTCCATCGTTTCTCGTGGAACAAGGCTAGGTAAGTAGCAAAGTTATTCTTTAGAATAATTGGATTAAACCGGCAGGAGACTATTAGATGCCCAACATACGAGTAGGCTCCTATACTAGGCTCCCTTAGTTCGATAAAGCTATTTAGCTATTAAATCTATTGATTACCCAACAACGTAGGTTGTAGCTAAATTAGGGAAGTAGCCGTTTCGATGCCCAACATGGCGGTTACCGACTAAGTAAGTGGGAGTGAGGATTACGCAGTTTAAGTTACGGTAATCTATAACTAGTTGATTCTTAAGATTAATTCATTTTATGTGCCGATGATCGGAATTACGTATGTGTGAATATTCTGCTGGACCCATCTCTTACCTATCTAGTTAAAACAATTTATTTCAGTTTTCATCTTTTGCAATTTATTTCAGTTTTGATAATTTCTTAGTTTAGATAAAAACTTAAAACTTGCGTGGTTGCTAACCAAAACCAAGATAAGTAGGAAAATAATATATCAAGTCTTCCGTTCCCTGTGTTCGATACCCTGTGAGCTATACTGATATAATTCTCAAGTTTTGCAGGATTATTTGGTGCAATACAGCTATCACCAAATTGGCGCCGTTGCCGGGGAACGGTGTTATCTAGTTTTATTGTTTTCTACTAATCTTTTTGTTCTTATAAGTGTTGCATGAGCAGGTCTTCCAACCCTAACCTCATATTTGATCCAGAGGTCGAGAAAACAGCAAAGAGGAATAGGAAGAGGACAAAGCTACAAAAGCAACAAATTCTATCCGAGGCAGAAAACGTCTTAACTGCCCAGTTAGGAGATAGAACAGACGTCGGTGATCAGATCAGCGACTCAGAACCAGAAACTGTCTTGTTCAACAAAACAAGGCATAATACTCCAGTAACAAGCTCATAATCAGAGGAGGAAGAGATGGAGGACGAAGTGCACAATCCACAACCCTTGAGGATGAATAACGGATCACTTGACATGGGAGCGGACCTTCCAGGTCCAATCCAAATCACAACTACCGAACAAATTGATGTCAAGCTGAACATGGTCGCTGCCATGCCGAAGTTGTATGGGAGGACGAACGAGAACCCAAATTCTTTTTTGGCGTCGTTCAACCAAGTCTGCAACCTGCACCGGCAAGGTAATCTGGATGCATTCAAGCTCAGGGCTTTTCCATTCACACTACAAGATGGAGCACAAGCGTGGTTCTCAAGTCTAAAGCCAAGTACGATCACGACGTGGGCACAGATACGTACGGTCTTCTTGAAGAAGTATTTCCCGCAATCAAAGACAAATGCACTTAAGAAACAGATTTTCGGGATCGCTCAAGAAATCGATGAGACTTTCGGCGCATATTGGGAGAGATTTGGATGACTTGTCGATAGTTGTCCGAACCATGGCTATTCGGACGTGGAGCTTTTACAAATTTTCTATCAAGGTATGACCGACGAAGCAAAAGTCATGGTCGATATCGGTCTAAAAGGGAATTTCCATACAAGTCTCTACGAAGATGCAAGAAACATAATTGAAGGACTTGCGGAATCTACCTCGCAATACAAGGGGTCGAGAACAACAAGGAAAGCTGTCAATTGGTCTCATTCCGACTATATGGACGAGATCGATACTAAGGTGGATGCAAAATTTAGCATGTTACAAGACAAGCTAGACTTACTGCTTAAGCAGAACACTTCTGCTTCAAATCGATCGATTGATGATCATTCATGTGGAGCCTGCGGAGAGAAAGGGCATACATCACTACAATGTCCGGGAGAAGAAATGAATGAGACTAGAAATTGGAGTGGACAACAAAGGGTTTATCCGAACCTTAGATGGAGGCAGCCGGAAGTTCAATTTCAACCAAGGAATCTGCCTCAACAACAATTTCAACAACCATACCAGCCTCCTAATCAGAATAGCTATCAGCAGGCATACAGACTCCCGCATCAAAGGCAGTTTCAACAGCAGAGTGTCCCGTTCGCCCGGGCCGAGCAAAGCAAAGCCCTTTAGAAAAGCTTTTGGCCGAAATGGTTTCTTCACAGAAGGACACCACTGCATTTCAACAACAAATGCAGAAGGAAATGATTAATACCCAACGGGAGATGAATCAAACGAAGAAAGAGCAACAAATGACTATGGATAATTTGGCCAAACAGACGACTAAGCTGAATTCTACAATGCAAGAGATGAATAATTTTCAAGGACAACTTCCAGCTCAGACTCAGCCTAATCCGAATGCCATGGCTAATGTAAGTCAGATAAGTATGTGTGGTACAAAGGAAACTGGTGGAGAGAAGGGTGCCCGACTGCACAAGCGAGTGGAAATTCCAGAGAGTCAAGTACAACAACTCATCCACCGCTATGACAATTTGTACCAAACACCTACTAATGGTACAAATTGTGATAAACAACTGTCTCAAACATACAAGCCTCCGCACCATCGAATATATAAGCAGCAAGGTCCATCGCCTGGCCAGGCAGACCAAGGGTCTTCTTCGTTTGAAGGATTGATGCATGAAATGATTGTTTCTCAAAAGGAAGCAAATACATACCAGAGACAGATGGAGAAGAAGATAATTTCAAATCAAAATGAGATCCAAGTCATGAAGGAACAGATGCAACAATTGAAGATGGATCAACAAGTTACTTTGGAAAATCTGTCCGAACAAGTATCAAAACTAGTCAGTTCACTCCAAGATCTGAAGGGACGTCAAGGGCGTTTACCTTCACAAGCTCAAACAGAGCCCAATCTGAGTGCCCAAAACTGCAACCAAATTACACTGCTTGGAGGAAAAGGATTGTCTGGCCCAACTGTACAGGCAAGACACCCAGAGAAGTCAGCAGCGACGAGGAAGGCTACAGATCAGCCCATACCACCAGAAAGCTTAAAGAAGCAATATGCTGAAGATCCAGAACAAGAACGGGACGAGGAGGACGTCCTAACAGGCCAGTCGGAGCCTGAAAATCTGATTCCTCCACTATTCCCCGAAGGTTTGAAAAGGAAAAAGACGCCGAACAAGGAGTACATGGACTACCCTAAATTGTTCGAAAAATTAGAGATAAATATTCCATTCCTTGAGGACGTGAAAATTCCTACGTTCGGGAAGTTAGTAAAGGACGTTATCACTGGAAAAGCCCCGAAGTTCGGGAAAGTCGTGATGGACCATTCCATATCAGCAATTATTCAAATGATGCTACCCGCTAAGTGTGCTGACCCAGGTATGTTTACACTACCTTGTCTGATGGGTAGTGTTATGATTGAGCAAGCTATGTGTGATTTAGGAGCGTCCATTAATGATATGACATTGTCCGTCTATAATCAATTAATTGGAGCTGAATTAGTGCCCACTAAGCTGATAATTCAATTAGCGGATAGGTCATGCATTGCCCCGGTAGGTTTACTTGAAAACATCTTGGTCAGAATTAACAACTTTGTCTATCCAACAAATTTCTATATCATAGACACAAATGATAGGAAAGTTGAGGGTACTGCGGGTGTTTTATTGGGTAGACCGTTTTTAAAAACTATGAATGCCATAATCAATGTAGATGAGGGATCTATAAGTGTTGCATACCATAATAAAATTTATGATTATCACATTGCTGAAGCACTTAATAGGCCTTTTGATCATGAAAATGAAAATGCTTTATCTACTGACTCCATTGAAAGCTTTGTCCAAGAATATCTTGAGACGTATGTGATGCAGGATAAGATGGAGGTCACCTTGACTCAAGGGCTGATCGAATCAGATCTCGAGGATATGAGGGACGAGGAGATCACAGGAAGCATCTCAACCTTATACGCAACTCCAGAATTGGCAACTGTTAACAGTGTGTCTCAGCTGCCCAGTCAAGACGACTCTGTACCAGAATGGTCGAAAACCGTGGAAGTAAAGCCCCGACCTGAAAGAGACAAGAAAAAGGCAAGAAGGGAGCAGACTACCATCATATTGCAATGGGATAGACCATCAACCAAGTGTGAGGAAAAAATTCGGAAGAAGGCCTATGAAGATTTCGAGTGGTATAAAGATCGTGGGAAGAGATTGAAGCGGGTGATCAAGACAGTGGATGAGACTCCACTATTCATGATGTCACCCAATTGACTCTTGAAAAGGAGGTCTAGCCGAAGACTCTAAAGAGAGGCGCTACCGGGAGGCAACCCATATTTTTTCCGTTTTTCTTTGATTTAGAATTTTTAGTTTGATTTTATGCTTGGTGTTGTTTCTTTTCTTTTTCAGATTTTGGCTAAGTATGGAATTGGGATTTTCACCTACTGTACCAACTGCCTAATCGGGTGATCCAGTTTTATCCACCGGGACCTCGTGTCTCGAGTGCCTTTCCTTCTGCAGATCAGGATACGGTGCAGACTCTAAAGGACTGATCTAAATTCCCTTGGCCGCAGAGTAGATCGCCTCTGCTGCACATTTATGAGCAGACTGCCTCGCCTGCCCAAGCGAAGCGACCGGTGACCTTTCTTCCCTAATTTTATTTTTCATTTTTGTGTTTTTGTTTTATGTTTTGAGTATGTTCTTGTGTGTTTTTCTTGTTCTTACACTTGATAGGGATCAAGTGTAAGGAGGGGGGTGTTTCTTTGTATTTTATCTTTTGTCTTTAGTTTTCGTTTGTTCTTACACTTGATAGGGACCAAGTGTAAGGAGGGTGTTTTTGTGTTTATTTTTTCATGCCTTCTCTCTTTGTTTTGTCTTTTCTCTCTTGCTTGAGGGCGAGCAAGGTTTAAGTGTAAGGAGGGGGGTATTTTGTGTCGAAGCATGCCAAAATTTTTGATTTTTGAAGTGCCATTTTCTATGATCAAGCTTATCTTATTTGTGATTTTATTTTCAATATGTTTGCTTGTGGACTTTGTGAAAAGTAGATCTAGGCACGTATATGCATGTAATTTGGGATGACGAAAAATAAACTTTGTTGGATCGAAAATTTATAACCACTCACTTAAATTAGATTTGAGCCTTAAAGTAGGACACTTCCTACTATTCTTTTGAGAGTGTTTATCCGCAAAATCGCAATATGTTTGAGTCACTTGTGATAAATGATAGGAGGCACTAGGGATTTTTAGCCAAACCCGCCGCGACAAAATATTTCCGACCCTACATTATCCCTTAGTGAACCAATTTGAGCCTTGACCGTTTCTTTGATTTGAGTTAGTAAAATTTTAGCCAAGGCATTTTTAAACTTTTTCTTAACCCATGTTATTGCATGTTTTACGAACTCTTTTGTGCATGATAGTTAAAATTTGAAGAGTCTTACATATGTCTCCTACCTGCTCAATCTAGACATGCTGCAGAAAACAGATTGGATAAAAAGTCTAAGTGTAAAAATTGCTCTATTTAAGCAGAATTGAAAGTGTCCTGTCTATACAGTTGAGACAGTTTGTGCCCAGTTTGCTAAAAAGAAGGTATGTGCCACGAAAAAAAAAAGGAAAAAAAAAAGAAAAAATCTGAATATGAAACGTGGCAGAAAAGAAAGAGTATGGGTGCATAGTATTGATGTTGTAGCATTGAAGTGAATTTTCTAAAGTGGTGGGAGTTTGACTGTCTTGACTGCACAAGTGAGAGAGTTTCACATGCATAACATTGAATCTAAATTTTAATGGAGCTTAGTACCCCTAGGACCCTTACCGACATCAATTTGTCTAAGTCCTAAGCCCTATTACAACCGAATGCGAAAGACCTCCTTGATATTGCTATTGTGATGATCTCTTATCGTGATTGCGTGGATTGTTTTTCTTTGAGTGGCTTAAACCGGACATAGATTAGTTGAGTGTTGAGTGAAACTTGAGGAGATCCACATTGTTTAGATTTTGACCAAGTTGATATATGTGTGCTTAGTTTCAAAATTTGCATTATCTACTTGTCGGATGAGATTATGATTGCATGGTTTGACATTGCTTGGCTAGTGAATTGGTGCAGAGATTTTCAAATTGATTGGTATGGCTTCTTGTCTTCATTTTGTGAGTCCGTTGTTATTTTCTTTCTTCCGTTCGTGTCGAGCCTTGTTTTTGTTCTTGTTCGAGTCTTGAGTCTTTTATTTTGTATCTTGGGTCTTGGGGAAGACCAAAAATAATTAGGTACTTATCTTTTGTTCTTCTTATACTCGAGGGCGAGTATAGTTCAACTGTAAGGAGATTTGATGAGTCGATTTCATACCTAATTATTTCTGTCCGAAAAGTCTCCTAACTGTGCAGGCGAGACGCTTTTATTGGCAGTTATGCAGAAAATAAGCTGATTTGGCACGACACGTGGAGATGATGTGGCAACGCATTTTCCAGTTGGAATGGCGAGATTTTGTGCGGTTTTGACCGAGAAAGAAAAGAAGGAAAGAAGAAGGAAAGAAAGGAAAGAGGGAAGAAAGGAAAGAAGATGGATAAGGAAGGATTAGATATTTCCATATCTTTCAAGATCCTTTCCTTATCCAACAAGAAACCCTAGATGTGATCTAGGATCATTAGAAAAGGATGAAGAGGCACGAAATTCAGACACTCTCTCACGCCCCGACCTCTCCACAACCTCGAACATCAATTCCTTTCCGATCAACCATTTCCGAAGACACCGCGACGCCGCTGAAGCTACACCGCCGCCGCCGTTCCGATTCCACCGCACCGCCGAAGAAGAAGAACTTATTTACCATTTCCGTTTCATGCAAGCAGTAGTTGAGTAGATGAAACAAACACTTCGAATTTCAGTTTTTAATATTCGCACGTTAGCTTAGTTCGTTTCTTCAATTTCCGATCGTTTTGAGAGATCGAAGACTATTGGTACTCTTGATCCTATTTCAATTCGTGTTTTAAATTCAGTTTATGTTTAGTTCCAGTTCAGTACGTGTTTAGTTCTCTGTTTTAATTCGTATCTTTACTTTATCGTGCATGCTAGGGTTAGGGTTACAAATGATGCATGTTTTGTTTCGCAAAGTGTCTTATCTGTGCAGTCAGGACAGTTTCATGAGTAGCTAAACTTTTTGTGGTCCAGCAGGATGTAAAACGCACACGTGAACAGTACATGAGGCTTAGGTTCTAATAATTAATTGAAGGGTTTCGGGTTAATTCTGGTTTATTTAATCTGACTAGTAATTTAGTCTTGATCACCTTAAGTTGCATAGTTTGTAGGTAACTTAGTACTTCCAACCTTTCTCGTGGAACAAGGCTAGGTAAGTAGCAAAGTTATTCTTTAGAATAATTGGATTAAACCGGTAGGAGACTATTAGATGCCCAACATACGAGTAGGCTCCTATACTACGCTCCCTTAGTTCGATAAAGATGTTTAGCTATTAAATCTATTGATTTCCCAACAACGTAGGTTGTAGCTAAATTAAGTAAGTAGTCGTTTCGATGCCCAACATGGCGGTTACCGACTAAGTAAGTGGGAGTGAGGATTACGCAGTTTAAGTTACGGTAATCTATAACTAGTTGATTCTTAAGATTAATTCATTTTATGTGCCGATGATTGGAATTACGTGTGTGTGAATATTCTGCTGGACCCATCTCTTACCTGTCTAGTTAAAACAGTTTATTTCTGTTTTCAACTTTTGCAATTTATTTCAGTTTTGATAATTTCTTAGTTTAGATAAAAACTTAAAACTTGCGTGGTTGCTAACCAAAACCAAGATAAGTAGGAAAATAATATATCTAGTCTTCCGTTCCCTGTGTTCGATACCCTGTGAGCTATACTGATATAATTCTCAAGTTTTGCAAGATTATTTGGTGCAATACAGCGATCACCAATAATCTCCTTTATGTCAGTCAATAAAGTGATAGCAGAGTTACCTTTGACGTTGGTTTCTGTGATGTTCTTGATAAATCTACAGGGAAAACATTGTTATGAGGTTCGCGGAGGAAGAATATCTATGTTGCAAACTGGAACACCGCAGAACCTGAAGCCTGCTTCCTTACCCAGACGAAGTCAAGTGACAAGACAGGGTGGTTGTGGCATAAGAGGTTCAGTCATCTGAATTTCAAGGCAATGAACAAGCTGGCAAGGGTCTCAAAAGTCAGAGGACTGCCAAACGAAGTATTAAATCGAGACAGAAATTGTGAGGCAAGCATGAAGGGAAAGCAGACAAAGTCAAGCAATCCACCTATTCGGTCACCTTCCACTTATGGAATCATTTAACTGCTACACATGGACTTATTTGGGTCAATCAATCCAGTGACTATAATAGGCATGAAGTATGCCCTCGTCGTTATTGACGATTATCCAAGATATACGTGGGTCATCTTCATAGTCAAGATTGAGTTTTCTATACTGCTGAAGAAACTCAGTGTGGAAAAGAACATCAAGATTCAGAGGATACGCTCGGATCGAGGCACTGAATTTCTTAACTCAATCATTAAGGAGTACTGCGATACTGAGGGTATTCAGCATGAGACTTCAGCAGCTTGCACACCTCAGCAGAATGGTCTTGCTGAACGGAAGAATAGAACATTAAAAGAAGCAGCAAGAACGCTCCTAGCCGACTTTGGATTGCCATCGAAGTTCTGGGCCGATGCTACTGACACCACCTGTTATACTTAGAACAGCTCACTACTGATAAAGCAATACATGAAGACACCTTACAAACTATGGAAATGTAGAATTCCTTCTATTTCTCATTTCCATATCTTTGGTTGTCCTTGCTTTATCCACAATAAATGAAAGGATCAGTTAAAGGTCTTTGATAGCAACTCTGATCAAGGAGTGTTCTTAGGATACTCCAGGGTCAGTGAAGCCTTCAGGGTCTTTAACTACCGGACCCTTTGCGTGGAGGAAAGTCCTTTGTTGTATTTAACGAGTTAGTTACTGAGGATAAGAAATCTAGTGAAAAGTCAAATACTGAAGATGTCAGCAGCAAGCTACAGGATCTCAAGCTGAATGACGAACTGAAAAGATCCAGCATTGTTGGGGTGATGAGTCAGATGAAGAAGAAACTTAGACCCATCCCACAGGCAATGTAGTTGACCTGATAGATTCTATTGAACAGAATCAACCTCAGGTAACCCCGGTCGATGAGGAAGCCCTATTGGTAACTAAGACCTCTAATGAGAATAATAATTCATGGGGAACGAATGATGTTCCTGAGCAAAATACCCTCAACCTGGAAACTCAGTAGATCCTAACCATCTTACTGAATTGATTTAGTCGCAGAACAGTACTACTGAAATGCCTAACACTCCTGCTGACTGTACAGAAGTAATTTCAGAAGAAGAGATCAAGAAAAGACAATCATGGCTAGATGCTCACTCTTTTGATCTCGTCATTGGAGATCCTTCAGTAAGTTTAAATACAAGACCCAGATTCTGTCAAGGAGGAAGCAATTTATACTCCTATTTATTGTCTACTGAAGAACCTCAGTCAATAGAGGACGCACTAAATGATGTTGATTGAGTCATTGCAATACAAGAGGAGCTGAACCAGTTCATCAGAAATGAGGTCTAGGAGCTTGTTGATAGACCTTGTTGGTCCCGAGATAAATGTTCAGGTGTATAGGGGGGTGAATACACCTGAAAACTTTTTCTCAACTTAGAACGCGAACAGTCCAATTAAGGAGGTTGTCTGCTGAATAAATTCAGTAGACCAGGCAAGCTGTTTTGGATCGCGTGGACACAGTGACAGACTATGTTGGGGCCTTCTAGCTGATTCATGTTAGAATTCAGTACCGTTCGGTAAGAGTTCAGTGGCCCAATTCAGTTGAGTTGAAAACGTTTTTATTAAAACTGTTTCAGTAGGTTAGTGCACTCAGTTAAGCTTTTCTGAAACTCTGTTGTAGAATTTTGTAAAACGGTTTTCAGCATGAACAGTAAATCAATGCAACAGTAAATGAACACAGCGATTTTAAAGTGGTTCGGATATCAAACAATCCTACGTCTACTGTCCCAAAAAGATTAGGAAGCTATTTTATTATACTGAGTTAGTCTCAGTTGGTTTGTACACTGGACAAACACGGCCTTGAAGATTATACTGAGCAAGTCCCAATTTACAAGGTTCAAACAAGAATCTTTGAAGGATTCTCCAACAATGAAGGAGTTCTTTACAATAAGAACAGTTCAAGGTATGAACTCCTTCGATTCTAAGCTATGGATAATTCAGTGGAGCTTAGGTTAGAGGGAAAGGGAACAATAAATGGCTTCAAGAGTGATGAACAATGAGGAATAATCTCTCTGGGTTCATGTTCTATCACTTGAATAGTAGAGGCTTTGATTATATTAATCTTGGTTCCCTATAGCACAGTAGTTGCCTTTCTCGTTGAGTATTTCACTGAAGTTCTTGCGAAAAGCTTGTATCTTGTTCGTTCGATGCTCGTAAATGTTCTTGTGTTTGGTTTTTTTTATTTAATTTTCCCTCCAATTATAGAGGTGAGCTATGAATCGATCCATTGGAGACGAACTGTCCACGTGTCACTCTCTTTGGGTAGCTAACAACTCTTTTAGAAATCGTGTAGAGTCTTTTCCTCTATTTCAGGAAAGTAGTTGACTTGCAGCTTTTACCAGAACTTTGACAGCTGGTTGCTTGTCATTGGTCGAGGTGTAGAAAGTAGTTGAGACACACAAACTTCGAGGAAGATACTGAAGCTGACTTCTCTGATGTATACAACCTCGGACAACTCTACTTATTTAACATAGAAGATCATCTAACAATCAAGGAGACTATCAGGCCGTTGTTGAGTCTGACCTGGGGTTCAGTTGTACACTCCTGCTGAGTCCAACTCTAATGAAAGTCGACTCTGAGTTCAGTGAACTGCTCCTGCTGAGTCCAGTTCTACTGACTCTTTCAGTATGCTGCTCCTGCTGAGTCCAACACTACTGAACCTAAACACCTCTCAGTATGTTGCTGCTGCTGAGTCCAGCACTACTAAGTGTTCACTCCATGGTACTGAGGCGGATTGTCTGCTGAGGTTCAGCAAACAGAACTCTGTGCCTAGACCATGCTGAAGGAAGGTCTACTGAGTCTAAAACTCTTAGAGACCAAAGCATTACTATTACAAAGGAATGGTTCACCAATCAAATTAGGATTTTGGGATCTGCCAAATCTTCTAAACAATCTACTGCTAAATCATCTCTTAACAATTTCCCCCTATTTGATGATGCCAAAACCCAACACTACAAACTATCAGATACAGACTCCTTACAAATATTACAAGTAGAATCAGTGGAGTTGTACGTCAAGTTCTAATATACTGAGGGACAAAGAATACAGAAATAACTCTAACAATTTCCCCCTCAAATAGAATCTATCAATCTAAGCAAAAACAGACAAACACGATACAGTGAGTGTGTGAGTCAGTAATCAATTAGGTGATTCTGAGTGTTAAATTAAATAAATAGGCCACAGAGACAATAAGATGTTGTCAGGCCAAACAACAAAGATTCATATATATGTAAAGAAGTTCAGTACAGTTACTCTCTTGCAATTCTATCAAACAGAAACAGAGAAACTATCAAAAGCTATCTTCTGAACCGTTGAATCCTTGCCTTGAAATCTTTGGATTTATCTTCAGGCAGAGGGAGTCCATACATCTTGAATGTGCCTCTCTGCAGCTTCTAAATCTTGGGCATATCTTCAGGATCATTAGCATCGAGCTCAAGTGCAATGGCTGCATTCTTGACTTCTCCTTCTATCACGCTAGTATAGAGAGAGCCATCCAGCTTCTGAGGTGGAGGTAATGGTCTGAAAGTAGGAGTCTAAACGTCTTCTTTGCCAGCAATGGCTTTCTCGACCATGTTGTAGATACCCATATCACACTTGAAGAGCCAGTCTGCAAAAGCGTCATTCTTACGAGATTTTGGCCAGAATTGCCAGACATAAAATCGCTTTATAAATTCGGCCTTCAATGTATCCCAAAGCTGAGTTTTCTTCCATGGCATCCACTTATCAACCCGAGGCCACCTGTGAAACTTCTGATCAGTGGGTCTCTTGCCTCATCTGTACTTATAAGGGATCTCCATGTCCTTCGGCAGGGGAGGTAGAGGCTTCAGCCTTTCAGCTTCCCTGGCTGCTTCAGCAGCCTTCTCCTTTGCCAGAGCTTCTTGCCTCCTGTACATCTCAATCTGATAATGTTGTGCTCTCTTATCCAGAGCTATGATACTGAAGTTTATCATCTCGTCCATGGTCGGCTCAGCTCTTTTATTTTCCTGCTACTGCTGCTAAGAGTCAGTAGCTGTTCTCTCAGCTTCCTACTCCTTCTCCTTTTCTTTATCATCTTTGTCGCTGAGTTTTAGCTTTCTTGGAGGAGGCCTCTTAGCTGGTTTTCTTGCTGGAACCTTAGTCTTGGCCTTAGCATGAGTCTTTTTGTGCTTGTTTGCAGCTTCAGCCTCAGCAAGCTCCCTTGCCAATTTTTCATTGGCTTTGATCTGGGCCTGCTCAGCTGGGCTTATGTATCTCTTTATTCCTTTCTTCAGTGGGGTGTGTACCTTCAGAGGCTTCTTCCCCTTACCCGACACTGGTGGAGGCAGAGGAGGCTCTTCCTCATTTTCAGAGTCCTCCTCAAGGAACTCAACAACTTCTTTTATATGTTCAGCAGAAGTCTGTGTTGCTGATTCCTTGGATCTTGAGCCGCTTAGGCCAGTCTCAGGACCTACATCGCCTGTGCTGGAGACACCCTGGGCCTTACCAAATTCATTCTCTGAGGGGTCAGTGGGAGCAGATTTGCCTTGAGTCCCAGTTACTGACTTTTTCCCTTTTAATGTCCTTTCCCCCTTTTTGGCATCATCTAATACGCCAGGGGTTGGGATCGAGACTACCTTGGCTTGCATGGCTGAATAGGCATTTGCCAGCCTGTCCAAGGATTTTTGCATGTTTTCAAACCTCAGGTGCAAGTCGTTGCTCTCAATGATCAAGTATTCACTGTATTTTCAGTGAGAGGTATCAACCAATTCCTAAATCGTCTTCAGCTTAGCATCAAATTTCTCCTCACGGGCTTACTGAATGTTAGACGATCCTGAGCTCATGAGTCTGAGTCAATGTGGAGAGTCTAGTTAAGTGCTCTGATTGTGATGCCTTTAAGGTTTCCAGAAGAGAGGTCTGGGCAGCCGTCAGTGATGCTTGCTAATTTTCGAACTCAGCTCGTTGAGTGGCAAGAGAATTGCTGAGAATAGCTGAGAAATAAGGGGCAGGCGTATTCTGAATAGAGGTCCTCAGCGCCTTGATTTCCTCACTCTGAGCTATTTTAGCCTTCTTCCAGCTCCTGTGGACAGCCTTTGCCAGGAGGCGGTTCTGAGTCCCCTGACTCTTGAGAGCCTTAGCTACTGTCCGAGATCTTCGGCCTTTGGCACTAGGCGCAACCTCAAAAGCAGACTCCAACAAAAGTTGTTCTGAGTCTGAAACACGCGAGGTTCCAGCTGCCGCTGAGCCAGAAGGGAGGGAACTAACTGGTAGGTCAGCTGAGGGTTGAGCTCCCTCCTCCTGTTGAGTACCCTCACCAGGCTTCTCAAGGCCTGCATCACTGGGTAGGTCCTGATCATCAGGATCAAAACCCTCTGAAGGCGCGGCTGCTGAGGGCATACGGTCCTCAAAAAGAGCCAGCATAGCCGCCCTTAAGTCTTCGAGAGAGCTAATATCAATAGGCTCGGATTAGCCTATCTGCTGACGGATCTCTAGCTCCTCGGAATTCAGAATCTTGCAGGACCTGAATTGAATGAGTCGATCGAGGGTGATCCAGTCCTAGAATCTGATTAGCATCTGAAGCCTAGCCTTCTGAGCAATGGTCACCAAGTCAGAGTGACTTGTGATTTATGGAATGGCCTCTGAGACTTCTTGGCTGGCTCTGTCCTAAAGAGCGTCAGCTTCGTACCCGATGGTCTCAGCTTCAATGATGGTCTCAATGTCATCCACATCAATTGGAGTCATGATTTTCTCAGCTGATGGAAGACTGTTGAGTGGAGGAACATCTAATGGGGACTGAGATGTTGGATTTGAAGGCTCAGGTGCGGTCCCCTGTTCCGCTGAGGCCGCCTTCTCAGCTGAAGTTGCCTTCTCAGGCGCAACCTTTTTATGCTGAGATTGTTTTCTCAGATGAGTCTGAGTCGTCTGTCAATCTAAATGGGGTACTACCATTGCCTTCTCAGAAGATCTCCTCTTCTTCTTCTGAGGGGTAGCCCCCTTCTTGCTTGGAGTGGAAGTCTTCCTCTTCCCTTTTCGTTCCTCAGCAGCCCCTGCTCCTATCTGCTGAAGAGCAGCAGCCTTGCTGTGGAACCGAATCTTTTTAGGGTTGAAGTAACCCTTATCGGCGTAGGTTACATTGTCGTCTCCGCATAAGTCTTCGATCATGACCGATAATTTCATCCCGTATAGGAGTTTCCCTTTGGTGCTCAGACACCCAGTAGATTTATCAAATTTAGAGGCCTGTGTCTGAAACTCTTTTAGGAAAAATTCAGTCCAATTGACTTTGGCTCTGTCATAGATAGCCATCATCATCTATAGCTTCGGTCTGGACACCTGATTGAAAGAGCATGCTTGGCTCGTTAGGATTTACGTAACAAAGTACGCTAGGGCACGGTACTACGGGAGCATACAGTTCTTGGGAAATGCTGCTTTGAATGACGTTGGCTCCCCATATAATATCTCCAGATATTCATCCAAGAAGTCATCCTTGTATCCCGCGATACTGATCCCATTGTCTGGCAACTGAAAGTTGCGCTGAAGAGCCTGCTTCACTGACATCTGAATAACTTCAGTACTGGCTCTAGTAGGGTCAGCGACGTGATGAATGGTGAATGCGCCAAGAATATCTCTATCTACCTCCTCAGAATTGAGGTAGAGTTCTGAAATCTGCCTCGGGAGGAAGTATGCCGGCTTCCTCGATAGAAAATCCTCGAGGCCTGATGCTCTGAGGGCATCAAAAACCCCGTTCAAAATGTCTAAGCCACAGCAATCGAACTCCATTATTGGCTCGCATCATACGCGATCCTTCTCCAGGATCTCAATTATATTAACAGGGATGATCACTGAAATGTTGCTAGACTTCGCCATAACTGATTCTGCAGAATTTAAGTATTAGTACTGGAGAATATAATAAAGCAGTTCAAGTGCTAATAAGAGTAAATTTTACCTTAATAATCTCTGAATGAATGTTAATGCAGATTGCAAGAGTAGAAATTCTAAGTTTTTCAGAGATCTTAGGGTTTTAGCAGAGTGAAAATGGCGGTTTCAGAATCTTCATGTCGATATATATGATCTTGAAGATGAACATATTTTAGATCGACGGCTCAGTTTAAATCCCGCTTTAATAGATAGACGGTCTAGATTCGATATTTTATAAAGCAATGAGTAACTAGCCGCCTAAGTCAAATTCCAGTTGTATTTAGCCTATAGAAGCAAGTTGACATGACATGGATATAATGAAAAGCAGAGTTCACCAAACATAGCATAGAATGTCATGCATTTAATGAAACCGTTAATAATAAATGACATTCTCTAAGGCATTGAATACGATGTTGAATCAATGTCATAACAACATTAATTACTAGGTTGACTACTGAAAGAGATACGCAAACCTGTCAGCTGAACATTGTAGTCAGCTGATACCTCGTGTAGTTGGTTTCTGAATCTTTGTGTACTGAATGAGTCTAGTACTTAGAGTAAGCATTCCCCCTTGCTGAATGCTTCTCTCCTGAATCCACTTACTGACTTGAGTCAGTAGGGTCCAGCAGACCTAGCTCTACTGAAAGTTCTCTGAATCTGGCTTCAGCTAGAGGCTTGGTCAGTATATCGGCCCTTTGATGGTCAGTACGGATCTTCTCCATCCTCATATCCTTCTTTTCGACGTGGTCACGAATGAAGTGGTGTCTGATATCCACGTGCTTGCATCTAGTATGCAGAATAGGGTTTTGACTGATTGCAATAGCACTGGAACTATCGCAGAAGATCGGCACTTCATTCTAAATAACATCATAGTTGCGTAGCTGCTGTCTCAGTCAAAGAATTTGGGCGCAGCAACTTCCGGCAGCCATGTATTCAGCTTCAGTAGTTGATGTGGCTACTGAGTGTTGTTTCTTTAAGAACCATGAGATGAGCTTACTGCCGAGGAACTGACAAGTTCCTAAAGTTGATTTTCGGTCAATCTTGCAACCTGCGTAGTCAGCATCAGAATAACTAGTTAGCTCAATATTATCATCTGTTAGATACCATAAACCCATGTCAGCTGTTCCTCTGAGATAGCGGAGAATCTTCTTTGCTGAGTCCATGTAGCTCTGCTTATGATTCGCCTGAAATCGAGCGCAGAAACCTACAACATAAGTTATGTTAGGTCTAGTAGCAGTTAGATATAATAGAGAACTAATAATTGCGCAAAATTCAGTATGGTCTACTGATACTCCCTCTTTGTCAAGATCAATTTTCATGTTCGTGTTCATCGGGATCTTGATTGGTTTACTGGATGTACAATCAAATTTCTTTATGAGGTCTCGAGTGTATTTGCCTTGATTGATGAACGTTCCCTTCTCTGATTGTTTGACTTGAAATCGAAGGAAGTAATTCTTCTCTCCCATCATCGGCATCTCGAATTTGTCCTTCATCATTTTCTCGAACTACTGACATATATTGACATTCTTCGAACCGAATATAATGTCACTTGCGTAGATCTGCACAAGTAAGATATCGTCGTCTAAACGAATGCTAAATAGTGTGCGATCCACTGTGCCTTTCTGAAAACCTTTCTGAAGAAGAAACTCAGACAGGGTATCGTACCAAGCCCTAGGTGCTTGTTTTAACACGTATAGAGCCTTTCTGAGTCTATACACTTGATGTCCCTGCTGAAAGCCAGGAGGTTGTTCTACATAGACTTCTTCTTTTAGTACGCCGTTCAGGAATGCTGACTTCACGTCCATCTGATATACTCTGAAGCGTTGATATGTTGCGTAGGCAAGGAATAGTCTGATAGTCTCCAATCTTGCAACTGGAGCGAACGTTTCATCGAAATCTATCCCTTCGGCTTGACAGTAGCCTTTTGCCACAAGCCTAGCTTTTTTCCTTACTATGACGTTGTTTTCGTCTCGCTTTTTCTTGAAGACCCATTTAGTTCCGATCATATGTTGATATCGGGGTTTGTCAACAAGCTCCCATACGCCGTTCCTAGTGAACTGATTCAGCTCCTCTTTTATAGCAGTAATCCAATCAGCATATTTAAGCGCGTCCTCAGTTGACTGAGGTTCTTCAGTAGACAAGAAGCAAGAATATAAACACTTTCTCCCTGTAAGAATCTGGATCTTGTCTTTACATTTGCTGAAGGATCTCCAATGATAAGGTCTGAAGAGTGAGCATCCAGCCACAATCGACGATGTCTTATCTCTTCATCTGAAATTTGTTCAACACAGATAGTAGGTGAGTTAGGCATTTCAGTTGTACTATTCTGAGATTGAAGCAATTCAATGACTAGAGTTGGGTCTACTGAGTCACCAGGTTCAAGGGCATTAAGCTCAGGAACGTCATTTGTTCCCCCTGAGTTGTTATTCTCAGTAGAGGTCTCATTTACCACTTGGGTTTCTTCATCGACCTGAGTTACCTGGGATTGATTCTGTTCAGTAGAATCAATTTGTTCAGCTACGTTTGTTGCTGGCTGTTATTCAGTAGTTTTGTCTTCATTATCCTCTTCTGAATTATCATCCCAACAAAGTTAGATATTTTCAACATTATCCTTTAAGCTTAGATCTTCTAGCTGTTTACTGATGTCCTCAGATTCTGAATTTGAGTTCCTGCTCCTGTTCTCAGTATCAAACTCATTAAAGACAAGATGAGGGCTTTCCTCCACGCAAAGGGTCCGGTAGTTAAAAACTCTGAAGGATTTGTTGAACCAGGAGTATCCTAAGAAGACTCCCTGGTCTGACTTGCTATTAAAAGTCTTTAACTGATCCTTTCCACTATTGTGGATAAACCACGAACACCCAAAAATATGGAAATAAGATAAGAAAGGCTTCCTGTCGTTTCCATAGTTCATATGGTGTCTTCTGTTGTTGCTTTGTCAGTAGTGATCTGTTCTGAGTATAACATGGAGTATCAATCGCTTCTGCCCAGAATTTAGATGGGAGTCCTGAGTCTGCAAGTAGGGTTCTTGTTGCTTCTTTAAGTGTTATATTCTTCCTTTCAGCAATCCCATTTTGTTGAGGCGTGCGTGCAGCAGACGTCTCATACTCTATTCCTTCAGTTTTGCAGAACTCTTCCACCATCGAATTCAGGAACTTTGTTCCTCTGTCTGAATGAATCTTTCTGATTTCGGTGTTCTTCTCGACACTAAGATTTTTTAGAAGCGTAGGCAACTCTGTTTTGACGTCAGGTTTGTTAGCAATAAATATGACGCATGTGTAGCGCGAGTAGTCATCAATGACCACTAAAGTTTACTTTCATGCCTCTGATCGTCACATGGGAGACTGGACCGAACAAGTTCATGTGCAGGAGCTGAAGGATTCCATCCGTGGAAGGTGATGGAACTGGTGGATTTTGTTTCTTTGTTTGCTTTCCCTTCAGACATGCCTCGCACTGAGTATCCTTGTTGAACACTTCATTCGGCAGTCCTCTCACTAGAGCGTTTCTAGCAAGCTTGTTGAGCGTTTTGAAGTTGAGATGGCTGAGTCTTCTGTGCCAGAGACACCCCGTTCTGTTGTCGTTCTTCACCAGCAAGCATGCTTCAGGTTCTGTTGAGTTCCAGTCAGCAATGTATATGTTCTTTTTGGGCAAAGCTGACAACACTGTTTTCCCTATAGATTTGTCAATGACATCACAGAAACCAGTGTCAAAAATCACTATATTCGAGTTATCACAAAATTGACTAACAGAGAGAAGATTATATTGAAGTCCTTCAACATATGATACTCTTGGAACTGTGGTGGTTCCAATGATGAGTGTTCCGTAGCCTCTAGTATAGCCTTTTATGTTATCTCCAAACTCAATTCTAGGTCCTTCTTTAGTAATATAATTCTTCAGTAGGTTCCTCTGGTACGTCATGTGTCTTGAGCATCCGTTGTCCATGTACCATGGTTCCCTGTGCACCTGCAAAACAGAATTATATTCAGGTACCCTTTATTTTTTGATTTTGGGTCCTTAAGCGTTAGTTTTTGGAACCCAAATCTATCTGACGACCCTGGTGGTCTCAGACAATTTCTTTCCACTCTGATCAACATACTTCACCACTGGATTGGTTGATGTTGACTTCTCAGGCTTTACTAGTTTAGGAGTCCTGGTCTTCTGAGGTGGTGGACTGTTGACTTTAGCCTTCTGAACGGCCTTTTTCTTTTTCTGACTTTTGGAACCCCTTCTGATTATAGGATCATAATAATACGACTCGTACTGAGCTGGATGTGTCAGCTGTAGCTGTCCATACTGATCAGCCCATTTGACTCTGTTGGTTCCCCCTTGACTGAACTGGAGTGATTTTGAGCTAATCTTCTTGTCAGATTTCTGATAGATAGGATGAGGTGCTTTCATCTTCTGTTTGTTCTTTTCTAGGGGGTTCAGTAATTCAGTATTGATCGTCTCCGCTTGAACAAACCTATCTGTCAGCCGATTCTCTGAGCGTGTGGGGGCAGATGTGGAGGCTCCATGGCTGAATTTGAGTCCCTCCTTGCAGTGTTTGGGCTTGTTGTTGGGTAGCATCGCCTCAAGCTTTTTCTCAGCTCCCATATAACGCTCTATCATCAGGTTCCTCCAGACATCGTCACTCTTCTTGAGAGTTTAATGCTCGGTCTGAAGTCCTGAGAACTTCTACTTCAGTAGACTCATTTCAGTATCTTTCTGAGTCAAGTCTTTGGTCATTACTGAAATCAGATCTTCTTGTTGTTGAGACTTAGCCATCAGAGAGTTAATCTCCTCCCTGAGTCTCAAAACAAGTCCTTTCGACTCAGTAGCCAACTGACTCTCCTGAGAAAGTCTCTAATTTTCCATTTTCAAGGCATCGAACTCCTGAAGAATCTTACTGAGCTGCAGACTCATCTGAATCTACTCGTTGAGTAGTTCTTCGTAGGCAATCGCGATGTCAAGATTCTCATCTGCACCTGAAATAGTGTCTTGTGTGCAGTGTGAAGAAGAGTTAAATGGTTCGTGAGAGTTTACCTCGTCCTCTTCTCCTGCCATTAGATATTTTTCAGTATCTTCTTCAAGCTCTTGGGCCATAAAGGCAGCTTCATCATCTGATGAATCCATGAAGGAGTCGACTTCATCTGAGTCGTCTGAGAGTTCACCAGCAATGTAGGCTTGTCGCTTCTTGATGAACTTCTCCCTTTGAGGTTTTCTTGCAGCTCTTTCAGCTGTGCTGAGCTCAGGACAGTCATACTGATAGTGAGGTTTCTTGCAGTTGTAGCAGGAGGTGACTCTGCCTTCTCTATTCTCACTATCTTTCGACTGTGCAGAATCCTCCTGTTTCCTGCATTCAGAAGTACGTGGTTCAGGAGTACGTTTAGGTGAGTATTCAGACTTACTCTTTGAGTCTCTGATGACTCTAGAAAGTTTTATGTGCTGCTACTTTTCCTTCTGATATTTGATTGCAAGCAGTGCATATCGCTTAGCTACGCTTCCTTCTTGTAGGTCATTCGTTTAAGGCTCAGCTTTGCTAGGCGTTGGAGTCATTGTGCTGACTGATGCTTTAAAAGCATGGTCTATTTGAGTGTCAGCTTCAGCTCGTTGCTTCCTTTGTGGTAGACCGAACTCGAACTCCTCATCTTTTAATTCTAAAAATATATGATTAGGAGAAACAATATCAAGATCAGAATGTCTAAGCAATGTAGAAATGGGAGTCCAATATTCGTCTGGCAGTGCTCTCAAGATTTTGAGATTCATCTTTCGGTTGGAGAACGTCTTTCCTAGCCCATTGATAGTATTCATCAGATCCGTAAATCTGACATTAAGATCTTCAATCGTGTCACCGAGCATGAGTGACGGTCTCTCTAGCTTTGATCTTCTGAGTCCCCCGACTCAGTAGCGCTAGAGCGTCCCAGAGTTCTTTGGCTGACTTGCAGTCCTGAACTCTCCCTAGATATGAGTCGCTCAAGGTGGTCAGTATGACGTTTCTGGCAACCCGATCAAGATTATGAAGTTTCTTCTCTTCTGGTGTGAAGAGGCTTCTGTCATTAGGAAACTTCTTCCCGGTTACCGTTCCATCTCCTTGTGTTGGTTCATGGAAATCAACACTATCGATCATGGGTAAGATAGGTCCGTCTTCCAAGACCTCTGTCATACTGTCATGGAGAGAAGTTAGATGTGCTTCCATTCTGACTCGCCATACTCCATAGTTCTCTACTGAGAACATGGTTACCATCCTGATTCCTGACATATCAGACATGTTAGGTAATAATATGAATGAAGAATGATATGCTGTGAAAACGCTTTCAGGATCCGTTCAAGTAGACCAGATTCAGATAAAAAGAGTCTTAGAGAACTCCTGCTCTAATACCAATTGTTGGTCCCGAGGTAAACGTTCAGGTGTAGAGGGGGGGTTGAATACACATGAAAACTTTTTCTCAACTTAGAACGCGAAGAATCCAATTAAAGAGGTTGTCTGCTGAATAAATTCAGTAGACCAGGCAAGCTGTTCTAGATGGCGTGGACAGAGTGACTGACTATACTAAGGCCTGCTAGCTGACTGATATCAGAATTCAGTATCGTTCAGTAAGAGTTTAGTGGCGTGCGGAATAGTGTATGCCCGATTCAGTTGAGTTGAAAATATTTTTATTAAATCTGTTTCAGTAGGTTAGTGCACTCAGTTAAGCTTTTCTGAAACTCTGTTGTATGATTTTGTAAAACAGTTTTCAGTATGAACAGTAAATCAATGCAATAGTAAATGAACACAGCGATTTTAAAGTGGTTCGGATATCAAACAATCCTACGTCCACTGTCCCGAAAAGATCAGGAGGCTATTTTATTATACTAAGTTAGTCTCAGTTGGTTTGTACACTGGACAAACACGGCCTTGAAGATTATACTGAGCAAGTCCCAGTTTACAAGGTTCAAACAAGAATGTTTGAAGGATTCTCCAATAGTGAAGGAGTTCTTTACAATAAGAACAGTTCAAGGTATGAACTCCTTCGATTCTAAGCTATGGATATTTCAGTAGAGCTCAGGTTAGAGGGAAAGGGAACAAGAAATGGCTTCTAGAGTGATGAACAATGAGGAATAATCTCTCTGGTTCGTGTTCTATCACTTGAATACTAGAGGCTTTGATTCTATTAAGCTTGGTTCCCTAGAGCAAAGTAGTTGCCTTTCGCGTTGAGTATTTCACTGAAGTTCTTGAGGAAAGCTTGTATCTTGTTCGTTCGATGCTCTTAAATGTTCTTATGTTCGGTTTTTTTTTTTTGATTTGATTTTCCCTCCATTTATAGACGTGAGCTATGGATAGATCCGTTGGAGACGAACTGTCCACGTGTCGCTCTCTTTGGGTAGCTAACGGCTCTTTTAGAAATTGTGCAGAGTCTTTTCCTCTATTTCAGGAAAGTAGTTGACTTGCACCTTTTACTAGAACTTTGACAGTTGGCTGCTTGTCATTAGTAGAGGTGTAGAAAGTAGTTAGGACACACAAACTTCGAGGTAGATACTGAAGTTGACTTCTCTGATGTGTACAACCTCAGACAACTCTACTTATTTAACAAAGAAGATCATTTGACAATCAAGGAGATTGTCAGGCCGATGCTGAGTCTGACCTGGGGTTCAGTAGTATACTCCTGCTGAGTCCAACTCTCCTGAAGGTCGACCGTGAGTTCAGTGAACTGCTCCTGCTGAGTCCAGTTCTACCGACTCTTTCAGTATGCTGCTCCTGCTGACTCCAGGACTACTGAATTTGAACACCTCTCAGTATGTTGCTCCTGCTGAGTCTAGCACTACTGAGTCTTCACTCCATGGTACTGAGGCGGATAGTCTGCTGAGGTTCAGCAAACAGAACTCTGAGCCTGGACCATGCTGAAGGAAGGTCTACTGAGTCTGAAACTCTCAAAGACCAAGGCGTTACTATTACAAAGGAATGGTTCACCAATCAAATTAGGGTTTTGGGATCAGCAAATTCTTCTAAACAACCTATTGCTGAATCATCTCCCAATAGACCTAGACACCAACACATGATAGGAACTAAGTGGGTCTTCTAGAACAAGCACGATGAAAACAACGCCATAGTCAGAAACAAAGCTCGAATAGTTGTCAAGGGATATTGTCAAACAGAAGGAATAGACTTTGTTGATATGTTCACTCCAGTTGAAAGATTGGAAGCCATTCGTATATTTCTAGCCTAAGCAACGCATCAAGGATTTAAAGTATATCAGATGGATGTAAAGTCAGCTTTTCTGAATGGCGTACTGAAGGAAGAAGTCTACGTGGAACAACCGCCCGACTTTCAGTAGGGACATCAGGTTTACAGACTTAGGAAAACTCTGTACGGGTTAAAACAGGCACTTAGGGCTTGGTACGATACCCTATCGGACTTTCTACTTCATAAAGGTTTTCAGAAGGGGAAAGTAGATCGCACTCTGTTAAGCATCAAGTCAGCAGATGACATCTACTAGTGCAAATATACGTGGACGACATCATTTTCAATTCCAAAAACGTGAACATGTGTCAACTATTTAAGAAGATGATGAAGGAGAAGTTCGAGATGTCAATGATGGGGGAGATGAACTATTTCCTTAGTTTTCAAGTAAAGCAATCTGAAAAGCAAACATTCATCAACCAAGCCAAATACATTGGACACCTCCTGAAAAGATTTGGCTGTGAATCGAGCAAGCCAGCCAAGATCCCCATGAATACAAATTTAGAAATCGATCTAGACAAAGAGGGAGCTTTTGTTAACTCAACTGGTTATAGAGCTATTATTGGTTCTTTATTATATTTAATAGCAAGTAGACCTGACATAATTATGGTGTAGGTGTATGTGCAAGATTTCAGGCGAATCACAACCGGAGTCATCAAGACTCAGCGAAGAAGATTCTGCGATACCTGAAGGGAACACCTGACACGGGGTTATGGTATCCTGTTGATGATAGTCTTATTTTAACTGGATATTCTGACGCTGATTATGCAGGATGGAGGATAGATCAAAGGTCAACTTCTGGAACTTGTCAATTCCTAGGCAGTAAGCTCATATCATGGTTCTCCAAGAAACAACATTCAGTAGCAACGTCCACTACTGCAGCTGAGTATATGGCTGCCGGAAGTTGTTGTGCCCAGATCCTTTGGCTTGGAAAATAACTGTGTGATTATGGTATCTATCAAGATGAAGTGCCCATCTACTGCGACTCCACTAGTGCGATTGCAATCACACAGAATCCAGTTCTTCACACGAAATGCAAGCACGTGGACATCCGACACCACTTCATCCGAGACCATGTCGAAATAGGATATCAAGATGGAGAAAATTCATACTGGTAAGCAAAGGGCAAACATAATGACCAAGCCGCTAGCTGAGAACAGATTAAGAGAACTCTCAGTTGAGTTGGGTCTGTTGGATCCTACTGACCCGAGTCAGTAAAAGGATCAGTACGCCAAGTCAGTTAGTCAAACTCAGTATTATGGTTCAGTAGGCTGAACATATAGTACTCAGTAAGGGGCAACGTGAGATAAATATTGTGGTGCATTAAATGCATGTCTTCTCACCTTACTCCAACTTGCAAATCTTACGTAGGTCGAGATTATAGGCGGCTTAGTAATCATTCCTTTTATAAAATTTATTCCTAACCGTCTATAATAAAGCAAGATTAATTCTTAAATGTCAGATCTGAAAATCGCTTGGTATTCAAATCATACTTAATTTGCTTGCTTTATCTTCTCTTCCTTATTTTCGCCATTTTCGATTTTAAGAGCTCTACATCTAAACTGCATCTAAGACTTCTCTACCATCTTAAACTCTTAATTTATGGTAAATTTCTTATATTTGTTCTGCAAATTCTGACTTACTCTATTTTCAAGTGATAACAGTTGTTTTGCAGATTCTAGATACTGATATCGACGAGATCATCCATGGCAGAGTCTGCTTCGAGCCTACGATGGTGTTCCACAAGTCTGAACTTCCATACATGGAAGGTATTTACAGCGCCCTTCAAACGTCTTGTCTGAAGATGCTTCTGATGAAGCAACCCCGAGCTTGTCTTCCGCAACAAGTAGTTGAATTTTATTTCAACATGCGTCAAGCTCCTGTTGGATACAAGAGCTGCTGTGAGATATATGAAGGAAACATATCAGCAGAAATGGGAGGAGAGCATCGCCGACATCAACATTCTCAAAGCCCTGACGTCTGTTTTCAGCCTTTCCAACTCTAGCGTATCTCTGGTTAGATACAAAGAAGCCGAGATCAACGAATACATAAGGCGTTTCTGCGGGAGGGATGATATATCCTTCAAAGCTATTTTCCCCAAAAGTTAGCTCATGCCAGAATACAGAGGCCTGGCTTACATTGTTATCCACATCCTCACGAGCGCAGCTGAATCATTCGATCAGCAGTCAAGCCTAGACTCCAAATTATGATGGCGATTGTGGATGGATCAAGGTAAATTGGGCTCAGTTCTTCCTAACAAAACTGAAGGCTCAGTCGCAGAAATTTGTCCTTAGCGATAATGAGGAGAGAAGATTATCGTCAATTGGCAAACTGCTTTACGGGACTAAGTTTTCAGTGTTGATAGAAGCCTCAGTGTCCTCAAAAGCTTCGTTCGAAGATATGAAATACTTTTACAAGAAGCTAATTAAATTCACAGCAAGGACCGCTACTGAAAATTCTATTGGTCGTGGAACTGCACTGAAGCGATCATCTACTGAATTGCCTCCACGAACCGAACAGCTTAAGAAAAAGAAGTTGTCGAAGAAAGAAGTTTCTAAGGCTGATTCTCCACCCCCTCCACAGGTGGAAACAATACTGGACTTAGACACTGGCATGGAAGGTGCCACGCTGAAAGACAAAGTCCAGAGAGTCAGCAATAAAGAGACTCAGTTGGAGCATGAAGTTAATCCAACTACTGAGGTTTCTTTAGAGCTACCAACCACCGTTCAGCTAACAAAGCTTAGAGCTGAATCTAAACTCACTGAACAAATTCCTTAGATAGCCAACTATCAGGACTTGGTGGATGTAGCTCCCAGGGCAAGGACTCAGATGCTCTTGAGGTTCCTTAATTTTGACATTCTGGAAGAGACTATCCAGCAGTATTATGTCCATATGCTCTTGGCAGAGGAGCAGCAACTGTAGTCTGAGATAGGGTTTGGGGAACCCTCAGATATTGCTTCTTTTGAGGACCTGGAGTCTGTTATGCTTTATTTGCTAGATCAGAAGACTGCCACCTCTCCTGCCAAGAACCCTTCGCCGACTGACGACCCAGCTGATGATGACTCAGCACCCAAGGATGCAGAGCGGGGAGACTCTACTGAGTCTCGGGATGAATTTATTGCTCAGCAGCTGAAGGCTCAACTGGATCATGAAGTCGGACTAGAAGAAGAGGCCAAAATGAAGAGAAAGACAAAAGTCCATGTGGCAAGGCAGTCAAAGACTCAGGCTCAGCTGAAGAAAGCTCAGCAGAAGCCAAACCTTCCTAAAAAGACGCAGCAGAAGCCAACTAAAAAATCAGCTTCTGAGTCTACTGAAGAGTTTGATACTGACAAGATGTTACTGTCTGAAAGGCTGAAGAAGAAAGCTCCTAAGCTTACAGCTAAACAAATCGCTGAGGAGAAAGCCTTATGGGACGCAGTTGAGATGGGCCTCGACTTCATTGCCAGAGAAAGGCTAATAAAGCCGAACTAGCAGAGCATATTGCAAAAACTGAGAAACCAGCCAGGGAAGCCGTTCATGTAAAGAGCAGAGAGATCCCGACTACTTTCAAATTCCACAGACGCGGTGGACAGAAGCCACATCGCAAGAAAACTCCATTCCGCCGCACTGATAAGTGGATCCCTTGGAACCTAAACGAGCAATGGGAGAGTTTGAAAGAAGATTTCATCAAGTGCTATTATGTGTGGCAATGATATTCAGGCAACATTCCAGAGGATAAAGTATTCGATCAATTCTTATATCAGTGTGATATAAGAATTGCCCTGGAATAAAGTTTCCCTGACATAAAGTTGCCCTCAAGACTGAAAAAGAGAGAATCTCTACAGTGATATTCAAAATTTGAGATGGTCGTTTTCCTTGTCAGTTTTTACACGGGGCTAGGTCCTCTCCAACAGATCTTTTCATGAGTTAAAACTATAAATAGAGATCGATTTTCAGGTGTTGAAGACACGGGGGGACACAAAGCATTCAAGTGATCAAAGCTCAAACTTTCTTAAACAAAATATAACGAAGAACTCTCTACCTAGAAAGAAATCAGATTAGTTCTTCACTCAAGAGTATTCTAGTTCTCATTCTCTATTCTAAGGAACCCTTGTTAGATCATAAGCTTAGATATTGAAGGAGTTCATAATGAATTGTTCTTATTGTAAGGAATCTTTCTCAGGTTGAGAATCTCAAACCTTGTGTTTGAGTTCCATTATAAAAGCGTTAGGACTCTAACTAGTGATCTGTCTAGTGCACGGATCGACTGACACTTGCTCAGCATAATTAATTCAAGATCTCCTAGTAACTCAGGACAGTGGATGTAGGATCTTGCGTATTCGAACCACGTTAAAAATTGTGTGTCTTATTTACTATTTTATTTGTTAACTGTTCATTCTGCATAGAACTACTTTGCACAATTATAAGTCTGGATTTCAGTAAAACTCCCTAAAACACGAACAAGTATAATTGAAACAGTTTTAAGTAAAAATATTTTTCAAAGAGACTACTAAAAACAGGCCTACAATTTCTGCAAAACTCCTTGTACTGAGTCTACTGTGGATTGACTTAAGTTAGTAAATAGTATTCACTATCTTGAACCACTCTGCATACGCGATCAAAAAACTTATTTGGCGAACTGGGCTATTTAATAAGCAAACTGAAAAACAGACTGACATTCGTGTTTGAGTTTGAACTTGGACTCAGGTGTATTAAACCCCTCCCCCCCCCCCCCCGCGTCCATACCTAAAGACTCATCTCTAGACCAACAATTGATATCAGAGCGGTGTTCTTTTGATCACCATTTCTTGAGACTCCATGGTCTACTCGAATAAATCGTGAAAAGAGATTTTCATTGAATTATATTTCTTTCATTCATCCTATATTTTGTTTCCACTATGTTGGATATGTCATGTATAAGGATGGTCCCGATGTTCTTAGTGGAGAACTATAGTGTCTGGCGTGTCAGAATGGAAGCGCACCCGACGTCGCACCACGATAGCATGACTGAAGTTCTGGAATCTAGACATATCGATCCCATGATCGATAGCGTTGAATTTGCTGTTGTGGGAGTCCATGTACCCAGAACAGGGGAGAAGGTTCCAATGGACAAAATCTCATTCACATCAGAAGAAAGAAGGTTGCACAACCTTGACCGAGTAGCTCAGAATGTTATACTGACAACGCTTAGTGATTCATACCTCGGGAGGATGCATGACGCTAAGATTGTCGAAGAACTCTAGGATGCTAAAGCAGTACTGAGTCAAGTGACTTTGCAGATGAATGAAAACAAACTAGAGCTAGAACTACAGAAGTTCGAAGCATTCTTCATGTTGTCTGGTGAATCGATCAAAGATCTCAGGATAAGATTAACAAACCAGATCAATATTATCAACATGCTAGGAAATATGTTCACAACAAAGAAATGAACACCAAGATTCTCAAAGCTTTACCTAGACCAAAATGGTGTCCATTTGCTACTTATTTAAGACGATCTGATCTTAACGCTATTACTCCTGAATTTATATTTTCAAAACTCAAGGCTGAAGAGTTTGAACATAGTCTTCCACAGCAAAGTCAAAGTGCTCATGTTGACCCGCCGGTGGATCATGCATGCAAGGCTACAGTCAGTACTTCAACAGCAAGTTTATCAGTAGCAAGCACAATGTCACGTCCTACTACTGAGAACCTTGTTGAACGTTATGCTCTTCTAGCCATAAAATATCAAATGGAGAAGGACAAAGTCAGAAAGTGAAAGAGAGTTGCAAAGGGCTCTCATGGTAAGAGAAACACTTTCAAGAAGAAAGATGAGCCTAACTCTCAATCTGAATGCAGGAATACAGAGACTACTGCCACTCCAGCAAAAGATACAAACAAAAGAGAAAGCATGACATCATCATGTTACAACTGCAAGAAGGGACAAATTTGGCAAGAAAAGGCAGGCCCACATAGCCGGAGAGATGTCCGTTGCTCAAGTGAAGAAGATATATTCATGAATTCATCGAAATATGAAGACGCATTCATGACAATTGAAGTTGAAGAAACTGAACAGTGTCTAATGACTAAAGAAGAGGTTGAGGTAACTTCTCATTTACATACTAATCTCTCTTCACCACACACACACGACACCTTCTCAGCTGTAGAAGAACTCCTAAATGTAGGTTCTAGAATATGAAGTTCTCCTAGAGGAGCAAATCCAGATGAGCACTTAGTTCAGTAAGACACTTGAGGAGCTAGAACTCCTAAGAGCTAAAAATCAGAGACTTTCCATGGAACGTCAGGTCTCTTCTGAGTCAGAAGGACTTGTTTTGAGACAAAAGGAAGAGATTAATTCTCCGATCACCAAGTCTCAACAACAAGAAGCTTAGATCTCAGTTCTAACCAAGGACATTTCTGAGAAAGATACTGAAATTGTTGGTCTAAATCAAAGCTTTCAGAAGTCAAAGCAGTCTATGAAGCATTGAGGAAAAGCGATGAGGTTTGGAGAACCTTGATGACTTAGCAATATCTTGGAGTCAAAGAAAAGTTTGAAGGGATGCGAAGAGTTCAAAGACCAGCATTCACGAAGGGAGGACTTGTATACACCAATGAGGCATCAACTTCAACACATAGAGGCTCAGAAAAGTTGGCTGACCAATTTGTCCAAGGGGGAACTCAATATGTTGAACTTATCAACCCCCAAGCAAAGAACAAACAGAAAATCAAAGCACCTTAGCCGAGCTATCAGTAGATGACTAGACGTTCAAGCCCCAGAACACTTCGATCCAATTCAGGGGGAACCAAGAAGGTCAGATGGACTTAACATTCTGGTAAACCTCAGTTGATTCATCCAGCATAGTAGGGAGCATACTACTATGAGCCCAAGGCCAGGAGAAATCCTAAAATTCTGAAGAAAAGAACGCATGAACCTTAATCAGCCAAGAAGTCAGCATCTCCTAGCTTAGCAGTAAGATTTGTTGATAGTAAGGCAAAAAGATATCTAAGACCATCAAGGTTGTCAGACAGATTTCGGTTCCTCAAATGACTAACATCTGGGGACCCAACCTGAAAATAAAGGGTACCTGAATTTATTTTTGTTTTGCAGGGCATAAGGACCCTTGGATCGTGGACACTGGATGCTTGAGGCACATGCATACCAAAAGAATCTACTGACCAACTACGTGATATAACAAGGACCTACAATTGATTTTGTTGACAACTCCATAGGATACACAAGGGGATATGGAACACTGAAAATTAGAACTGACACAGTTCTAGAGTTACATATGTTGAAAGACTTCAACATAATCTCCTTCCAATCACTCCATTCTATGATAACCTTAATTGAGTTACCTTTGACGCTGGTTTCTGTGATGTTTTTTGATAAATCCATAGGGAAAACATATATGTCAAAGATTGGAAAACTGCTAAACCTGAAGCCTGCTTGCTTGCATAAACCAAATTGAACAACAAAACCGTCGTGGCATAGACAACTAAGTCACTTGAACTTCAAAGCAATGAACAAGCTGGCAAGGGACTCAAAATTCAGAGGACTTGCCAATGAATTAATCAAATGGAACATAAATGGTGAAGCTTGCACGAAGGGAAAGCAGACAAAGTTAAGAAATCCGACAATTTCGTCACCTTCTACTGCTGGAATCCTTGAGCTTCTTTAGATGTACTTCTTCAGGACAGTCCTTCCAGTGACTATTAGAAGCAAAAAGTATGGTATGCCCTCGTAGTTATAGACGACTACTCTAGATACATGTGAGTAATCTTCATCGCCAACAAATCTGATGTCAATACTAAACTACCAAAGCTACTGCAAAAACTCAGTGTAGAAATGGATATCAGGAATTAAAAAATACGATCAGAAAAAGGCACAAAATTTCTCAATTCAATGATGAGAGAGTATTGCGAGACTGATGGAATTTTGTACGAGACGTTAGCAGCACGCACGCCTTAGCAGAACAGCCTTGTTGAACGAAAGAATGGAACACTTAAAGAAGCAGCAAGAACGTTCCCTGCAGACTTAGGATTACCATTGAAATTCTGAGCAGAAGCTACTGAAACAGCATGTTATACTTAAAAATCGCTCACTACTGACAAAGACTCAAGGTTTAGGGTTTAGGGTTGTCCTTGCTTTATCCACTATAATGGAAAGCGTTACATAAAGGTTTTCAATAGCAAGTCAGACTAAGGAGTTTTCTCATGATACTCCAAGGGTCAACAAAACTTTCAAGGTCTTTAACTACTGGACACTTTACGTGGAGGAAAGTCCTCATGTTGTATTTAATGAGTTTATTTATGAGGACATGCAATAGGATTCAAGGAAAGATACCGAAGATGTCAACAACAAGCTATAGGATCTGAACTTAAATGATGATGTTGAAAAGATCCATAATTATTAGAATGATGATTCGGATGATTAAGAAGTAACTCGAACACATCCAACAAGAAATTATGCTAAACCTATTGATTCTACTGTAATTGAAACATCAACTAAGAATAACAACTCAGGGGAAACTAATGTTGTTCCTGAGCTTAATGCCCAGGCCCCTGAACTTAGTCACTCAGTAGACCTTAACCTTGTTACTGAATTACTTCCATTACAGAACAGTACTACTAAAATTCCTAATCATCCTACTATCTGTACAGAAGCTACTTCAGAAGAAGAAACAAGGAAAAGACGTTTGTGGCTAGATGCTCAGTCATCAGATCTTATTATTCGAGATCCATCAGCTAGAGTAAAGACAAGATCCAGATTATATCAAGGAGAAAGTGCCTTATACTCCTGCTTATGTCTACTGAAGAACCTCAGTCTATAGACGACGCAATGACGATGCTGATTTGATCACAATCATGCAAGAGGAGATGAACCAGTTCGTTAGAAAAACAAAGTTTGGGAGCTTGTTAATAGACCTAAGCATCATTATGTGATTGCAACTAAATGGGTCTTCAAGAACAAGCGAGATGAAAATAATGTCACCATCAAGAACAAAGCTCAACTTGTTGCCAAAGGATACTGTCAAGATGAAGGAATAGACTTTGATGACATATTTGCCCCAGTCACCAGATTGGAAGCTATTTGCCTATTCCTAGCCTATGCAACACATCAACGTTTTAAATTATATCAGATGTATGTTAAGTAAGCATTCCATAGAGGAGTACTAAAGGAAGAAGGCTACGTGGAACAACTGTCCGACTTTCAGCAGGCATATCAAGTATACAGACTCAAGGAGGCTTGTTGGTCTAGAGACGAGCTTCAGGTGTAGAGGGAGGGGGGCGGTGAATACACCTGAATGCACATTTCAAACCCAGAACGCGAATATAAGTTGTGCTGAAGAATGCTACTGAACTAGTCAGTTAGCTAAATATGCTTTTTGGATCGCGTGGGCAGAGATTCTTCTACTGAGTACAGATTTACTGACTTATGTTAGTGAATGCCGGAATTCAAGGACAGTAACCAAAGCACTTCTGAAACAGGGGACTCATAATCGTCTCCTTGCTAGAACTGTGCACAAGATTTGGAGCAAGGCCACTGAAGCTCAGTGCGAGGAACTCAGAGAACTGAAAACTGCAGTTCAGAATATCTCTTCACCTCCTGTCCCTGACTTCGCATCAATTCTTAAAAATGCTCTAGACGCTCAGCAAGCATCGGTTCAGTAGCTATTGAAGACTGCCCACTCATCTCTTCTTGATTCTTTCAAGGCATCTCAGTCAGAAAATCAGAACTAGATCTCAACCCTCACTCAAGGTCATGAACAAAGATTCTCAAGCTTTCAGAAGGAGTGTGAGCTGAAGATCGATGCAAAGCTGAAGAACATAGAAGACCTTGTAGATTCCTCTCACCGAAAGTATGGTGATGATCTCATTACTGAGATGAATGATCTACACCTCAAGTTTGATGGTCTTCAGAAGACCTTGGAGGAGCTTAGAAATTCTTTACATTTCGCTCAACTCCAAGGTAGTTCCTCTTCCCATCCCGAGCATATTGGATGATGCCAAAAAGGGGGAAATGGCTGAGAGAGAAATTGCTCTGGTACAACAAACTGAGAGTGATAAGCCTGAGGGGGAAGATCAAGGAACAAGGGTTATAGCCCAGGGTATCTCAGCAGGAGATGACGGAGCTGAGACAGGCCCAAGTAGCTCAGAACCCAAGACAACAAAAACTGGCATGTTTGAACCCTCTTAGAAGATCATAGAGGATGTGACCAAGTTTCTGAGCAAAGCAGGATACTTGTTATATTTATACTGAGCAAGTCTCAGTGATCTGTTCTCAAGACAGATACAACTTGAAGCTTATACTGAGCAAGTTCTCAATGATCTGTTCGCAGGACAGATTCTCTACTTATAATCGTAGTGACTTTTACAAGGGTTTCAAACTTAAAGAGTTTGAGTCTTCTCCAACTAAGAGGAAGTTCTTACAATAAGAACGGTTTCACAAAGATGTGAACTTCCTCGAGGTTTCTAAGCTATAGATATTACAATAAGGTTTGCTTAGATAAGAGAATGTGAATAGATCCGTTGGAGGGAGGTCTAGCCATATGTCAAAACGACAAGGAAAACGACTCCTTAAATTTGAACGTTAATGAGTAGGTGCACTGTAGAAATTCACCTCTTTTTCAGTCTGGGAGCAGCTTTTGTCAGAAAAGATAAGTTGTTGTTGGCTCCTTATTGGTCGAGGTAGATTGGTAGGTGAGACTTGTCAAACATCAATGTTGACTTCCTCTGAATCCTCGGACCTTCAACTGAAGTGACTTCCTACTGACGTTCTTCTGAGTATAAGTGCATGGGCACGAATTCCTGTGCAGATTCAGTTGGTGGTCGGCTGACCAACTGACTTCTTCGATCCTGAGTCCATCAGCTGATGCAAGGTCTTCTACCGAACTCTGCAGCTACTGAACTCTAGCCTATTGAGTTCCTAACAACTGAACTCGAAACTAAGGTATTACAGAACAAAGGTACATAATTCAGCTAGGGTTTTAAGATCTTAAAATCTATAAACGTATCTACTGAATCCTTATCCCAATAATTTCCCCCTATTTGATTATGCCAAAACCTATTACATCTTCTATCAAGAAAAATGCTAAGGTTAAGAGATACAGTTACTGATTAAAGATCTATTACAAAGGAATGCTCTAGTCAACATATCAAAGCTGACTAAGATAATGAAAGAATCAGAGCAACCTCATGTAAAAGAATATCAGAGCTATCTTATGATATCAAGTAATGTATCAGAGCCATGTTAAAAACATCAGTTATGGAATGCTGAATGTATCAGAACTTATGGATTTTAATCCTATGAGAACAGTTATAGCATGCTGAAGTTATTAGAGATTCTACTGACAGGGATAAGAGCTAAAAGGCAAGTTTAACACATTCAAGCGATATCAGGGCCGATACAAACAGAACAATCAAAGTTCAGAATAGATCATACTTCTTAGTAGCTAATCATCAAAATTAAATTCAGCAGTTATCAATAATGTCCCTATAACCTAAGAAACAATTTCCCTCTATATCATATAAAAGAGCCCTTCCCCCTAAGTACTAGCAAAGTATCAGAGAAGATTAGAGCAACCACAAATAATCAGTAGGAAATAATTCTAAGGTAGATAAGCACACACATAGGGTCTGTTAGAGAAATACCTGATCGCTTAGGTGATCAGTTATGCTTAAAAGTAAATAAAGTCGTAAAGACAATGAGTAATTGTCGAGGCTAGAAGTGATAACTGTCATAGAGGAATGAGAATTATAATACATGACTTGCTATCACTATTGAAGCTAGACTAAGGAGAGAGAGAGGTCAGCTAAGCTTCTTCTTGAACTGTTGCATGCGAGCGCGGAAGTCAGCAGACTTCTTGTTGGGAGATGGCTCACTCTTCTCACAATCGGTTGAGACATAATTCAGTATCCCAGTGCTCTAAATATTTGTTGATGATTTAAAGATCCCAAAACCCTACTTTGACTGATGAACCATTCAGTTGTAATATGTTGTTCTGTCTCTGAGGTTTCAAACTCTATAGACACTCTTCATCCGGGTTCGGGAGCTCGTTAGATTACCCGCCTCGGACTGCAGTAGAAGACTCGCAATATCTTGGACTCAACAGGAGCAAGATATGCGAAAGGAGTCGATGGAACCGAACTCGACAGGGAGTAGTTCACAAAACTCGGAGCTGATCTTCAGTAGAGCCGACTCAGCAGGAGTATGCTACTGAATAGAGATCAGACTCAGCTACGGCTGGACAGTCTTCTAACTGTCAGGATTCTCTAAAAGTCTAAATCAGCAAAGTCATACGAGGATGAGAGAAGTCAGCTTCAGATCTACCTTGAAGTCTGATCTGTCTCACCTACTTTCTTTATCCTCGACCAATGACAAGCAGCCAGCTGTCCATATTCTGATTAAAGCTGCATGTCAACAACTTTCCAAAAATGGAGGGAAAGGACACTGCAACCATACTTTGAAAGCGCCGTTAGCTACCCAAAAGAGAGAGACACAAGGATCGTCGTCTCTAACGGATCTATCCTTATCTCTGCTCTATCAATGGTGGGATACAATTAAAATTGATGTTCATGACCTATCTACGACACAACCAAGAACACACGAGCATTCACGAGCAACTCAAAACGTTCTAAGTCTTCCGCAAGAAGTTCGAAGAGTAATCTCCGGCGAAAGACGACATACTCGATCATAGGGAACCAAGCTGAACCAGAATTATAAAGCCTCTAGTATCCAAGCGAGTAAACACGAACATAAGTCTTTACTTAACCGTTCGTCGCTCTAGAAGCCATCTTCTCGTTCCCTATCCCTCTAGCCTAAACTCAGCTAATCATATCTATAGCTTAGACGAAGGAGTTCATATCTGAAATGATCCTTATTGTAAAGGACTCCTTCATAGTTGGAGAGTTTTTCAAACACTTAGTTTGATACCGTGTAAACTGAGACTTGCTCAGTATAATCACTAATGCCAGTGTTTGTCCAGCGTACAAACCAACTGAGACTATCTCAGTATAATACATAGCCTCCTGATCTTTCGGGATAGTGGACGTAGGATTGTTGGATCCGAACCACTTTAAAAACTGCATGTTTTCTGTGTTCGTTTTTCTATTTTAACTGTTGCATTGATTACTGTGCATACTGAAAGTATTTTCTAAAATCATTCAATTGAGTTTCAGCAAGCTTAATCAATTGCACTAACATACTGAAACTATTTTATTAAAAATGTTTTCTAAACTCAACTGAATTTGGGCCTACACATTTCTGCACTACAGAACCTCAGCTGAACGGTACTGAATTCTGACTCTAGTCAGCTAGCAGGCCTCAGTGAAGTCAGTCACGCTGCGACGTAATCCAGAACAGCTTATTTGGTCGACTGAACTTGTTCAGTACGACACTCTCCTGAAAAGGACTGTTCGCGTTTAAAGTTGAGAAATCAGTTTTCAGGTGTATTCATCCCCCCCTCTACACCTGAACGTTTATTCTCAGGACCAACAATTGGTATCAGAGCAGGAGTTCTCTTAAACTCTTGTTATTCTGAAACTGGTCTACTTGAACGGATCTAGAAAACGTTTTCACTGCATATCATTCTTCATTCATATCATTATCAACTATGTCTGATATATCAGGAATCAGGATGGTACCCATGTTCTCAGTAGAGAACTATGGAGTATGGCGGGTCAGAATGGAGGCACATCTGACTGCCCTCCATGATAGCATGACAGAGGTACTGGAGGACGGACCTATCGTTCCAATAGTTGATAGCGTCGTAGCTCAGGACCCAGCACAAGGAGGAGGAATGGTGACCGGGAAGAAGATCCCTAAAGACAGAAGTCTCTTCACCCCTGAGGAGAAGAAGCTTCACAACTTAAACCGAGTCGCCAGAAACGTCATATTGACAACTTTGAGCGATTCTTATCTCGGGAGAGTTCAGGACTGCAAGTCCGTGAAGGAACTCTTGGATGCTCTAGCGCTACTGAGTCGGGGGACTCAGAAGATCAAAGCAAACAAGCTGGCGCTGGAACTTCAGAAGCTGGAGAGACTGTCTCTCATGCCTGGTGACTCCATTGAAGATCTCAACGCCAGATTCACGGATCTGATGAACTCTATCAACGGGCTGGGAAAGACGTTCTCCAACCGAGAGATGAATCTCAAGATTTTGAGGGCACTGCCAGACGGTCATTGGACTCCCTTTGCCACTTTATTGTGACATTCTGATTTAGATAATGTTACTCCTGATAATATATTTTCAGAACTTAAGGCTAAGGAGTTCGAGTTTGGCCTACCTCAAAGAAAGCAGCGAGCTGAAGCTGACACCCAAATCGATCATGCTTTTAAAGCATCAGTCGGCGCAGCAGCTCCGGCGTCTAACAAGGCTGAACCTTCACTTAGTGATCTACAAGAAGGAAACCTGGCTAAGAAGTACGCGCTGCTTGCCGTAAAGTATCAGAAAGAGAAGGAGAGGCGCAGAAAACTCTCAAGAGTCATCAGAGACTCCAAGGGTAAGTCTGAGTATACACCTAGGCGCACTCCTGACTCACATAATTCTGAATGCAGGAAATAGGAGGACTCAGCTCAGTCGAAAGACAGCGAAAGCAAAGAAGAGAGAGTCACTACCTGCTACAACTGCAAGAAGCCAGGACACTATCAGTATGATTTTCCTAAGCTCAGCACTACTGAAAGAGCAGCACACAAAGCTCGAAGGGAGAAGTTCATCAAAAAACATCAAGCATATATAGCTGGTGAACTCTCAGACGACTCAGATGAAGTCAATTCCTTCATGGATTTATCTGAAGATGAAGCGGCATTCATGGCCATGGAGCTTGAAGAAGACGCTGAAAAGTGTCTCATGGCAGGAGAAGAGGATGAGGTAAACTCTCACGCTCCACTTAACTCCTCTTCACACTGCACACACGACATAATTTCAAGTGCAGATGAGAATCTGGACGTCGCGATCGCATACGAAGAACTACTCGATGAGCAGATTTAGATGAGTCTGCAGCTCAGTAAGACTCTTCAAGAGTTGGATACCCTGAAAGTGGAAAATCAAAGACTTTCTCAGGAGAGTCAGGTTGCTACTGAGTCAGAAGGACTTGTGTTGAGACTCAGGGAGGAGATAAACTCTCTGATGGCCAAGTCTCAGCATCAAGAAGATCAGATCTCAGTACTGACCAATGACTTGACTCAAAAAGATACTGAACTGAGTCTACTAAAGCAAGAGTTGTCAGGACTTCAGACCGAACATGAGCTGCTGAAGAAAAGTGATGATGTCTGGAGGAACCTGATGACAGAGCGGTACATGGGCGCTGAAAAGAAGCTTGAGGCGATGCTAGCAAGCAACAAGCCTAAGTACTACAAGGAGGGACTTGGATTCAGCCATGGAGCCTCCTCATCTGCCCCCGTACGTTCAGAAAACCGGCTAGCTGATAGATTTGTTCAAGGGGAGACCATCAACACAGAGATTATGAACCCCCTAGCTAAGAACAAACAAAAGATGAAGGCACCTTATCCCAGCTATCAGCATTCTGATAAGAAGATCAGTACCAAATCACCCCAGTTCAGTCAAGGGGGAACGAGCAAAACTAAGTGGGCTGATTAGTATGGACCTCCGCAGCTGACACATCCAGCTAAGTATGGGTTATATTACTATGATCCTATAGTCAGGAGAGGACCTAAGAGTCAGAAGAAGAAAAAGAAAGTCGTGCAGAAGGCAAAGGTTAGCAGTCATCCTACTCAGAAGATCAGGACTCCTGAACCTTTAAAGCCTCAGAAGTCAGCATCGACCAGTCCAGTGGTCAAGTATGTTGATCAAAGTGGGAAGAAACTGTCTGAGGCCAACAGGCTCGTAAGACAGATCTGGGCTTCCCAGACTAACATCTAAGGACCCAAAATCAAAATAAAGGGTACCTAAATAAAATTCTGTTTTGCAGGTGCACAAGGACCCTTGGTATGTGGACAGCGGATGCTCAAGACATATGACATACCAAAAGGACCTACTTCATAATTATACCACTGAAGAAGGACCCTGAATCGAGTTTGGAGACAACGCAAAAGGCTATACCAGAGGCTATGGAACACTCAGCCTTGGAACCGCTACAGTTCCAAGAGTATCATATGTTGAAGGACTTCAGCATAATCTTCTCTCTATTAGTCAATTTTGTGATAACTCGAATAGAGTGATTTTTTACGCTGGTTTATGTGATGTCATTGATAAATCTACAGGGAAAACAGTGTTGTCAGGTTCGCACAAAAAGAATATCTATGTAGCTGACTGGAACTCAGCTGAACCTGAAGCTTATTTGTTGGCAAAGAACGACAACAGAACGGGGTGGCTCTGGCACAGAAGACTCAGCCATCTCAACTTCAAGACGCTCAACAAGCTAGCTAGAAACACTCTAGCAAGAGGACTGCCGAATGAAGTTTTCAGCAAAGACACTCAGTGTGAGGCATGCCTGAAGGGAAAGCAAATAAGGAATCAAAATCCTCTTGTTCCAGCTCCTTCCACTGATGGAATCCTTCAGCTGCTACATATGGATTTGTTCGGTCCAGTCTCTCCGGTGACGATCAGAGGCAAGAAGTATGCTTTAGTGGTCATTGATGACTACTCGCGTCACATGGGTCATATTTATTGCCAACAAGTCTGACGTCAAAACAGAGTTACCAACGCTTCTGAAAAGGCTCAGTGTCGAGAATAACACCAAAATTGTCAAGATACGTTCAGACAGAGGAACCGAGTTCTTGAATTCTATGGTGGAGGAGTTCTGCAAAGCAGAAGGCATAGAGCATGAGACGTCTGTCGCGCGCACGCCTCAACAAAATGGGGTTGCTGAAAGGAAGAATAGAACACTCAAAGAAGCAGCAAGGACCCTGCTCACAGACTCAGGACTCACATCCAAATTCTGGGCAGAAGCTACTGACACTGTATGTTACACTCAGAACAGATCTCTACTAACAAAGCAGCATAAGAAGACACCATACGATTTATGGAACGGCAGGAGGCCTTCTTTATCTTATTTCCATATTTTTGGGTGTTCGTGCTTTATCCACAATAATGGGAAGGATCAGTTGAAGAATTTTGATAGCAAGTCAGACCAGGGAGTCTTCTTAGGATACTCCCGGGTCAGCAAAGCCTTCTGAGTCTTTAACTATCGGACCCTTTGCGTGGAGGAAAGCCCTTGTGGTTTTTTATGTGAGTGCGCCTCGAGGCCAGGGGCGGGACCCTAAACCCGAATATGAGGACATCGAAGAAGCGATTCAGGGATCTCGAGCTTGAAAGATAAAGTTGAAAAGATCCAGTTGTGTTGGGATGATGATTCGGTGAAGAAACCGAAGATAAGTCTATCGAATCTCGGCCGGCAGCGAGAACTAGGCCGAACAGTTGACTCTACCGAACAGAGTCAATCCCAGGTAACTCAGGTTGATGAAGAAACCCAAGTGGTAACTGAGACCTCTACTGAGGATAATAATTCAGGGGGAACAAATGAAGTTCCTGAGCTGAATGTCCCTGAACCTAGTGACTCAGTAGACCCTACTCTTGTAACTGAATTGCTTCAATCTCAGAATAGTACAACTGAAATGCCTAACTCACCTACTATCTGTGTTGAACAAATTTCAGATGAAGAGTTGAAACATCGTAGATCGTGGCTGGACGCTCACACTTCTGATTTGATTATTGGAGATCATTCAGCAAGCATAAAGACAAGATCCAGATTATGTCAGGGAGAAAGCGCTTTATATTCCTGCTTCTTGTCTACTAAAGAACCTCAGTCAGTTGAGGATGCACTTAAGAACGCTAATTGGATCATAGCCATACAGGAGGAGCTAAATCAGTTCACGAGAAACGAAGTATGGGAGCTTGTTGATAGACCCCGGCATCAACATGTGATTATAACTAAATGGGTCTTCAAGAACAGGCGAGATGAAAACAACGTCATAGTAAGGAACAAAGCAAGACTCGTGGCAAAAGGCTACTATCAAGCTGAAGGGATAGATTTCGACGAATTTTTTGCTCCAGTTGCAAGATTAGAGGCAATCAGACTATTCCTAGCCTACGCAACACATTAGAGATTCAGAGTTTATCAAATAGATGTGAAGTCTGCGTTCCTAAACGGCGTGCTGAAAGAAGAAGTCTATGTATAACAACCTCCCGGTTTTTAGCAAGGACATTGGGTCTACAGACTCAGAAAGGCTCTGTACGGGTTAAAACAAGCACCCAGGGCTTGGTACGATACCCTGTCTGAGTTTCTTCTTCAGAAATGTTTTCAGAAAGGCACAGTAGACCGCACATTATTCAGCGTTCGATTGGAAGACGATATCCTACTTATGCAGATCTACGTAGATGACATAATCTTCGGATTGAAGAACGTCATCATGTGTCAGCAGTTTGAGGAAATGATGAAGGAAAAGTTCGAGATGTCAATGATGGGAGAGATGAACTATTTCCTCGATTTTCAAGTCAAACAATCTGAGAAGGGAACATTCATCAATCATGGAAAATACACTCGAGACCTCATCAAGAAGTTCGGTTGCACATCCAGCAAACCAATCAAGATCCCGATGAACACGAACATGAAAATCGATCTTGATAAAGAGGGAGTATCAGTAGACCATACTGAATTTCGTGCTATTATTGGTTCATTATTATATCTAACACCTACTCGACCTGACATATCTTATGTTGTAGGTGTCTGCACTCGATTTCAGGCGAATCCTAAGCAGAGTCATATGGACTCAGCAAAGAAGATTCTCCGCTATCTCAGAGGAACACCTGACATGGGTTTATGGTATCCAGCTGATGATAATATTGAACTAACTGGTTATTCTGATGTTGACTATGCAGGATGTAGAATTGACCGAAAGTCAACTTTTGGAACGTGTCAGTTCCTTGGCAGTAAGCTGATTTCATGGTTTTCAAAGAAACAGCATTCAGTAGCGACATCAACTACTGATGCTGAATATATGGCTGCCGGAAGTTGCTGCGCCCAAATCCTTTGGCTAAGACAGTAGCTACGCGACTATGATGTTATTCAGAATGAAGTGCCGATCTTCTGCGACAGCACCAATGCAATTGCAATCACTCAGAATCCAGTACTTCACACAAGATGCAAGCACGTGGACATCAGACACCACTTCATTCGTGATCATGTCGAAAAGAAGGATATCAGGATGGAGAAGATCCATACTGACCACCAAAGGGCAGATATACTGACCAAGCCTCTAGTTGAAGCCAGATTCATAGAACTTTCAGTAGAGTTAGGTCTGCTGGACCTTACTCACTCCAGTCAGTAAGTGGATTCAGGAGAGGAGCATTCAGCAAGGGGGAATGTTCGCTCTCGGTACTGAGTAAAATTCAGTACGTAGAGACTCATCAACCATCTACACGAGGTATCAGCTGACTACGATGTTCAGCTGACAGGTTTGCGTATCTCTACTCAGTAGCCAATGAAATATTCTGTGCATTTATGACTCAGATTCAGCTTCGTATTCAATGCCTTAGGAAATGTCATTTAATATAACGGCTTACATTAAATACACGACATTCTAGGTAAAGTATGCTGAACTCTGCGGCGCATTTAATGCATGTCGTATCAAGTTACTTCTTTGGCTATTAACAACTGTATTTTGACTTAGGCGGCTAAAATGATCATTACCTATTTTATAACATTAAATCCTAGCCGTCCATCTCAAAAGCTATTTCAAACTGAACCATGGATTTATTAACTGTTCATCTTCTTTAACATATATAAACACGTTCAAATTTTAGAAACCGCCATTTTCACTCTGCAAATTTTCATAAGCCTAGTTTTCTGAGAAAAAGCATTTGTTCTCTTGCAAACTCATTTTCAAAAACTCAGAAAACTCGTCGGTAAATTCTTCTTGATCATTCAGCATCGTATACTATACTTGTAATATATTTTTTCTTCGATACTGATACTGTTGATTTGCAGAATACAAACATAGCAGGAGTAGTTGTTAACGTCCCCTCTGATATGCAAGAGATCCTAGAGAAGGATCGCGTTTGGTGCGAACCCATGATGCAGTTCGACGTCTGCGAACTCGAGTACATGGAGGAGATTTTCGATGCCCTAAGAGCGACCGACTTAGAGGGATTTCTGTCGAGGAAGCTGACATACTTCCTTCCACACCAGATAGTTGAGTTGTACTTGAACTCAAAGTCCATCGAGGGTGATATCCGATGCCGATATGTCGTCCATACAGTTGGAGACCCCTCTCGTGCCATTTCAGAAATAAAGTCGATGTCTATCAGAGAAGCTTCAAACTTCCCAGCGCAGGATTCAGTACCGTGGCCTACAAGGATGACTTGATGGATGAATACCTTGAGATATTCTGCGGGAAACCAACCACCTTCAGAGCAGTGTTTCCGAAGAACGCAATGCTCCCGAAATTCAAAGCATTGGCGTATATTGTGACTCAGTTGCTGACGAGTCAAGCAGGCTCCTTTGATCAAGTGTCGAGGCCTAAAATACAAATGATGATGGCCATTTATGACCACGCGAAGATCAACTGGACCGAATTCTTCCTCAAAGAGTTCATGACGCAGTCCGCAAAATTCGATAAGCTTTCCCAGCGCCTTGCAGTAAAGGGAAAATTACTTTACGGACTGAAGTTGTCTATCATGATAGAGGACTTCTGCGGAACAGACAATATTACATATGCTGACAAGTAGTACTTTAATCCAAAGAAGGTCCGTTTCCAGAGCAGGGCAGCGGCCCTTCAGCAGATTGGGTCTGGGCCTGCTGACCCCAATACAGGAACTCAGAAGACCTCCACTCCTACGAAGAAGAGGTCCCCTCCAGAGTCTACTCCTAAGACTCCGACCAAGAGACTGAAGAAATTCAGTGAGGTCGTACCAGAGGTAGTTGTTGAACCACCTCTGCAGCTGAGGGACGAGTCTGAGTGCTCAGAAAAGACTCCGTCAGTGGAGAAGGCCGTCTCCACTGAACGTGACGAGACAGTGGACCAAGGGGACCAGGCTGAACCAATTCAAACCTCTCAGAGCCCCTTGGATGTTCCTCCATTGAGCAGCATTCCTTCTGTTGAGAAGCAACCATCTCCTATTGAAGTTGAAGATTCTGAGAATGCTTCTTAGTCAGAATCGATCGGGATAGAGGCTTCAGCTCTGCAGTCAAGAGCCTCCTGAGAGATTGCTAAACGAATCCCGAAGATAGCTAGCCACACTGACCTCATCTTACTGGCAAGGCAAGCTAGGCTCCGCATGTTGATCAAATTCCAGGAGTAGTCTACTCTGAATAGATTAATCAAACACCACTCCTGCGAACAGCTCCACGAGGAGGAGCTGATGATAAGTAACAAAATTGGCTACTCAGAGCCATCTGATATATGTTCCTTGGAAGATTTGAGGGCCATGCTAGCCATGCTGAACGACCGCTAACCAATCTCAGCATCGGCACCTTCTGATGGGTCTGACCCCGATGGTCAGGACTCACCCCGTGATTCAGGCCTTGAGAAGCCAGATGAGGGAACTCAAGTGGACAAGGATGCTCCCACATCTACTGCTGAACCACCTCTCAGCATCCTTGGTCCAGGATAGTCGGCGGTTGGTACCTTGAAGTCAGCAGAACCTTCTCAGCTGCTACTTGAATCTGCCTTCGAGGTAGCGCCCAGCCCGAGAAGCCGACGCTCGAAGTCAGTGGCTAGGGCCCTAAGGAGTCAAGGGACTCAGAACTGACTCCTCGCCCGTGCCGTCCACAAGACGTGCAGGCAGACCACTCAGGCTCAGAGTGCGGAAATCAAGGGACTCAGGACAACCATTCAGAATACACATGTCCCTGATTTCTCCACGATCCTGACTGACGCACTCACCGCACAAAGATTTGAGGGCCATGTTAGCCATGCTGAACGACCGCTAACCAATCTCAGCATCGGCACCCTCTGATGGGTCTGACCCCGATGGTCAGGACCCACCCCGTGATTCAGGCCCTGAGAAGCTTGATGAGGGAACTCAACTGGACAAGGATGCTCCAACTTCTACTGCTAAACCACCTCTCAGCATCCTTGGACTTGGTCAGTCGGCGGCTGGTACCTCGAAGTCTGCAGAACTCGCTCAGCTCTTACTTGAGTCTGCATTCGAGGTAGCGCCCAGCCCTAGAAGCCGACGTTCGAAGTTAGTAGCCAGGGCCCTGAGGAGTCAAGGAACTCAGAACAGACTCCTCGCTCGCACCGTCCACAAGACGTGGAGGCAGACCGCTCAAGCTCAGAGTGCGGAGATCAAGGGGGTCAGAACGACGATCCAGAACACGCCTGCCCCTGATTTCTCCAATATACTGACTGACGCACTCGCCACTCAATGAGCCGACTTCGAAGAGCAACTGAAATTGATGCAGGCTGGCCAAGCAAAGCTTCTGGAAGATTACAAGGCCGCCCAGTCAGCTCACACTAAATCCGTCTCTTCCATCTCTCAGGCCTCCGAACTCAAAATCCAATCTATTTAGAAGGCTATGGAAGAGAGAGTGGATAAAAAGTTGCAAGATATCCAGACAGCAGCAGACGCCTCTCACAAGAAGTATAGTGAACAACTTACTGAGGAGAGAAACGAGTTGCATGAAAGACTCACAAAGCTGCAATATGCATTAGATGATCTGTCAGCAGCATACGAAAGTCTGTATAAGAAGGTAGCTATTCCCACCCCTGGCGTATTTGTTGATGCCAAAAAGGGGGAAGGAAAACTGAAGATAACAGAAGGGAAGGTACTAAGAGTACCAAGAAAAGTGAGGACAGTGGCCGGAGCAACCCAGAGTCAGCAATCTGCTCCCACTGGTCCCTCTACTCAGTCTAGCAAGGCCTAAGGTATCTCAGCAGCAGGCAATGTAGTGTTTGCTGAGACCGGCCCAAGTGGCTCAGGACCCAAGGACTCTGCTACTCAAGCCACTCAAACACCCAGTGACATAATCAAGGAGATAGCTGAGTACGCAGAAGAGGAGTCAGAAGAGGAAGAGGCTCCTCTACCTCCTCCAGTTGCAGGTAAAGGCAAGAAGATACTGAAGCTTCCAACCCCTCCTTCTAAAAAGAAAGGACCCCAGAGGTACATTACTCCGGAGGAAGAAGCTCAGATTGCTGTGGATGAAAAACTCGCAAGAGAAATTGCCGAGGCTGAGGCTACAAACAAGCCAAAGAAGAAGCCAGCCAAAGGCAAAACTAAGGCTCCAGCAGGTGGTAGAAAGTCTGGACCTAGACTGCCTCCAAGGACTTTAAAGCTGAGTGATGAGGCAGACAAGGAGAAAGAAAAGGAAAAAGAACAGCAGCAGACATCCGGTCAGCAGGACACTTCAAAAGATAAATCATCAACTCATGCTGATTCAGAAGAAGGAGCTCATTTACCCTCATATGTCCCCTCGAAGCAACAAGATCTAGAAATGCAACTGATATGGGATCAGATGGAGAGGTATCTTGATAGAGGAGCTGAAGCAAGGTAGTTAGAAGCAGCCAAAGAAAGGCTCAGAAAGGCAGATCTAGAAGCCATGAGGCTGAAAGTTGAGAAGGAAGCAAGCCAAAGGATTCCTGAGAAGGCAGATACTCCTTTCAGATACAGAAGATTCAGGAAGCCTACTGACCTCAAACTCCACAGGTGGCCAAGAGTTGATTGAATGGATGCCATGGGAACGAACACGGAGGTGGGAGTCACTGAAGGCTGATTACATCAAGAGATATTACTTCTGAGATACTGGCCTGAAATGCACAAGTCTATTGCATTTGCTCAATGGCTTCTGAAGATGGACCCAGAGATATTTGCTAGAGTTCAGAAGGCCATAGCAGACAAAATCGATGTCAGAGTCCCAGCTCCACGAATCATGCCTCCCCCACTGAAACTAGATGGCTCTGTTCATTATGGAGTGATTGAGAAAGAGATCAAAGATGCTGCTGAAGCCAAAGGCTTAGAAGAAGATGATCCTGCTGATATTCCAGAGATACTGAAGCTGAGGAAGTAATCTTCATTGCCAACAAATCTGATGTCAATACTAAACTACCAAAGCTACTGCAAAAACTCAGTGTAGAAATGGATATCAGGAATTAAAAAATACGATCAGAAAAAGGCACAAAATTTCTCAATTCAATGATGAGAGAGTATTGCGAGACTGATGGAATTTTGTACGAGACGTTAGCAGCACGCACGCCTTAGCAGAACAGCCTTGTTGAACGAAAGAATGGAACACTTAAAGAAGCAGCAAGAACGTTCCCTGCAGACTTAGGATTACCGTTGAAATTCTGAGCAGAAGCTACTGAAATAGCCTGCTATATTTAAAAATCGCTCACTACTAACAAAGACTCAAGGTTTAGGGTTTAGGGTTGTCCTTGCTTTATCCACTATAATGGAAAGCGTTACTTAAAGGTTTTCAATAGCAAGTCAGACTAAGGAGTTTTCTCATGATACTCCAAGGGTCAACAAAGCTTTCAAGGTCTTTAACTACTGGACACTTTGCGTGGAGGAAAGTCCTCATGTTGTATTTAATGAGTTTATTTATGAGGACATGCAATAGGATTCAAGGAAAGATACCGAAGATGTCAACAACAAGCTATAGGATCTAAACTTAAACGATGATATTGAAAAGATCCAGAATTATTAGAATGATGATTCGGATGATTAAGAAGTAACTCGAACACATCCAACAAGAAATTATGTTAAACCTATTGATTCTACTGTAATTGAAACATCAACTAAGAATAACAACTCAGGGGAAAGTAATGATGTTCCTGAGCTTAATGCCCATGCCCCTGAACCTAATCACTTAGTAGACCTTAACCTTGTTACTGAATTACTTCCATTACAGAACAGTACTACTAAAATTCCTAATCATCCTACTATCTGTACAGAAGCTACTTCAAAAGAAGAAACAAGGAAAAGACGTTTGTGGCTAGAGGCTCACTCATCAGATCTTATTATTCGAGATCCATCAGCTAGTGCAAAGACAAGATCCAGATTATGTCAAGGAGAAAGTGCCTTATACTCCTGCTTATGTCTACTGAAGAACCTCAGTCTATAGACGACTCACTGACGATGCTGATTTGATCACAGTCATGCAAGAGGAGATGAACCAGGTCGTTAGAAACAAAGTTTGGGAGCTTGTTAATAGACCTAAGCATCAGTATGTGATTGCGACTAAATGGGTCTTCAAGAACAAGCGAGATGAAAATAATGTCACCATCAGGAACAAAGCTCAACTTGTTGCCAAAGGATACTGTCAAGCTGAAGGAATAGACTTTGATGACATATTCGCCCCAGTCACCAGATTGGAAGCTATCTGCCTATTCTTAGCCTATGCAACACATCAACATTTTAAAGTATATCAGATGTATGTTAAGTAAGCATTCCTTAGAGGAGTACTAAAGGAAGAAGGCTATGTGGAACAACCGTCCGACTTTCAGCAGGCACATCAAGTATACACACTCAAGGAGGCTTGTTGGTCTAGAGACGAGCTTCAGGTGTAGAGGGAGGGGGCGGTGAATACACCTGAATGCACATTTCAAACCCAGAACGCGAATGTAAGTTGTGCTGAAGAATGCTACTGAACTAGTACGTTAGCTAAATATGCTTTCTGGATCGCGTGGGCAGAGATTTTTCTACTGAGTACAGATTTACTGACTTATGTTAGTGATTGTCGGAAGTCAAGGACAGTGACCAAAGCACTTCTGAAACAGGGGACTCAGAATCGTCTCCTTGCTTAGAAATGTGCACAAGATTTGGAGCAATGCCACTGAAGCTTAGTGCCAGGAACTCAGGGGACTGAAAACTGAAGTTCAGAATATCTCTTCACCTCCCATCCCTGGCTTCACATCAATTCTTAAAAATGCTCCAGGCGCTCAGCAAGCATCGGTTCAGGAGTTATTGAAGACTACCCACTTATCTCTTCTTGATTCTTTCAAGGCATCTCAGTCAGAAAATCAGAACCAGATCTCAACCCTCACTCAAGCTCATAAACAAAGATTCTCAAGCTTTCAGAAGGAGTGTGAGCTGAAGATCGATGCAAAGCTGAAGAACATAGAAGACCTTGTAGATTCCTCTCATCGAAAGTATGGTAGTGATCTCATTACTGAGATGAACGATCTACACCTCAAATTTGATGGTCTTCAGAAGACCTTGGAGGAGCTCAGAAATTCTTTACATTTCGCTCAACTCCAAGGTAGTTCCTCTTCCCACCCCGAGCATATTGGATGATGCCAAAAAGGGGGAAGTGGTTGAGAGAGAAATTGCCCTGGTACAACAAACTGAGAGTGATAAGCCTGAGGGGGAAGATCAAGGAACAAGGGTTATAGCCCAGGGTGTCTCAGCAGGAGATGAAGGAGCTGAGACAGGCCCAAGTGGCTCAGAACCCAAGACAGCAAAAACTGGCATGTCTGAACCCTCTTAGAAATCATGGAAGATGTGACCAAGTTTCTGAGCAAAGCAGGATACTTGTTATATTTATACTGAGCAAGTCTCAGTGATCTGTTCTCAAGACATATACAACTTGAAGCTTATACTGAGCAAGTTCTCAATGATCTGTTCGCAGGACATATTCTCTACTTATAGTCGTAGTGACTTTTACAAGGGTTTCAAACTTAAAGAGTTTGAGTCTTCTCCAACTAAGAGGAAGTTCTTACAATAAGAACGGTTTCAAAAAGATGTGAACTTCCCCGAGGTTTCTAAGCTATAGATATTACAATAAGGTTTGCTTAGATAAGAGAATGTGAATAGATCCGTTGGAGGGAGGTCTAGCCACGTGTCAAAATGACAAGGAAAACGGCTCCTTAAATTTGAACGTTGATGAGTAGGTGCACTGTAGAGATTCGCCTCTTTTTCAGTCTGGGAGGAGCTTTTGTCAGAAAAGATAAGTTGTTGTTGGCTCCTTATTGGTCGAGGTAGATTGGTAGGTGAGACTTGTCAAACATCAATGTAGACTTCCTCTGAATCCTCGGACCTTCAACTGAAGTGACTTCCGACTGACGTTCTTCTGAGTATAAGTGCATGGGCATGAATTCTTGTGCAGATTCAGTTGGTGGTCGGCTGACCAACTGACTTCTTCTACTGAACTCTGCAGCTACTGAACTCTAGCCTACTGAGTTCCTAACAACTGAACTCGAAACTAAGCTATTACAGAACAAAGGTACATAATTCAGCTAGGGGTTTTAAGATCTTAAAATCTATAAATGTATCTACTGAATCCTTATCCCAACAATTTCCCCCTATTTGATGATGCCAAAACCTATTACATCTTCTATCAAGAAATATGTTAAGGTTAAGAGATACAATTACTGAGTAAAGATCTATTACAAAGGAATGCTCCAGTCAACATATAAAAACTGACTAAGATAATGAAAATAAAGAATCAGAGCAACCTCATGTAAAAAGAATATCAAAGCTATCTTATGATATCAACTAATGTATTTGAGCCATGTTAAAAACATCAGTTATGGAATGCTGAATGTATCATAACTTATGGATTTTAATCCTATGAGAACAGTTATAGCATGCTGAAGTTATTAGAGATTCTATTGACAGGGATCAGAGCTAAAAGGCAAGTTCAACACATTCACACGATATCAGGGCCGATACAAATAGAACAATCAAAGTTCAGAATAGATCATACTTCTTAGTAGCTAATCATCAAACGTAAATTCAGCACTTATCAATAATGTCCCTATAAAGCAGGTTCCCCCTAAGAAACAATTTCCCTCTATATCATATAAAAGAGCCCTTCCCCCTAAGTACTAGCAAAGTATCAGAGAAGATCAGAGCAACCACAAATAATCAGTAGGAAATAATTCTAAGCCAGATAAGCACACACATAGGGTTAATTAGAGAAATACCTGATCACTTAGGTGATCAGTTGTGCTGAAAAGTAAATAAACTCGTAAAGACAATGAGTAATTGTCGAGGCTAGAAGTGATAACTGTAATAGATGAATGAGAATTACAATACATGACTTCCTATCACTATTGAAGCTAGACTAAGGAGAGAGAGAGGTCGGCAAGGCTTCTTCTTGAACTGTTGCATGCGAGCGTGGAAATCAGCAGACTTCTTGTTGGGACATGATTCAGTCTTCTCACAATCGGTTGAGACAAAATTCAGTTGCCTCGTGCTCTGAATATTTGCTGAAGATTTGAAGATCCCAAAACCCTACTTTGATTGATGAACCATTCAGTTGTAATATGTTGTTCTGTCTCTGAGGTTTCAGACTCAGTAGACACTCTTCATCTGGTTCAGGAGCTCATTAGATTACCTGCCTCAGTACCAGAAGTAGAAGACTCAGTGATCTTTGGACTCGGCGGGAGCAAGATATGCGAAAGGAGTCTCGTAGGACCCGAACTCAGCAAGAGTAGTTCACTGAACTCGGAGCTGATCTTCAGTAGAGCCGACTCAGCAGGAGTATGCTACTGAATAGAGATCAGACTCAGCAACGGCTGGACAGTCTTCTGACTGTCAGGATTCTCTAAAAGTCTAAATTAGCAGTCATACGAGGAATAGCGAAGTCAGCCTCAGATCTACCTTGAAGTTTGTTCTGTCTCACCTACTTTCTTTATCCTCGACCAATGACAAGCAGCCAACTGTCCATATTCTGATTAAAGTTGCAAGTCAACAACTTTCCAGAAATGAAGGGAAAGGACACTACAACCATACTTTGAAAGAGCCGTTAGCTACCCAAAAGAGAGAGACACAAGGATCGTCGTCTCCAACGGATCTATCCTTATCTCTTCTCTATAAATTAAGGGATACAATTCAAATTGATGTTCATGACCTATCTATGACACAGCCAAGAACACACGAGCATTCACAAGTTACTCAAAACGTTCTAAGTCTTCCGCAAAAAGTTCGAAGAGTAATCTCCGGCGAAAGACGACATACTCGCTCATAGGGAACCAAGCTGAACTAGAATTATAAAGCCTCTAGTATCCAAGTGACTAAACACTAACCTAAGTCTTTACTTAACCGTTCATCGCTCTAGAAGCCATCTTCTCGTTCTCTATCCCTCTAACCTAAGATCAGTTGATCATATCTATAGCTTAGACGAAGGAGTTCATATCTGAACTGATCCTTATTGTAAAGGACTCCTTCATAGTTGGAGAGTTTTTCAAACACTTAGTTTGATACCTTGTAAACTGAGATATGCTCAGTATAATCACTAAGGCCAGTGTTTGTCCAGCGTACAAACCAACTGAGACTATCTCAGTATAATACATAGTCTCTTGATCTTTCGGGATAGTGGACGTAGGATTGTTGGATCCGAACCACTTTAAAAACTGCCTGTGTTCTGTGATCGTTTTTCTGTTTTAACTGTTGCATTGATTACTGTGCATACTAAAAGAATTTTCTAAAATCATTCAACTGAGTTTCAGCAAGCTTAATCAATTGTACTAACATACTGAAACTGTTTTATTAAAAACGTTTTCTAAACTCAACTGAATTTGGGCCTACACATTTTCGCACTACTGAACCTCAGCTGAACGGTACTGAATTCTGACTCTAGTCAACTAGCAGGCCTCAGTTAAGTCAGTCACTCTGCCACGCGATCTAGAACAACTTATTTGGTCGACTGAACTTGTTCAGTACGGCACTCTCCTAAAAAGGATTGTTCGCGTTTAAAGTTGAGAAATCGGTTTTCAGGTGTATTCACCCCCCCCCCTACACCTGAACGTTTATTCTCGGGACCAACACTTCTTCTCCGGAAACTCAAGGTCATAACTTGAATAAACTCTGCTTCTCAGGGCCTTGATCTCCGCTAAGTCTTATTCGTCATCTTTGCTCAGTGTTCTGTTGATGATAGCATCCTTGATTTCTTCTTCGATCTCCTTCTTGCACAGATTATCTTGATGAGTCATCGGATGAGGAAGAATTCTAAAAGGAGGAGCCTTGAGCGTCTGGCCTGTTTGATCTAGCAGCGTCTGAATTTCAGCAAGGAGGGCTGGGTTCACAACAGTCAGGAAGTCTTTGAAGTATGAATCAACATCAGTAATATCTTCACTTCTAACTTTCCCGACATAGTATCTCTTAATGAAATCCACCTTCAGCTTCTCCCATTGCTGATTCAGCTTGAGAGGTACCTAGTCATCAGTTCTTTTGAAGACTACCCTCTTCACATCACTGTCTGGTTCCCTTCTCCTGAAGTATCGGGAAGAAGTAGGTATGCTTCTATCTTTCTCAAGCACCCTCTCCCTTGCTTCTTTTTCTGTTCTCAGCTTGAGGGCTTCTAAGTCGGCTAGGCGAATTCTCTCTCTTGCCTCTCTGATTCACCTTGCCTCAGTTGTATGATCAAGTGCTCGCTCACACGCATTCCAAATCTCTTTCATTTCTCGCTCTTGTTTTTTAGAGGGGACCGTTGAGGGCACATGTTGCTCTTCTGAGTCAGCAAATGATGCGGATTTTGATTTCGATGCAGACGCGCCTTGCTTCTCAGACTTGGACTGTCCGGGTTTGGACTGTAGAACTGGGTTCTAAGTGATTGCAATAGCACTGGTACTGTCGCAGTAGATTGGCACTTCATCTTTATGGATGTCGTAATCTATCAGCTGTTGTCGAAGCCACAATATCTGTGTGCAACAGCTTCCGGCAGCTATAAACTCAGCTTCAGTAGTGGATATTGCTACTGAATGTTGTTTCTTTGAAAACTACGGTATGAGCTTGCTACCGAGGAACTAACAAGTTCCTGAGGTTGATTTTTTGTCGATTCGGCAACCTGGATAATCAGCATCAGAATAACCAGTTAGTTCAAGGTTATCATCAGCAGGATACCATAATCCCACATCATGTGTTCCCTTTAGGTAACGAAGAATTCTCTTCACTGATTCTATATAACTCTTCTTGGGATTCGCCTGAAATCTCGCGCATTCACCTACAGCATAAGTTATGTCAGGTATGCTTGTTGTAAGATATAATAAAGAACCGATAATAGCACGATAGTCAGTTGAGTTAACAGATACTCCCTCTTTGTCAAGATCAATCTTGAGATTGGTGTTGATGGGTATCTTTACCGACTTGTTGGATTCACAGCCGAACTTCTTGATGAGATCTCTTGTGTATTTGGCTTGATTAATGAATATTCCCTTCTTAGATTGTTTGACTTGAAGTCCAAGGAAGTAGTTCATCTCTCCCATTATCGACATTTCAAATTTTTCTTTCATCATCTGCTCAAATTTCTGACATATAGTCAGATTCCTTGATCCAAAGATGATGTCGTCCACGTAGATCTGCACCAGTAAAATGTCTTCTCCTGAATTGATACTGAATAGGGTGCGATCCACTATTCCTTTCTAAAGTAGAAAGTCTGAGAGGGTATCATACCAACCCCTGGGTGCTTGTTTTAACCCGTACAGAGCTTTCTTAAGTCTGTAAACTTGATGTCCCTACTGAAAGTCGGGCGGTTGTTCAACATAGACTTCTTCCTTCAGTACGTCATTCAGGAAAGCTAACTTCACATCCATCTGATAGACTGTGAACTGCTGATGTGTTACATAAGCTAGGAATAGACGAATAGCTTCCAATCTTGCGATTGGGGTGTTTCATCAAAATCTATTCCTTCTGATTGACAGTAACCTTTGGCAACGAGTCGAGCTTTGTTCCTGACAATGACGTTATTTTCATCACTCTTGTTCTTGAAGACCCACTTCGTTCCTATCACGTGTTGATGTCTAGGTCTGTCAACTAGCTCTTATACGTCGTTTCGCGTGAACTATTTCAGCTCTTCTTGCATGGCGGTGATCCAATCAACATCATTCAGCACATCCTTATGTTGGGATTTTGTATACTGGAAGCACTTTTATGCTTGTATACAATGTGTTTTTGTCCTTACCACTATTTTATTCTCCTATCTGATAAATATGTATATTTGCACATGTTATCCTTTATCTTGTATAAAAGTTAGATTTGTGTGGTGTGTCGGGTATCACAGAAGACAACACAAATTGGTTGAACTGAGAAGATATAAACAGTTAACACAGCTGAGACAACTTAAGGATGAAGTTGTCGGTTTAAGATGCAGTTTAGATAAGAAGTGGCTTGTCTTAGTTGTTTGTCTTTCTTACGGTACACTTAAGGTGGTGTATTGAAGGATCACGGTGAGATGTGTTCTCCTAACCGACCTTAGTGGAGAACCAAGATCTCGGTGACTTAGCGATCTTAAGCTTGGTAAGACTTCATCGAGTGCATTTGGCTATCTATCACTTTGACCTACTATGGTGAACGTCAAATGAGCAAGCGGGATCTACGTATCTTGGGTGTTAGTAGTTATTTGTGGCTCGGGCCCGGTTGTCCGTATCTTGCATCCGTATCCTAGTAAAATGGGTTGATAATATCCCCCGAGGAACTCGAAAGGATTAGCACACTAAACCCTACCGGTTGATTAAGTTCGGAGTGTGTTAATAAGGTCGAGTGGTACTACTCAGGAATATAAGATGTTAATTAATTTAAGGCGTTCGGTGAGCTTACTTAATTAACGGATATTTCTATCTTAAATACGGAGATTGATTAAGTCTAAAATACAAGCCCTTGCTCAAATTGGGATAAAGGGGTAAGTCGGCACGGATTCTCTAGTGGAATGAATGCGTGTTAATTAATTAATTTTGCTCAGGGCCGAGCATGGATAATTAATTAATTGGAGGCCCCGCTTTATTTCTTGTATTGGATCCCCGATCCGGCCCAATTAGTTGCCTAGTAATTTATTGTCTCTCAGAAATCATTATTAATGGATTAATGTATTTTCACATTATTTAATAATGTTATTTATCTGGATTTAATTGGCTGGGCCAATTAATTGATAAATATTAGTAGCCCAGTAAATTAATTAATTATATTATGGGCTAATTATGTGGAAGTCCATTGGAATATAATTAAATTAATGGGCTACAAATATATTAATATTATATTGGCTTTTGAAGCCTATATATATTAGTATTCTGTTCAGAAAAGAATACAGAAAAATCATAACTCACGCACGCGAGTTTTGAGAGAGACATATTTTTATTTTCTTCAGTTCTCTGACCACCCAGAGGAAGAAAAAGGCCGGGACACAGATCAGAAGATCTGACACGGGAGCAACAATCAGAGCTACGACAACATACGAAGGAGGAGGTATCGATTTCTTCCTTTCATATTCCTTCACCTTAATTATCTTAGGTTCTTCAGTCGACAAGAAGCATGAATATAAAGCACTTTCTCCTTGATAGAATCTGGATCTTGTCTTGACGCTGGCTGAAGGATCTCCAATGATAAGATCTGAAGAGTGAGCATCTAACCATGAGCGACGACGTCTTGTTACTTCATCTGGAATTGATTCAACACAAACAATAGGAGTATTCGGAATTGCAGTAGTACTGTTCTGTGTTTGAAGTAATTCAATAACAATGGTTGGGTCTACTGAGTCATCAGGTTCAAGGGCATTTAGCTTAGGAACAATAATAGTTCCCCCTGAGTTGTTATTCTCAATAGAGGTCTCAGTTACCATATTGGTTTCCTCATCGACCTGAATTACCTGGGATTGATTATGTTTGTTAGAATCAATCTCCTCAACTACATTGCTTGTTGTTTGATTCTGAATTTCATCATCTGAATCATTATCCCAACAATGCTGGATCTTTTCAGTGTAATCTTTTAAGCTTAGATCATGTAGCTTGCTCCTGACCTCTTCAGCTTCTGGCTGAGAGTTTGACTTCCTGAACTCAGAAACAAATTCATCAAATACAACATGAGGGCTTTCCTCCACGCAAAGGGTCCGGTAGTTAAAGACCCTGAAAGCTTTGCTGACCCTGGAGTATCCTAAGAAGACTCCTTGGTCTGACTTACTTTCAAAGACCTTTAACTGGTCTTTTCCGTTATTGTGGATAAAGCACGAACAACCAAAAATATGGAAATGTGAAATAGAAGGAATACTCCCTTTCCATAGTTCGTAAGGCCTCTTCATGTCCATCTGAGTCAGTAGAGATCGGTTCTGAGTGTAGCAGGCAGTGTCAGTAGCTTCTGCCCAGAACTTCAATGGAAGACCTGAATCTGCAAGCAACGTCCTTGCTACTTCTTTAAGCGTTCTGTTCTTCCTTTCAGCAAGTCCGTTCTGCTGAGGCGTATGTGCCGTTGAGGTTTCGTGTTTAATGCCTTTAGCCTCACAGAAGTCTTTTACCATAGAGTTCAGAAACTCAGTTCCACGATCTGAGCGTATCCTTTGAATCTTGATATCTTTCTCGACGCTCAGCCGCTTCAGTAGTTTCGGCAGCTCAAGTTTGACGTCAGATTTGTTGGCGATGAATATCACCTAAATATATCTTGAATAGTCATCAATGACTACAAGAGCGTATTTCTTTCCTCTGATTGTCACTGGGTTGACTGGCCCAAATAAATCCATATGCAGCAGATGAAGGATTCCATCAGTGGAAGGTAATGAAATGGGCGGATAGCTTGACTTTGTTTACTTCCCCTTCAGACATGCTTCACAATTTTATGTCTCTTGAAAACTTCGTTGGGAAGTGCTTTGAGTTTAGCATCACGTGCTAGCTTGTTCATTGTCTTGAAGTTCAGATGACTCAGTCGTCTGTACCACAGCCATGTTGTTTTATCATCTGACCTCATGTGTGCTAGCAGGCACGCTTCAGGTTTGGCGATATTCCATTCAGCGTAGTATATGTTTCTTCGCCGCGACCCTGATAACATAGTTTTTCCTATAGATTTATCAAGAACATCACAAAAACCTACGTCAAGAGTTACTTTATTGAAGTTATCATAGAATTGACTGATAGAAAGGAGATTATGTTGAAGTCCTTCAACATAAGATACCCTGAGAACTATTGCAGTTCCTATTTTCAGTGTGTCGTATCCCCTTGTGTAGCCTTTGGAGTTGTCACCGACCTCAATTATGGCTCCGTCTTGCTGAACGTAGTCGGTCAGTATGCTCTTTTGATGTGTCATATGTCTTGAGCATCCACTGTCGACAATCCAAGGGTTCTGTAGCACCTGCAAAACAAAAACAGATTCAGGTACCCTTTGGGTTCAGCTTGGGTCCTTAATGGTTAGATTTGAGGATCCAAACTTGTCTGACAGCCCTGATGGCTTCAGACTTCTTCTTTCCCTTGTTGTTAGTAGTCTACTCCACTGAACTTGGAGTAGCTGACTTCTTAAGCTTTTGAGATTCAGCTTTCTTCTTCTTCTGAACCTTAGGGCTTTTGACTCTTGGCTCATAGTAGTACGATCCGTACTGAGCTAGATGAGTCAGTAGTTGGTGGCCATACTGTTTAGCCCACCTGACCTTCTTGGTTTCCCTTGAGTTTGCTCTTGATGTCTTGGGGCTAGAACCGTGGGTCACCTTCTTGTTGCTATACTGAGGTACTTGAATCTTCTGCTTGTTCTTTATCTAAGGGGATGTAAATTCTGCATGTTGAGTCACCCCTTGGACAAACCTATCAGTCAGCTTGGTGGAGCTTTTATATCCTGAAGTTGAGGCTTCACATGTATAACAAAGTCCTTCTTTGGTGGCATGTGGTCTTTGTGCTCGTAGTAGCTTCTCCAACTTCTCTTTTGCTCCAATGTATTGCTCTGTCATCAAGGTTCTCCACACCTCATCACTCTTTCTTAGAGTTTCATATTCTGTTCTAGCATGTGTGAGAGTTTCCTTGAGGTTAGCAATTTCAGTCTCTTTCTCAGAGATGTCTTTGGACAGCACTGAAATCTGTGCTTCTTGGTCTTGAGACTTAGTCATCAGAGAATTAATCTCTTCCTTCAGTCTCAGAACAAGTCCTTCAGACTCAGTAGAGTCCTGACTTCTCTTTGAAAGTCTCTGATTCTCTGCTGTTAGGATATCCATCTCCTGAATCGTCTTGCTGAACTGCTGGCTCATCTGGATTTGCTCTTCAAGCAGATCTTCGTACGCAAGAACCACATCCAGCGGTTCTCCTACAGCAGAACTTGTGTCGTGTGTGCAAGGTGAAGAGGGGTATTTAATGGGTTAATAATTTACCTCAGCCTCTTCTCTGGCCATCAGACACGGTTCATCATCTTCTGTCTCGATTGCCATGAATGCGGCATCGTCATCCGACAATTCCATAAACAATTCCTCATCGCTTGAGCAATCGGACAACTCTCCAGCTATGTAGGCTTGCCTCTTATTTACGAATTTGTCGCGTCGGGCTTGCCTTTCAGCTCTTTCAGCTGCTGAGAGTTCAAGACATTCGTGCTGGTAGTATCCTGGCTTCTTGCAGTTGTAGCATACTGAGGTTCTGCCATCCCTTCTAGATGTTTCTTTTTGTTCCACGAGGGCAACTTCAGTATTCCTGCAATCAGGTAGAGATTTAGTTTCACTTTTCGTGCGATGATGATCTCTCTTACCTTGATATTTTTGGGAAGCTTTTTTCATCTTCCTTCTGAACATTTCTTTCTCCTTCTGGTATTTCACAGCGAGGAGAGCATACTTCTCAGCCAAATTGTCAGCAGTAGGTATGGTCAGTGAGCTTCCAGCTGACTGGCTTGTTGCTGAGGGACTTGCTCCGGGAGTGCTAGCTGATGCCTTATAAGCATGATCCATTGGCACTTCAGCTTCAGCACCGGGGGTGTGTAGGAGGTTGAATTCGAAATCCTATGCTTTTAGCTCTGAAAATACATAATCGGGAGTAAAAGAATTCAAGTCAGATCTCCTCATACACGTAGCAAAGGAATACCACTTGGGCCTGCTGAGAGCCCTAAGAATCTTTGTGTTGGTCTCCTTATTACTGAACGTTTTCCCCAGTCCGTTGATGATGTTGATCTGATTTGTGAATCGAGCACTGAAATCATCTATGGACTCTCCAGGAAGCATAGCGAATGCCTCGAGTTTCTGCAGCTCTAACTCCAATTTGTTTTCTTTGATCTGTGGAGTTCCTTGGCTCAACACCGCGAGAGCATCCCATAGCTTCTTTGCAGTCTTGCAGTCATGTACTCTTCCGAGATATGAGTCACTGAGTGTCATCAGTATCATGTTTCGAGCAACTCGATCGAGGTTGTGCAGTTTCTTCTCTTTAGGAGTGGAGAGGCTTTTGTCCTTCACGACCTTCGGACCGGTTCGGACACCTTCTGCTCCGTCCAATGCAAGTACGACTGAGTTGATCATTGGAACAATGGGTCCTTTCTCTAGGACGTCGGTCATGCTGTCGTGCAGCGAGATCAAATGTGCCTCCATCCTTACGCGTCATACCGCATAGTTCTCCGTTAAGAACATGGGTACCGTCCTAATCCCTGAAATATAGGATGCAATGAAGAGATGCAAGATGAAGTGAAAACGGGTTTTCCTAGGATCTTTGTTCGAGATAGACCAGTTTCAGATAACAATGATCAGTTAAGAACACTGTGCTCTGATACCAATTGTTGGTCCTGAGACATGGTTCAGGTGTAGAGGGAGGGGGGGGGTGAATACACCTGAATACAAATTCGTTTCTCAAACGTGAAAGTCAGCTCTAGTTGAGTTTGCTACTGAACTGAGTCAGACAACCAAATATATTGGGTCCTACGTTCATTGTCCTGACCAAAGCAGGATACTTGTTATATTTATACTGAGCAAGTCTCAGTGATCTGTTCTCAAGACAGATACAACTTGAAGCTTATACTGAGCAAGTTCTCAGTGATCTGTTCGCAGGACAGGTTCTCTACTTATAGTCGTAGTGACTTTTACAAGGGTTTCAAACTTAAAGAGTTTGAGTCTTCTCCAACTAAGAGGAAGTTCTTACAATAAGAACGGTTTCACAAAGATGTGAACTTCCTCGAGGTTTCTAAGCTATAGATATTACAATAAGGCTTGCTTAGATAAGAGAAGGGGAACAAATATAACTCTAAGTGATGAACTAAAGGGTTCTTCTATGAATTCTAGTTCTTCATTGGATTCTTCGATTGAGAGCGTTAAGAGTTTGTGCGTAGATAGCTTGGGTTCCCGGTAGTGTCTCTACATGAAGACTTCTCTTATATAGTCGTCGAATGTGAATAGATCCGTTGGAGGGAGGTCTAGCCACGTATCAAAACGACAAGGAAAATGGCTCCTTAAATTTGAACGTTGATAAGTAGGTGCACTGTAGAGATTCGCCTCTTTTTCAGTCTGGGAGCAGCTTTTGTCAGAAAAGATAAGTTGTTGTTGGCTCCTTATTGGTCGAGGTAGATTGGTAGGTGAGACTTGTCAAACATCAATGTTGACTTCCTCTGAATCCTCGGACCTTCAACTGAAGTGACTTCCTACTGACGTTCTTCTGAGTATAAGTGCATGGGTATGAATTCTTGTGCAGATTCAGTTGGTGGTCGGCTGACCAACTGACTTCTTCGATCCTAAGTCCATCAGCCGAGTGCAAGGTCTTCTACTGAACTCTGCAGCTACTGAACTCTAGCCTACTAAGTTCCTAACAACTGAACTCGAAACTAAGCTATTACAGAATGAAGGTACATAATTCAGCTAGGGGTTTTGGGATCTTCAAATCTATAAATGTATCTACTGAATCCTTATCCCAACACACTCCCCCTTTGCCTCCGCCAGTATCTGGGAAAGGGAAGAAAGTTCTTAAGGCTCCAACTCCTAAACCCGAATCCCTTAAAAGATACATCAGCCCAGCAGAGCAAGCACATATAGAAGCTGATGAAAAGCTTGCCAGAGAGCTCGCTGAGGCTGACGCAGCCAACAAACCCAAGAAGGCTCCTACAAAAGCAAGAACTAAGGTTCCTGCAAGGAAGCCAATTCAGAGGTCGGTTTCCAGGAAGCTTACCCTCCGTGATGATGCTGATAAAGAACAGGAGAAGGAGAGGGAAGCTGAACAGAAGAAGGCTGAAGAATCCCAGCAAACGAAGAAGAAGCCAACTGAACCTACTATCGAAGAAATGATCAATTTTAGCATTATTGCTCTTGACAAAAGAGCTTAATGGCATCATCTCGAAGAATTCAGAAGAAGGGAAGCAGAAGTCATGAGGAGAGCGGCTGAAGAGGCACTTGCAGCAGAGAGACTCAAGCATAAGCCACTACCTCCTAAGGATAGGGACATCCCCACTACTTCTAAGTTCTATAGACGAGGCTAGAAGCCAAAAGAGCTGCAAACTCATAGATGGCCTCGTATAGACAAGTGGATGCCCTGGGAGAAAAATCAGAGATGGGAAGAGATCAAAGCTGAATTCGTAAAGTGCTTCTATGCTTGGAAGTTTTGGCCTGCCTCAGACAAGGCAGATGCCTGTGCTAAATGGATATACAGATGTGATCCCGAGGTCTATGAAATAGTTCAGAAAGCTCTTGATGAAGGTGTAAAGGTTACTAATCCGGATTTCAGAACTCTACCCCCTCCGATGAAAATAGACGGTTCAGTATTCATTGCTGAAATCGAAGCTGATGTGAGGGCGGCAGCATCAATGAGACTTCTTGAGCGAAAGGACGCAAATGATCTTCATGAGATTCTCCAGTTGAGGAAGGACACTTTCAAGCTCTACGGACTCCCCCTGCCAGAAGACAAATCGAAAGAGTTTAAGGCAAGGATCCAACGGTTCAGAACGAAGAAGTAGTAGTTCAGCTTGATAGGTCTAGCAGCTTCCCAGTGTAGCAAGTAATGTATCTGTAATCATTTCTTATCACTTATATACATCATTTCTACTTGGCCCGACAATTACTCATTGTCCATATGGCCTGCTGCGGCTTTTATATTAACACTCAGAATCACCTAAGTGATTACTGACTCACACACTCACTGCCTATCTGTGTTTGTCTGTTTTGCTTAGATTGGTTGATGTCTTGTTAGGAGGAAATTGTTGAGATGATCTTGTAATTCAAAACTGTCCTCGGTAGATTAGAGACTTGAAGGTACAACTCCACTGATTCTCCTTGTAACAATTGTAAGGAGTCTGTATCTGATAATTCTTTAGAGTGTTAGATAGAAGTCAGATGTTGTCTAGCTATCAGCATAGACATTTAGAGATAGGTTTTGGCATCATCAAATTAGCAACTGAATCATATCCTAACACATAGATACAATGCAAATTTGTCTTCTAAGGATAAACTTTAACTCTCACCTCTAGGGGTGACTAGTCGGGTTAGGTTAACCTATTGGTCATTGGGTAACTTAATAATCGAAATTCCATTATTCGAGTTAGGGTCCGTTATTGCCATGAGGGTGACTAATTTAGGAATTCAATACTTGTGTCCTTATGTCGCACTTTGATTGTTGTTCGCGTATTGGATCTTTTGATATGTGTCCCGATCCTTTTTCTCCTCCGTCTAGATAGAGATCTGAGAAGAAATAGAAAAACTGTTATCTCTATTTTCTAAAGTGTGCGTGCATGTTTAATGGAAAGTGTATAATTTGGAAGATAAAATTATTTACTTATACACTTCAAAAGCGTATATAATAATAATATATGTAGCTCATTAATATAATTATACTCCTAATGGACTTCAGTACCAGTCAGCCCATAGTATAATAAATTAATTAGTTGGACCACATTTATCTATCAATTAATTAACCTAGTCAATTAATCATAGATAAATACATTCTCTTATTATTATTTAATGCACAAAATACATTATTCTATTAATAATAATTTCCCGAGAAAATAGAATAACTATTGGGCATTTACTTGGGCCAGATTATGGATCTAATACAAGAAATAAAACCGAGTCTCAAATTAATTAATTCTCTATGCACAACGCAGAGCAAAATCCATTAATATGCACAAATTCGTTCGACTAGAGAATTCGTGCTGACTTACCCCTTTATCCCAATTTGAGTCTGTGCTTGTATTTAAACTTAATTGATCCTCGTACTTAAGATAGAATTATTCACTAATTAATTAAGCTCACTAACAATTCAATTTAATTAGTATCTTATCTATGAGTAGTATCACTCGACCTTATTAACACTTTTGTACTTAATCAACCTGTATGGTTTAGTGTGCTAATCCTTTCGAGCTCCTCAGGGATATTATCAACCCAATTATCAGATATACGAATGTGTTGGTCCGGAGACGATAAGTCAGGTGTAGAGGGGGGGGGTGAATACACCTGAGCTCAGTTTTTTTTTTCTCAATGAAGGTCAGCTGAGCTGATAATTGCAACTGATGAACAGTGCCAAATAAGCCTTCGATCGCGGGACGGTGAAGTCGCCCATCGAAGCTCTCTCCTACCGACCGTTGTCGATTTCTTTGAGAATCGGTCGGAGACTCATTGTGCGGAAAGTGTGGGGCCCGGATTCGTCTCTTTTGAAAACACGTTTTAGCAAATTAAATCTTTTGGTCGTGCGCTTTATAAAATACGTTTTATGCAAGCTTATGATTTTCAAGTCGGTTGAATGCTATGCAATAAAACAAGAAAAGAACACAAGCGATTTAACGTGGTTCGGATACGCAAGATCCTACGTCCACGGTCCCGAACAAAGCAGGAGAACTTGTTGATTATTCCGAGCAAGCCTCGAGCGGGGATACTGTCTGACCGGACGGGTTCCTCTAAGTTATAGTCCTTAGCGACTTTACAATCCAAACCTAAGTCCGAAAGGGAAGGGAATTTTCTCCAACTGAGAAGGAGTTCTTACAATAAGAACAATTCACTAAATGTGAACTCCTTCGAATCTAAGCTATAAATATGACAATGAGCTTAGTCTAGAGAAGAAAGGGATCTAAGAACTCTAGAGAGAAAAACCGAGAAATCTTCTAAGTACGCAAGTTTTCCTCCGGATGATCTTTGAGTGTTCTAGAGCGTTTATGAACTTGAGCTTGTCCCTTCGAAATTCCGTCACTCGTAGCTTCAAAAACTTCTCTATTTATAGTTGTGAGTTATGGCATATGTCCGTTGGAGACGACGATGCCACGTGTCACAAGCTTCCAAGGAAAACGGCCATAATTCGAACTTGTTGCGGCGGGCGCTTAATGCACCGTTCATGAGAGCAGCTTTTACTGTGTAGAGTAGGTAAGCGTTGTCGGCTTCTCATTGGGTCGAGGTTTGTAGTTGGTGAGAATGTCGAGTTGACCGTTCAACAACCTCGTATGTCTTCTTGCCGCAATTTTCGAAAAGGCTTGAATAGTCGGGTCGCTTTCCGTAGGATACGATGAGAGCGAAAAGTCTCTCGTCTTCTTGATCGAGTCGGGCGACAGGGCATCTACCGAGTAGGTCAGTGGCGACTGCGAAGGTACCGTGCTTGTTTCTCGTTCTTCCAGCGATGACTATCACCGGGAGTAGTCTTCTATCGATGATTTGTCACCGATGCGCCGTCTTCAACCGAGTGGAAAGATCAGCGGCCGACTGAAGAACACAAGCGATTACACTGATGACGTGGGGTTCTGAAAAGTATCTTCGACAGAAGATCAGTTCAACAACTACCCCGTACAGGACTTAGACAAAAATAATAATCAATACATCAAGTCTAACCTATACATCAGCTAGTCCTAACGACACACTAATCTACTGATATCAGCTAGGTTTTGGGATCTTCAATTCCATAGTACTACTATGATTTCCCCCAATTTTCTTTTAACCGAACAACAGCTGAGTATCATCTACTGACTCATATCCAACAGAATGCAAGATACAGATAACCAACCTAAGCTATAAGTAACTACTATCACCCAAGATACGTAGATCAGGTCCCGATGACGTTCACCATAGTATGTTAAAGTGATAAATAGCTACATGTACTCATCTGAAATCTTATGAAGCTTAAGACCAACTAAGTCATCAAGATTTTTGGTTCTCTACTCAGGTCAGTTAGAAGAACAAATCTCACTATGATCCTTCAATACACCACCTCAAGTGTGCCAGAATAAATAAGTAGCTAAGACAAACTAACTTTTTATCTAAACTGCAGCTTAAATCAATAACTTGTCCTAAAGTTGTTTTAGTTGTGATATATATTTATATTTTATTAGTTCAACCAATTGCTTAGTCTTCTGTGATCTACACCGCACTAAACAATCTAACTTTAATACAAGACAAAGACAAATATAAATAATCAGATAAAAAAAAAATAGTAAATAAGAATAATATTATATACAAGCATAAAAGTTGCTTTCAGTATACAAATTTCCAAAAGAGGGTGCATTGGGGTATCGATATACCCAATGTGTAGTTGGGTATTACCCGATGCCGATTTGTTAAATGCTAAAATGTGCCCTACAAAAGGAAACAAAGAATTGAGATTTAGATTCGAGAATTGAGAGAGAATGGGGATTCAGCCATTTGGTGGAGGAAACACAGCTACGACCTTCGAGCATTGGCGCCCAAAGTTTTCTCCTCTAGTAAGCAAATCTATTATAATTTTCTACTTTTTTTTTTCTTTTGCTATCTAGCTATGTATTCCTTTGATTATGCTTATGTGAAGGCAATGTGTAATTAATGGTCGATTCGAGGGTTCGATTTTTTTTATTATAGTTGATATTTTAATGATTATCATGAGGAATCTGGATATGGCCATAAAATGAGGGTCTTTGAACCATATGTTTATTCTAAAACCCTGAGTTTTATAAACTTGTTGCTTCCATTTAACTAGTTTATTGATAAATTCGTTTGGTAGAGCTAATTGTGCACAAAGCCAAGATCTATAGATCAAAATTGACTTCTATTTATTTATGTACACCACGTTATTATTTATATACACATTTATTAATGATAAGTAATTTCATAAGTAATTTCAGTTAATCAATTAACCAATTGTGGCAGGTTTGGTTATTGAGATATGCAATTTTTCACGCACGATTAATTAAAGTTTGATTAACTTGTATCAAAACCGATCACCCACCACTTGGCTTGGATCTACATTTTATCACGATCTTTTATATATTTAGTCATTCTTAAACAACCACTAAATTAATATTAAGGTGTTAGAACTATGAATGGCGTCAAAATTTCATTTCAAAATGGCAAATTTATGTATATGCTTCTCAAATATATGATTTTTGCAAAATTGGTTCTCAAAAGATTAAATTTTTGACAAATTGGTCCTTCCGTCAATTTTTCCATCAATCAACGATTAGCCAACAAAATTTTAAACAAACTAAAATATAATAAAGGGTAGTTTCGAAATAAAATTTTTAGATGACCAATTCAGCCAAAATATTAATTTTTAAACCAAATTTCACTGATGACCATTCAACAAAATATTTATCACAAATTTTTATTGAAAATCAATTCGGTCAATATTGAAAAAGGGTCTTACACAAACTTTTGGTTTTGTAACAAGTGGTGGTTTTGGTGGATCTTGTATACTAATTATCAAAGATATTCCTTAAAAAAAACTTTAAGATGTTTTTACCATAATTAATTCATAAGAAATTTAGGGAAAGAATATTGACCGGATTGGTAATCAGTAAAAATTTGGGATACAAATATTGGTCAAAATAGTCTCTGGTAAAAAATATTAACCAAATTGGTCCTTAGTAAAAATTTAGAGTAAAAAAATTGTTAAATTGGTACTCAGGTAAATTTGAGGTAAAAATATTCTGGTTAATTGGTCCTTCAAAAATTTATTCTGAAAATACTCTTACAAGTATTTTGTTTCAAAATTTCATTGACTGAAAGAACCAATTTAACTAAAATTTAATATTTTGAGGATCCATTTAACCAAAAAACTCGAATTAGTGATTAGTTTAATTAAAAATTAAACATTTGAGGACCATATATGCTAATATGGCTTTCGAAATACTTATGATCAGATATACTCCCTCCGTCCCATTCATACTGTCATGTATACCATTTCGGGTTGTCCCACTCATACTGTTTCATACGTAAAATGGTAAGAAATGAGTGGACCACAATCATCTAAATAAGTGGACCCCATTATTTTATACTTTTACACCACTACTTTAACCTTTACACCCACTATCTTAAACTCCGTGCCGAAACCCAACAATACATTATGAATGGGACGGAGGGAGTAATATTTTCAAGTAAGGACCTTGTTCAGGAAATGAAGCGAAAGCATTTTCTGATCATCGATAAGTAAAAATACCTTAATTGCTTAATTACCAAAGCATGACTGCCAGGGGCCATTTCGTAACTTCCCGAATTATAGACCCCATAGAAACCCTAACCGCACCCATACTTACCGCAACACAACATCCTATACCAAACGCGACTTTGCATTTGATTGCCAAGAAAAGCAGAAAATGGTACCGGAGAGAGGCTACGGAAATACCCGCTTAAATCACCAAAGCCACGTGGAAGCCCTCCCTATTTATTCGCTTTGTTCTCATCCACTTCCCCTCACTGCAGTTTCTCTCAGCAGAAAGAGGCACACAATTAGATACAGATACAGTTTTCCGCTCACAGTCATTCTATCGGGAAATACACAAAGAGCACGCAGTGGATTGTGTTTCAAGATCGGAGTCTCGATTGCTTCTCTAGTTACTACATCCTCTCTTGGCTCGAGATCCGAGCCAAGAACGGAGGAATTTTTGTTGACTCGAGAGAGGTGATAAATCGCGTTCTTTATTTGCTTAGTCAATGAGTGAAGATTCTGATACTCGATTTGAATGAATTGGTGTTTGTTTTTTGCGTTGGTGACTGATATGTTTCTGTGGATAGGGTTTTGCTGAGGAAAGGAGGAAATGGCTAGCCGTGAGGGATTTCTGACGGAGGAGCAGAGGGAGATGCTGAAAATAGCGTCACAGAATGCGGAGGTAATGTCTTCATTCACGCCAAAATCTCCCGGCCCGAGGTCGCCCGGTCAGAATTCGTCTCTACTTTTTGAGCAACATCAGGTCAAGGCTACTGGCGGAGGACATTCGACGGCCGGGGGAGGCGCGGCGTCGAGGCACGTGCGTCGTTCACACTCTGGTAAACTTGGCAGAGCTAAGAAGGGTATGCTTTTAGTTTTTATTTTTATTTTTAATATGTTTATGAGTTTTCTTGCTGATTTATATATCGATTATTAATGTATGATGTTGATTGTGAGTTGATATTTCATGGGTTTGGTTGGTGTGAGAAGGCCGACTATGTGTATATTTGTGGCCAGGGGTTTGCGGGTATGTTCTCATATTTCATTAACGGGAGTTAACTTGATTGGGGTTTAGGACTCAAATTTTGGTTATTCTGCTCTTGCTTGCTTGTATGTGCTTTTGTCAAAGGATTTTTATCGTCAGTGTTGATTTTGCTTTAGTCCTGCTGAGTGGATATTGGACTGATTTAATGAATTCTAAAGACTAGCTTGGTTTCTTGATCGGTGGAAGAGGGTTTTAAAACAATCTGGTTTTCCTTTTTAATAGCCAATGTGAGTTCTCCTCTGATAATCATTCAGTTAGTGACTTGGTGTTACACATTTAAACGTTGGATGATGGCTTCTGAAAGAGGATTACAGTTATTTTGAGGTTTATGTCAGTGAGCTATGCATGTTTGACAGCTAACTCTAACTAAGCCTTCCTTAGAAAGTGAAGATCTCCCATGAATGATTTAAAAAATTAAAGATCTTGATTTGAAACACAATGAAATGACACGTGAAGTTTACCATTTCTCAGAGTGGATGGTCAGTTACTTTCACATGTACATATCAACCTAATTTTTCACATGTGTTCCAAGGTTAGGTGGTTTCATTTTGTATAATCAGTGGGAAGGATACTTAGGGAGAATAAAAAATACGAGGAAAAACAACAATTCAAAGTCTTCTTTTGAGCCTATTAAGAAATAGTACTGTATTTCGAGTGTGCTCTTGTATGCTGATTGGCTGATTGGGTAATGGAACATCATTGATAAGTAATAGAGCATCGCTTAATAGCTTTCATGAGCCGTGCTATTCTGAACAAAATGAAACAGGAGTGAACTCCACGAACTTGCTAGTTTTATATGCTTGAGATGAGCAGTAACTTGTATTTGGCTCACTCCATAATGTCCTGGAGTATTCTCTAGTTATTTCTCTTTCCATTGTTCATGTCTTCTAACTGGGTGGCAGTCAAGGCCAAATCCAACCCCCACCCCACCCCACCCCACGGGGGTATGCTGCTCTGTCTCTTAGACGTTTTTGTTTGCATGATTGATAATAGATGGTGCTGGTGGTAAAGGAACCTGGGGTAAATTACTTGACACAGATGGTGAGTCTTGCCTTGATCGGAATGATCCTAACTACGACAGTGGGGAGGTAATCTGTCTGCTACTTTTTGTTTGGCTAGTTGGATTGTGTTTTATTTTTCTTTTTCATTCAATTTGTGACTTGTACAGGAACCTTATGAGCTTGTTGGATCAACTCTCTCTGATCCTCTTGATGAGTATAAGAAAGCTGTAGTTTCCCTCATTGATGAATATTTTAGCAGTGGGGATGTAGATGTAGCTGTATCTGATCTTAGAGAACTCGGATCGAGTGAGTATCATCCATACTTCATCAAGCGTCTAGTTTCCTTGGCCATGGATAGAAAAAACAAAGAGAAAGAGATGGCTTCAGTTTTACTTTCAGACTTGTATGCTGATGTTATAAATCCAGCACAGATTAGTCAGGGGTTCTTCATGCTGCTTGAATCTGCTGATGATCTGTCTGTCGACATCTTGGATGCTGTTGATGTCATTGCTTTATTCATTGCTCGAGCAGTCGTTGATGATATTCTGCCCCCTGCTTTCATAGTCAGGGCCAGGAAAAAGCTCCCGGAAACCTCCAAGGGAATTCAGGTGCTACAGACAGCTGAAAAAAGCTATCTGTCAGCTCCACACCATGCAGAGCTTGTTGAAAGACGGTGGGGAGGAAGTATTTATCAAAATGTTGATGAGGTGAAGAAAAAGATTGCTGACCTTCTAAGAGAATATATCGACAGTGGAGATACTTCTGAAGCCTGTAGATGTATTAGATTATTAGGTGTTCCATTTTTCCACCATGAAGTTGTTAAAAGAGCTCTAGTTATATCCATGGAGACTCATGTTGCAGAGCCTCTCATTCTAAATCTGCTAAAGGGAGCTGCAGATGAGGGGCTTATAAGCTCAAGTCAGATGGTGAAAGGTTTCAGTCGTTTTGCTGAGAGTCTTGATGATCTTGCCCTCGATATTCCTTCTGCCAAGAAAACATTCGAGTCCCTTGTTCCCCGGGCGATATCTGAAGGATGGCTTGATTCATCTTTCTTAAAATCTTCAGCTAAGGAAGGGGAGAAACCTGATGAAAATGACGAGAAATTGAGGCGTTACAAGAATGAAATTGTGTCCATAATTCACGAATACTTCCACTCTGATGATATTCCTGAACTAATCAGGAGTCTGGAAGATATAGCCATGCCCGAGTACAACCCAGTTTTTCTCAAGAAGCTCATCACCCTGGCTATGGATCGGAAGAACAGAGAGAAGGAAATGGCATCTGTTCTGCTCTCTGCGCTTCATATAGAGATCTTTAAAACGGAAGAGATAGTAAATGGTTTTGTGATGCTGTTGGAGTCGGCCGAAGACACTGCACTTGACATTTTAGATGCATCAAACGAACTTGCTTTTTTCCTTGCAAGGGCCGTCATAGATGATGTCCTCGCTCCTCTAAACTTGGAAGAAATCACCAGTTTGCTGCCACCAAAGTGTAGCGGCAGTGAAACCGTGCGTATGGCTAGATCACTTGTAGCAGCACGTCATGCTGGTGAGAGGATCCTCAGGTGCTGGGGGGGTGGCACCGGCTGGGCTGTGGAGGATGCGAAAGACAAGATTCAGAAGCTTCTAGAGGAATATGAAAGTGGTGGGGTTGTCAGTGAAGCTTGCCAATGCATTCGCGATCTGGGCATGCCTTTCTTCTATCACGAAGTGGTGAAAAAAGCACTAGTTATGGCTATGGAGAAGAAAAACGACAGGATGCTGGAATTGCTTCAAGAATGCTTCGGTGAGGGTCTGATCACCATCAATCAGATGACCAAGGGTTTCAACAGGATCAATGATGGGCTCGACGATCTCGCTCTCGATATACCAAATGCAAAGGAGAAGTTCAAGTTGTACCTGGATTACGCAAGAGAGCACGGTTGGCTCCTACCTTCTTTTATTATCTGATTTGTAAGCCAAGGTAGAAACTGCTGTGCTGTGCCTGCATTTTCTTGACATTCTAGTCTTGCTTGTTTTTCTTTTCTGTACTCGATGCTTTATCATGAATATGTTTCTCTTTCCTTCCATTTTCTGTTCTATCTTTGAAGATCTTGTCGTACAGAATTAGCTTACTTTGTTTGCTGTTGAGATCAGTCTCAGACTTGCTGTTGGATTTTGAGTAGTTGGAGGTTAGAATCTAAGATGAGATTTTTAATACCATAAACATTTTAATTATTGATGATTAAGACGAAAGGAAATACAATTACTATCTCCTTATAATGTGGAACAATGAATCTTACTAATTTCTATCCAATTCAAAAAACATTATATTGCAGATGGTGTTTCATTTTTCATTTCAACTCCAGAAATGGTTTCTATTCTGGAGTCGCTCCATCAGTCCAAAGCTTGACAAGATAAAGCAAAAAAGTAAATTCTGAAATAATAATAATACTCCAAAGGTCTAAAAAGCCCTTCTCCCAAACCGAAACCTATTTCTTGTCTCAACAATTTCTTCTACCTCCAAAACAAAAATTCCCAAATTTTCAACCATCTCAATGTCACGGCTTGGCTCCTCCTCCGCACTCTTCGCTTCTGAAACTGAAACTACAGGTGACGCCTCAATGAGACCGCCGCCGCCGAGATCGGTTGTTATGGCTGACCTCAACGTTGACCCGCCGGAAACCGAAACTTACGTTTACTCGTCGTCTTCACTTCCTAGTTCAAGGTCTTACTTCAAATTTTTTGAAGGTCTTATGTTTTTTTTCTTCCCAGTTTATATATCAACTCTGTGGGTAAATATGAGAGTACAATTGAGCTCTGTTGAACCCGTAGTTATCTTTAAGAGATAACTGATTTTGGATTTTGTTCATTTTTGGTTCCGTGAATTTCGCCTTTTTTGTTTATTGCTGCTAGGCTGCCTGAATTCATAAATTCCGAAGATAACGAGAAAATAATCTTTTTGGTGGTCATTTTCGTTTTTTACTCCTGACTGCTTAATTTATGATCACAGATATCTGGATTTCACAAGCCTACTTGTTCCTAATCTGATTAGGATTAGCAGCCGATGTCTTTTTTCCCTTTCTCTTATTTTATTATGTTTGTTTGGGGTGTTATGTGCAGGATTGCAGTGTGATATGATCATTGAAATGTATCTTGAATTTGTTGGAATTCCAAGAGATTCTAGTTGCAATTACTTCAAACTATATAGGCTTATGATAAGTAAACTTGAATTTATCTTGAGAGTTTTGTCTCTAGCTTCCAAAAACTGAGCTTTAAAGCACTGTTTTGTCTCTAGTTGCAATTACTTTAAACTATATAGGCTTATGATAGTAAATTTGATAAGTAGGTTCTATTTACTCATAAGTCATAATCCTTAAGTTGAAACACTGTTTTCCATCCTAGCACATCCGAATTGTTATTGCTCAAAAGAGAAAAAGTTTATTTTTTCTGTTTACGTATTGTCTACTGTGTCTTATGCCTCTGACCACACACACACACACATATACATGCATCAGCAAGTAAAATTGAAGAAGAAGAGAGAACACGGTTTTATGATTTCAGCCCAAGCAAGTTCTCAAGTCAAACGAAAATATACCTCGATTCTCATAACATTATAAATTGTGTCAATTAGTTTTTGCTACCTTCTATTGATTCCTACGGATGGTTTATTGGCTCTCTAGGATAACTATTGATGAGATGGTTGTTGAAAAACTTACCTTCATGGCTAAAGGCACTGAGGCATTCGATACGGAATCTTCCCCATCGAAGAAAGTTGGGAAATGCCGCACGAAGAATATTAAGGTGGAGTATCCTCCTGATTCTGGTGGAATAGAGACAGATGCTGACCAAAGTGGTCCAGGGGTAGCCTCTTCTCGTGAGGAAAAAGTTAGCAGCCTTAAAACTGTAAGTTCTGACTGCATTCGTATTCTTCCTAAAAGGAAAGGAACGAAGAAATAAAATACCTGAATGCCGGTCAGAAAATCCTCCTCCTTGAACTGATGATGTCTCTATAAGGCCTGTTATAATTTCTTATGTTCAGGTTTTGGTGAAGGAATGCAATGTCATTAAATTATTAAATTTTCATTTTTATGGGAACCCAATGTATATAATATGCTTCTGCTCCTCATCAAATATCTCTTCCTTTATCTGATCCTTCCTTTTTAAGCTTTCTGTCCAATTTGACAGGTTAACTTGGTAAATATCAAATGCATTTGTAGTTGGGATCTTTTGTCTCATTGAATTTAAAGATTACTATTCATGTTTAAAATTTAGAAAAAGCAAACGCGTTGTATTGAAGTCCGTTCTGCCTCTTAGTTTCTATGAGACCTTGATGATGTTTTTTTTCCAACTTCTATGCAAATGTTTAAAGTTGTCATTTGTCAGCATGTTAGTTAAACTCCTGGCATTGCATAAATTAAATAATGATGTCACAATGTTGAATGCTTTCTTTGAAATTGGAACATTCATTATAGTAATTGAGGTATCCCGACCCGAGTTTTTTTTTCCTTCATACCTGGAAGCTTCTATATCTTGTTCAGATGCCTGAATATAAATGCCCGAGTTCGCGATTTAGGCATTTCACTTTAAAAATTATTGTCTATTAGATCAATGATATTTTTGCTATAAGTTCTCAACCACTACATCAAATACGTAAATACCAAAGAAACTCACTTTTGACTCTTCAACTCATCTAAGGTTTCTTCGTTTCAACAAGACCTCAATTTTGGAGCAAAGGAGTATGTAAATAGATAAAAAAGCTGAAAAGATAGATAACTGCCAATTCCTTCTGAAGGCCATTAAAGCCTCTCTCTGAAATTGGTAAAGATTTATCTGGCCATACATCTTTGAATTTACATGCATTATTGCATGAGGAATACTCAAACTGTTCGATATAATTTTGGATCAACTTTAAGATGACTCAGGTTTTGGTGATAAGAAAACAACAAACTGTCGATAAATGTCATTTACTCTATTAGCCCTGCCATGCAACACTTCAATGAGTGCAAAATCCTGTTGCCCTGACTCTAACAAAAGAGCCTAAGAGGGTGATTTCACGGCTTCAGTTGTCTTTTCCCTGACAGTATAAATCTTCTCGGAAAACAGAAGTGGCTATTGCATGACTGTTCGTTTGATTTAGATGGACAGCATTTTGACCAGCCTGTATGTTTTCAGGGGCTGGTACATGTTTCTCGTAAGATGACAAAGAATATGCATGCTCATTTCATACTTGGCTTGATGTATCAAAGATTGGGTCAACCTCAAAAGGTACTTGTCTGGAGTGCTCACTCTTTAAATTGGTTGTAATTATGTTTTTTTCACCTCTATCAATTTTGCAGGCTATTTTGGCATATGAAAAAGCAGCAGAGATATTACTTCGCTCTGAAGAAGAAATTGATAGACCAGAGTTGCTTTCTCTGGTTCAGCTTCATCATGCTCAGGTGATATAAGTTGCTCTTGGATTATATAATAAGCATCTCATATGATTCCCATCATTCCTAGTTCAGGTTGTTTACTTAGCTTCTTCTGCTTCATCATTACAGCTAGAGATTTTTGGAGTGTTCTTTTTGGTTTTGGGATTAAAGGCAATACAGGATTGTATTTATGTTGTTCGATATTGAACTTGTTTGATTGCTTTTATGCTGATGTATATATTTTTTTCTTACTGCTTGTGCAGTGTATACTTCTAGAAACCCTGGAAAATTCAAGTTCAGATAAAGAACTTGAACCTCATGAACTTGATGAAATTTGTTCCAAGCTGAGGGAGTCCATTGAATCAGATGTTAGACAGGCATCTATCTGGAACACATTAGGTTTAATACTTCTTAGAACTGGTCGCTTGCAGGTGCAAATTGTGAATATTGTTTATCAAATAGAATGTGCATCTGAATGTGATAGCATTGTATATCTAACATGACTTGTGGTCTTCCTAGAGTGCTATATGTGTATTTTCTTCTTTATTGGAGATTGTCCCTGACTACTTGGATGGGCTTGGAAACCTTGGAATCGCCTATCTTCAAGGGTAAGAGGGATATATTGTAATCTTCTAATGTGTATATTTTATTATATTACAGATAAGCAATACTAATAAAATTGTAGCATAATTGTTTTTATGTCTTTCTTCCCTCTTGACCAAAACCTATGTTGGTCATTATTGTGCATAAGAATTCAACATTCCAATCTTGTTATGACTTGTGCTGAGATTAGTTGTTATTCACTGTTCCATAGTCATAACAGCTAACTAACTTGTTTTGATTTTATCGTACTGTACAACGCAAGGTTTGGACCTTCAGTTTAAGTATTTGTCCTCTTATGTTATCAACTTCAAGGGACTTTAAGCCACTGGCCAAAATTTAATGTCAGTAAGAGGTTTCATGGTTATCCCTATTGGATAGCCTGAACGGAAGTTCGCTCTCCCAGTGTTCATCCATTTGATTTGAAAGTGAAAGAGGATCATACCTTCTGTATAGTGTTTGTCGAATCAAGGTCTGAACCAAGATTTGTTGGGACTATGGAACTGGTAGAACCCTGGGGAGGGGTAGGTCTGCTATCTTACTGTATGACTTTTATCTTGTCGGAGGCAATATGAATTGCTGCAATGGGCTGGAGAGGCATTGAAAAGGTGTTATCCAATGTTTTTTAATCTACGGAACTTATCATAAAACTTCCTTTGTGATGCGATGTTTTGATTGATAACTTATGAGAGTTCACTTGTTCGTCATCTTTTATCTGTTAATACTTGTTTCCAGTCCATCCATTTTTGTTAAAGAATATACTACCCTCCTATGTCACATGTCAAGTTCCTTCTGTTATTTCATGAATTTGCTGATACAATGTTTTTGGCAATGTGAGCTGCAGTGGTAATTTGGAACTTTCAGAAAAGTGTCTCCAAACTTTGGTTTTGAAGGATCAAAATCATCCTGCAGCTTTAGTGAACTATGCCGCCTTGCTTCTAATTAAATATGGTTCAGTTATCGCAGGTAATTAACTGAATTTAGGTGTTTCAACTTTTCAATACTTAAAGATGATTGCTCAGATATAGCATCAACTAGTGCCAAAATCAGCACTATTCAATGCCACAGTCTTAACATTTTCATTTTGTTGTTTAAAGAGAGTAATCAGTCATCCTGCTTTTTGTAGGTGCTGGGGCTAATGATGATACTCCAAGTTCTACAGATCATGTTAAGGCAGTCTGCATTGCTAAGGATTGTTTATTAGCAGGGGCTAAATCTGATTCCAGAGCAGCTCATATTTGGACAAATCTAGCCAATGCATATAATTTGATTGGTGATCATAGAACTTCTGGAAAATGCTTAGAAAAGGTATTTTTAGCTCATATTTTTTTAAACAAAAGTTGGTTTTTCAAGTTTTATATTCTTAGGGAAGAGATTCAATTGCTTGGTTTCTCATAAGTCAGTTTTTTGCATGCATCATGACTCTTTCTACTCGTTTAACAATTCTAAACATTATGGCTATCCTTCTTACACTAGGCTGGAAAATTGGAGCCAAACTGCCTTGCTACACGGTATGCAGTTGGAGTTCACCGAATCAGAGAGGCTGAAAGATCCCAGAATCCTAGTGAGCAGCTCACGTGGGCGGGAAATGAGATGGCTTCAGTTTTAAGAGAAGGTGATCCTGTCCACATTGAACCTCCGATAGCATGGGCAGGTCTTGCTCTGGTCCACAAGGCTCAACACGAGATTGCAGCAGTCTTTGAAATTGATCACAATGAATTGTTGGAAATTAAAGATCGTGCCATGAGCAGTCTAAAGCAGGTCATTGTTTGCATCCCAACTTATTGGTGGTTTTGATGGTTCAAATGAAGGTGATAAATTAATTAACAAGGAAATATGGGAATTTTTAGAATGATCTAGAAAACTAAACGAAGAATTCTGTTACATGTGGAGGGGAAGGAATTCGATGTAATTGGAATCCTCAAGAAACCGAGTCCGCCCTACCTTTTGTCACATTGTTTTATCTAACATTTTTGGCCAAGCTAATGATTTGGAATGGATAAAACCTTCCTCTTCTTCAGTTTTAAAATAGAATCAGTGTTTATCTTCAATAGGGAAAGGCCCTTTTACGAAAATTAATTACTTTAAATGCTGAGATGCAGAATTTTATCATTATCATTAAGGGTTAAGATACACAATGTTATTAGGAAATAACTGAATGGTGAAAGCATTTTTTTTTTCTTCTTTTTTTTTTCACTTGAAAGCATATTCACAAGTTTATGCTTTTAAGAAGTTAATAATATGATAAATCAAAATATGCTTTATGAATGAGTTCACTTAAAGCCTTGGTGTCCAGGATATAGAGTCTACTTACTGTATAACCCAGCATATGAGCTGTCTATTTAAGGATCCATTGTGAAAGTTGTCCTCTCATTTCCTCATGAAAGTAGAATAATTACCTTAAACTTTCTTGTACTCTTGTTGATAGAAAAATGACAAGTGAAAAATAGGTTGGTGTTCATTGTAAGTTACATATATTACGCAAACTAATTCTTTGTTTTTTAAGTGCTTCAATTTTCACATGCTCTTGAGGAGTTGAAATGGCGAATGGCCTACTGAAGCGTCATTAAGAAAGAACATGATGCTAATATCTATCTTCATCTGCCAGGCAGTAGGAGAAGATCCTGATGATGCTTTACAGTGGAACCAAATTGGCCTACACTGTCTTTGTACACAGCAGCTTAAAATGTCTCAAACATACCTCAAGTCTGCAGCTGCTCGTCTTAATGACTGTGTCTATACATGGTCAAACCTTGGTAATTGTGACTTCTAACTTTTGCCTCCATAGATTTCTGCTATTAATTGAGTACTTCTTGCATCCTTTTGTTAAGTTTCTTTGTTCTTGTACTAGGTATCTCTCTTCAGCTTCTTGAGGAATCTTCGCAAGCTGAAGAAGTATTTAAACATGCCCTATCAATGGCTACATCTCAACAAGCACATGCTATATTTTCCAATCTTGGAATTTTTTATCGGCAGATGGGAAAATATGAAAGCGCAAAAGCAATGTTTACTAAGGCTCTTGAGTTGCGGCCTGGTTATGCACCAGCATATAACAATCTCGGTCTTGTGTTTGTAGCTGAGGATCACTTGGAAGAAGCCAAGTTCTGCTTCAAAAGGGCTATTGAATCAGATCCATTTTTGGATGCTGCTACATCTAATATTATCAAGGTGGCTACCTTGTGCAGAAGGGTGTGAGCTTGCATTTTGTCTGATATTTGATTAGGTAATTTACTATGTCAATATCATATTTGAGCATCGGATGTCATATACATATCCTCTTCACGAGGTGCTAAGCATGTATTTTTTCTGGATCTGCTGTCATTGCAGTTACTTCTTATGATTAGTCCTTTATACCAGTTACATTATTACACCCCGAATTAGATTGAATCTTTCTAGTTTTAGCGACCAGATTGATGCTTGACATCAGTATATTGGATAGATAAATCAAGATATTTGGACATGGATCATTGGCTGATATAATTTTGTTTCAGTATGTTCATATTCATGTAGCAAGAGATAATTTTGTTTCCATTTCCTGTTTAACCTTAAACTATAATAAATGTATAAAATTCTACTTTCCTGATTCTCTGACAAAAGTTTTTTTTTTTTTTTTGGTATGCAGATGGTCTGGTGTTGGAGATGATTGTCAATGACTATCAACTTATGAAGCTCGGACCTATTTGTTTGTGCGCATAAAGTATGTGTCTTTATCTTGACATTGTCAGGCCATTCCTCATTTGCAGCCTGCAAGGGTGATTGTGTCGCTTTTTTTGGCATGTCCATCGGTTCTTCCAAAAAACTATCCAACTTCAAGCTCATGAACTAGCTAAATCTGCAAAGATGATGTCAAAATTTCCCAACTTAGTGAAGTCGAATCCTGGTAACAGTGAGGTGGAAGTATTGGTCAGAGGAAACCAGACTGTACCTGCAGTCGATATCTAAAGGAATGTGGAGCTCCGACTATTATGTTCCGATGATTGTGCTCGAGTCCGACTGGGCTGGGATTTGTCTCTGAAAGGGCTGGGATGCTGAACTCCACACTTGATCAAATGATGTTTCCTAAGGTGGTCCTTATCAGACAACGAAGGATATACACGAGAAAACCACTCAGCTGCGCCAGTACAAGTACTATGTGATGTTCCAGCAAGCATGGTAAAGTAATCCCCTAAATATTGGATGAAATTGTATGCTTTTAGCATTTAGGACAGCAATTTGGAACTTGGCTCAAGTTATGAATCATTTTTAGATGGCGTTTTATTGTTATGAGAATTTTGCGTTTCCCTTTATTTGAATTCCAGAGAATCATTCAATTTGATTAATGAATCATGAAGTTATGGTTTAAAAGAAAAAAAGTTTGGTTCTATACTTGTATCACTGGACATGATCCTAAAGTTTTGTGTATTCAGCTGAATCACAAGACGGTCTAAATTTCTCTTTAAGAATCCTATCATTTTATAACTGCATGAAGGAGACATTATATTGCTATCTATTGCAATTGGCCATAAATTAATCATGTAAAAAAAAAAAAAGCAAGTGCAATTAATTTAACCAAAGGTAGCAAAAATTACGGTAATGGTAGTGAAATTTTAGTTGGATAAGTTGGAGTTTCACTTTATTGTAGCTATAAATGAATATAGATTATTCATCTCACCGGCTCCCTCCGACCGACCCAAAAAGGAAGAGATATTCAATTAGTTCACGAAATGGGGCAAGTTGGCATATAGGTGTAGACAGCTGGTTGCATATAACCATGTGAACACTTTCTCATCTCAGATAATTGTAATGCTCCATAATTCAATCAGTTATCAATAAGAACAAGTCAAAATCCATTTTATATAGACGTATACAACCTTATTAATTATTTAGAAACACAAAAATTGAAAAGAAATAAATAAATTCGACTTCAAGTTCTCTCAAATCTGGCTTGTCTATTCATTTTTTCCCAATTTATTAGCTAATATACTACTATACACTACTACAATATAATTTCATATTCTCGGTGCAATTATTCGTTTGGCCGCGTTTCGGCGTTTCATGTGCAAAAAAAGGGATTCCTTATTCCTCCCTATTCTCTCTCCTCCCTCGCTCTCTCTCTCTGGAATACAGTGGATTCACACACGCAAAACAGAGAGATTTTAACATATAAATCGAGAGAGAATAATAAGCAATTAGATGCTCAAAATTCGAAATCCGAGGGCAGAACTCATGCAGACATGAAAACGGATTTCCAGAAACTAAGCTTCATTATCGTGAAGCCCTTCATCCTCTTCAGCATCCTCTGTTTCTCTCTCTTCGCCTTCATCTCTCTCCGCCAATCCATCCACACACCCGAACCCGAAGCCGTCCTCCCCTCCGATCTGAAGATCCGACCCGGATACTCCTCCTACGACGCTTACCTCAACCGTCAGCTCAACAAAACCCTTAACCCCAAGCTCCGGCAGATATGGACCACCCGCGATTGGGATCGCAAGGTCACCAAATTCGCCCAATTCTTCGACGACCTCAAGCGCCGCGGCCTCCTCTTTAACGCCTCCAAATCGCTCAGCATCGGCGCCCGGGTCGGCCAGGAGGTCGCCGCGCTCAAACGGGTCGGGGTCGACAACTCGGTCGGGATCGACCTGGTGCCCTACCCGCCGCTCGTCATCAAGGGCGATTTCCATCACCAGCCCTTCGCCGACGGAACCTTCGACTTCGAATTCTCCAACGTTTTCGACCACGCGCTCTACCCGTGGAGATTCGTGGGCGAGATCGAGCGGACGCTGAAACGCGGCGGCGTCTGCGTGCTGCACGTGCTGCTGTCGCGGCGGGCGGATAAGTATTCGGCGAATGATTTGTACAGCGTGAAGCCATTGGAGGAGATGTTCAAGCACTCCGAGCTCATCGAGGTAAGGAGTATCGATGGATTCGGATTGGATACCGAGGTGGTTTTTAGGAAAAACAGAAATTAAAATTTCTCTCTTTCTTTTTTCTGTTCTTTAATCACAGAAAATGGTGTCGTTTTGATGCTCTTCAATTCTTTGAAATTTTATTCGTTTAATTTTGGTTGATGAGTAGTTTGAATAATAGTTTTAGAAGTGAAAACTTGTGAATTTTTTTTTTTTTTTGGGGAGGGTGGGTAGTGAGGGGGTAATTTAAATTTTATTTTTATAAAAAAGAGGAATTGGAAGAGATGGGCATTGAATATAAGCAAAGTAGTTGGAATTACGAGCTTGCTTTAGTACAGGAGTAAATGAATTGAATTGAGTCGAATATCATTATATTGTATTTGTATTTGCTTCATTATTCAAATATTCATATATGTATTCGTTTATTATTCGAACGATTTATATTTGATTTGTTCATATTATTTGAATATTCAAATCAAATATATATATATATATATATATATATATATAGGGTATGGATATCCAACCTTTAAAAGAGATACGAGAATCAATCCTAAGCGTTGATCGGTTCTAATCTAATAGACAATATCATTCCCTTCTTTTTTTTAAAAAAAAATTAGAGAAAATCGGGTATACTAATCAAATGGACCTTCAATAACCTTTTTTGCTTTCAAAACAACAAAAAAAAATTTTCTCCAAAAACTTCCTTTAGAGAACCCAAGGGTCAAAAATGGGTATACAAACCAAAATAACCTTCCTGATTCACAAGATTTTTCATTTTTTGTGTTTATTTTTAGCGCATGGTTCCGTTAAACCAAAAAGAGAAAGGAAAATGGGAAACAAAAAACCTTCAAAAATTTTGGGCCATTTCAAACACCAAAAAATTTAAAAATTTTCGTCCAAAACTTCCCTCAACGACGCTCGACGGTTCCAAAAATTCCCTCCACAACTGAGATAATCTTCCATCGATTCACCACTCGAAAACTTACCTCCACAACCGAGATATACAGAGCACGTGAAATACCCACTGCTCCTCCATAAACGACGAGGGTTTCGCTCCATTTTTCCGCCATTAGCGCCAACCGAGAAGAACCGACGTAACTCGACTAAGAAATCGAAGAATTAGAGTCGTTTGGAATCGATTCGACTAGTATTCAGGTTTGTTTTACTGATTCTTAACTTAATTTATGAAACCCATGGAGTATTTGATGTTATGGAGATATTATTGTTAATGAGAATGAAACCCTATGGGAACGAAATGTTTTTACCCTATTCATGCTTATGTGGAGAAATCGGGGTGGTTAGCTAGTGTATTCGTCGGTAGTGCTATGGTGGACTTCTACGTTAAACTGTTGTGCTTGAATGATGCAGCAAAGGTGTTCGACGAAATTCCTGAGAAGAACACTGTGTGTGTCAATGTGCTATTGTCAGGCTATGCAGAGGCTAAGATGTGGGGAGAAGGGATTGAGCTTGTTAGGAGGATGTCTAAGTTGTGTTTGGAATCTGTTCGATAGAATTAGGCAAGGAGATTCATACAAGCATTGTGTTTCTGATGTGTTTCTGCAGAGTTTGTTGATTGAAGCCTATTCAGTAGGAAGTAGATGTTAATCAGCGAGATTTTATTTGATTATTGCGCATCAGCATTAAAGTATATCTATATTAGCATAAATATAGTAAATCGTTAGCATAAATTAAAATTTCTTTGGTACATATAATATATGTTGTTTCTGCATAAATATTTAGGGTTGTGAGCATAAACAAACGTAATGGTTAGCATAAAATACGATATTCATATGCATAAAATGAAAATATTCTGAAAAGTTTTGTGTGTTACTGGTATGCATAAATTTTGATACTGATATGCAAGAAATATGATAGTTATATCCATAAATTGCATGCGTACTAAGTGAATATTCTAAAAAAGCAGGAACATCGGGAGGTAAAAGAAAGAGGAAGAAAACATAAATAATATAAATGTGTGCATAAATTTTGAGAAAGGTAAGCATAAATATTTTTGCCACAATACTAACTGAGTGTTTGCGTGTATGAAAGTTTTAATATTGGTATGCACACCCTTTTTTTCGTGTGCCTTTTTTTATAAGCGTAAGCATAAAACATTTTATATATTAGCATTAAAATATGAAATAGTAAGCATAAATTTTTTGTCCATTGGTACATATTATTTTGAATTTTTGTGCATAATTAATATTGGTGGTGTGCATAACTTGATCGAAAGGTTAGCATAAAAAGATTGAGTCAAATGCAAAAAATGTGTGCATAACTTGATCGAAAGGTTAGCATGAAATTATATACTTGTGTGCATGATTTCTGAGAAAGGTAAGCATAAATCAAATTGTAACGGTAAAATATGATAAATATGGATTATTTCTTGAAGGGGGGACTTCCATCCATAAAAATTTGCATAAATTCACCTAGAATATAATATACATAAACAGATAATCAGAAAATAGGAAAACACAAAAATTGAATAAAACAAACGAAATGAGCAAAATTGCCCAAGAACAATGAAGGCCCATCCAAAATCAATCTTTATGCGTACACATCAGATTCATTCTAACAAAAGAAACAATCGGGGTCAAAAGAAACACGACTCTGTCATTCCGATTCGGACATGCATGAAAAGTTCACAAGATGAGCATAAACAAATAACATCATGAGCATAAAGATGTCAAACTCGAACATGGTAGCGAAAATGGGTGGAGAGAGAAAATCTGAAGTTGAATTAAAAGAAGAGGAGTTTACAAAAATACCCTTAATGAGCTAGATTTTCTCTTTTTTTTGATTTATTTTTAAATGCTTTTGAGGATAAATGAGAGCCTTAGATTTGCGAAATGAAGGGACGAGATCGGTTCTCGTATCTCTTTTAAGATTTGGTTCTCATAATATCCATTCCCTATATATATATATTTATTGATATTGTATTGTTTGAATATCCAATAAGAATATTAGATTCATTTTGGATAGGCAATGATAAATATTCATTTACTCTATTAAGAAAAAAAAATCTAAATAATATTAATTCTTAAATGTAATATAAATAATATTCAAAAATAATAAAATAATATTTTAAAATCATAAAAGCAATCAGTATCAATATTAAATACTTAAATAAGAAAAAATCAATTACGATCATTATATAGTATTTAATGACTAAATTATTGATGTGTTTCATTCCTATATTTTATGTATCAAACGTGTAAAAAAAATTAATTAAATATTTGTGAATATCGAATCGAATATCATAATTTCATATTCATATTTGAATACTAATCCAATCGAATCGAATATGAATATTTCGAATATCAAAATTCCAAATATGAATATCGAATTTCAAATACGAATATCAAATCGAGCAAAAATATTTAATTCATTTTACAACCCTATTTTGATATTTAATAGATTAAGAATTTATATTTTATGTTAGAGCATTAATTAATGGATTCGACCACCTCCACCTATTATCACCAATTTCTATCACATAACCCCATACGGGATTAATTAAAATTAAAAAGGCTGTAGTGGGACCAATGGTAGAAGATCTCTTGCTCATTATCACGGGTATAGATTTCTTAATAAGAGAAAAAGGGACAAGAATTCCACAAGACAAATAATTTTAGGGCATTATGTCAAATGAGTCTGTCCACATACTTATATGGTCTGATTTTTTATTTTCTCATAAAAATTCATACTTTCTATCTGAAATGCGCAGTTAGCAAAATGTTGTTGTGTGACAAATACAAATCATACTATACGAACAACACTGAAGATCTAAATGACATTAAGACTCACATTTTACGGCATTTGGTAGGAGGATTCGAATAATAATGTTTTATCTTTATAGAGAAGAGGGTGATCAAAGAGAAGTAACACTTGCATACTTTTTCTGAATAATATAATATAACCGAATTCATATATATTCCATTTAAAGTGAAGCTGGCAGTAACATGATTCATTATCATTGTCATTCAATTAAGTTTGTTGTAAGTTGTATGTCACAATTTAACAACCCTCCAAACATTTCTTTAATTTCATGTTTGAACTTGTTCAAATATCAATCCATTGAGTTGGTCACCAAGTAAAAGAGTAGGTAATAACAAGAAGTGCTTTAAACACAATAAAGAAAAGACAATTCAAGAATGTATACCCTGTTGCATAGAAGTAGGCCTTTGGAAACTCCAAGGCAATTGTGACTTATTAATATGTCCATTATGCTTCTTCTGCACCCTTCCAACACTTAAACACAATCAACATAAGACAAGAAAAATTGTCTCAATTAGCACAAACAAACAATTCAAGAATGCATCTCCTGCAACATCAAAGTAGAGGCCTTTGGAAACTCCAACAAACCTGTAACGACAGCCTTGTTATGCTTCTTTAAATCCCATCCTCCTAGTTTTCCACCTTCCATTTCTAGGAGGGGAGAGAAATGGCGAGATATAATCGTGCAGACTCGAATAGGAGGCTGGAGACCTTACTGGACTTGGAAAAGACTAAGCAGGGGAACAAGAACATAGAAAGGCAGGCAACACGGAAGCTGATCCCGGGGCATGGCCTCGAGTTCAAGAACTTATCATACAGTGTGTTTAAGAAGCAGAAGAAAGATGGTGTGTGGATCACCAAGGAAACTTACCTTCTCAACGACATCTCTGGGCAGGCCATGAGAGGTGAGATCATGGCCATCATGGGCCCTAGCGGTGCTGGAAAATCGACCTTTCTTGATGCCTTAGCCGGCCGGATAGCACAAGGGAGCCTCGAAGGCTATGTCAGAATGGATGGAAAACCAGTAAGTAGTTAGTTGTTTATGAATATAGGATAGTGGAGGAATGGGGTTGATCCTTTTTAATTTGGCAGGTGACAGCAAGTTATATGAAAATGATCTCATCTTATGTGATGCAAGATGATCAGCTCTTCCCCATGCTCACTGTTTTCGAGACCTTCATGTTTGCTGCAGAAGTTAGGCTTGCACCATCAATCTCCACTGCTGAGAAGAAGAAGAGAGTTGTTGACCTAGTCAATCAGCTTGGTTTAACTGTAATCTCTCTCTCATCACTCTCTTTTCTTGGTTTATTACTAGTTTGAGGGAAATGAATTGACTATGTCTTGGCAGAGTGCAATGCATACCTACATTGGAAATGAAGGCACAAGGGGAGTCTCTGGCGGAGAGAAGAGAAGGGTGTCTATTGGTGTTGATATCATCCACAAACCATCACTCTTGTTTCTTGATGAGCCCACTTCCGGTCTCGACTCCACCAGCGCTTACAGCGTCGTCGAGAAGGTGAAGGACATTGCTAAAGGAGGCAGCATAGTGTTGATGACCATTCATCAGCCTTCCTACAGAATTCAAATGCTGCTTGACCGCATCACAGTTCTTGCTAGGTATCTGTATATCTTATTCTTCTTCTTTATCTTCCAAAGACTCATCCTCCCATTCAAGATTGATTTCAAGAATAATTAATGGATCACATGATGTTGGTGGTGCAGGGGAAGACTAGTGTACATGGGAAGTCCAACTGTACTCCCTACGTATCTTGCCGGATTCCAACGCCCCGTTCCAGAAGGCGAAAACAGCATCGAGTATCTCCTCGATGTCATCAAAGAATACGACGAATCGACAGTAGGCCTGGATCCACTCGTTCTGTATCAACGCGATGGGATCAAACCGGATCAAGTGGCGACAACCCCAGTTCAGAAAAGGCCTAAAACTCCACAAACACCTCACGGGAAGAGCCCTTGGATGAAGCACATCAGCCTGCAGAGCAGCCAGTTCTCTAACGTAGGGGGAGCCACAATGACTCCTAGATCAGGCCCTTTTGATTACAACACCAGTCTTGATGAAGATGATGATGAAAACTTCGACGCGTCATTAGAGAGGAAGAGTAGAGTTCCTCAAACACCACTGAGCATGCACGGTGGAGTAGGAGGAGGTGGAGGAGCCTATCCACGGCTGGCCTCACACTTCTACAAAGACTTCTCAGTCTGGATCTATGAGGGCGTCACGGGGACCCCCCGACGCCCTCCAACGTGGACCCCGGCGCGCACACCGGGGCAGACGCCCATGTCGGGCTCGAGAAGCCAGATGCACAACCACCACACGAAAGCTCCTCCTCCTTTCAGCCCTGCTTCTGATTCGTACACGACTTCCTACCAAGAATTCGAGGTGGAAGAAGAAGTCCTGGACGAGCCGGAGCACAGGCACAAGTTCGCAAACCCGTGGCTCCGCGAGGTGGCCGTGCTGTCGTGGCGTACGGCCCTCAACGTCATACGAACTCCCGAGCTCTTCCTCTCCAGAGAGATAGTCCTAACTGTGATGGCTCTAGTGCTGGCATCCCTCTTCAAGAATCTTCACAAGACAGACTTCTTAAACATCAATAAGCTTCTCAACTTCTACATCTTCGCCATCTGCCTCGTCTTCTTCTCCTCCAACGATGCAGTCCCAACTTTCATTCAGGAGAGGTTCATCTTCATCCGCGAGACATCCCACAACGCATACCGAGCCTCTTCCTACGTCATCTCCTCCCTCATCGTCTACCTCCCCTTCTTCGCCATCCAAGGGTTCACATTTGCAGCCATCACCAAATACATACTCCGCCTCCACGGCAGCACCATATCCTTCTGGCTCATCCTCTACGCCTCCCTCATAACCACAAACGCCTACGTCATGCTGGTGAGTGCAGTGGTCCCCAGCTACATCACTGGCTACGCGGTGGTCATCGCTACAACGGCTCTCTTCTTCCTCACTTGTGGATTCTTCTTGAAATCGTCCCACATTCCTATCTACTGGAAATGGCTGCACTACATATCTGCGATCAAATACCCTTTCGAGGCCCTGCTAATCAACGAGTTCAAGGGCTTACGCTGCTACCATGGCTACGATCAAGACCTCTCACCGGGGCCCCTCGGAGAGATCTCCATCAGTCAACTGCATAATACTACTCAAGGTATCAACTGCACGGTGCGTAGTGATGAACATATGTTGATTGGAGAGGATATCTTGTTCACTATGAATATTCATCACATTGAGAGTATATGGACTGATATCGGTATACTGCTCGCCTGGGGAGTGCTCTATCGCCTTTTCTTCTACGTGGTTCTCAGGTTCTACTCCAAGAATGTCAGGAAATGAACTGCAACTCAAGATCAAGATTGAAATTCTCCATTTGCTTTGCTTAAACTTTCTATAAAGAACGTACTAGCATAATCTAATTCGATTTTGGAATCAAGTTATTTTGCGTAATGAAATACGAAACTGAAACACAATCTCAAAAACTGAATATCTGCTACATCACAAGTTTGAACAGGAGCTAGGAATGACTGGGAAGATTATTTATTTATGCATAGTGCCGAATAATTTTCTTTTCAAGCGAGTTCATGCTGATCTCAAGTTGTTGATCGACTACTCCACCATTTCTGGACAAGTAGAAACTTGGAATGCTTGGGATTCTCCACTCTGCTGCTGCTTCACATACCTCATCAATATCGACTTTCAAGAACACTGCTTTCGGGTATTTTGAAGCTAAGGTTGTGAACATCGGCCCGATGTGGCGACAGGGGCCACACCAAGTTGCAGTGAAGTACAAGATTGCAAGCCTAGACATCTTTGAAGCAGCATTCATCTTGATCTTCAGCTCCTCGGAAGAATTAACATGAATTACTTGCCCTGTAACACAGATCGATATAATATTAAACTAAAGCAGTTGATTTCACAATGATGTGCAATTCCCTCGACCAATGCTTTAACTGTATATCTATGGAAGTTCTGAATCATGTCGGAGAAGCTACTACACATACCTTCTTTCAACAGTGAAGCATATTCTTGAGCTTCCTGCAACAACATCCAAGCCGTTAGAAATATGAGAAAGAAAAATATACCAAAAGTTTAATATAGGCAGATAGAGCTCCATCTTTGTTCTTCTCAATAACAGAGAATTAAGTAATGTTGAAGCATTTGGGATGCTGGAATCAGTTTGATACCTTAATTTGTCTCAGCCTTTTGAGCTCAGCTTTCCGAAGGTTTTCATATTTATGTCGATGCTCTACAATCTTCTTGACATTGGATTCGACCTGAAAAGTTATAAGTAACATGACTTACAGTGTCTGACCTTCACATCCCTTGAGATAATAAATTTGCTAGAAAAGGGAAGTACAAGATGATGATTAATCCCATGAAGCATGCAATATTTATAGCACCAGATCTGATGGAAACCACCTTTTTAAGCATCATGGTAGCCTCCTCATCAAAATCTAACTTTGATGCCATATGCAGATCTCTTGCAGCATCTTCCCATAGGCCCAATTGCACTTTGGCCGCACCACGAGCTTTGTATCCTTTACCTAAATCAGCACTCATCTGGCATAACATTAAATAAATTACCCTCAATAAATCAAGCCTAAACATTTATATCCGATGAATGAGTAGCACAACAGGTAAACCTTTAAAGCAGCATCAGCATCGCGGATTGCAGCATTTGGTTTCTTCAGTTTAACAAAGACATTAGCTGAAAAAGGAAAACTCAGAATGCAAAAACACTAGCACAAAGTCCCCAGTGGATAGTTAGTCTTTAACATAAAATGGAGTTTATCATTTCAAGAGGTACCTCTGCTAGCATACAGCATGGCTGACTTTGGATTCAATATGATTGCTTCTGTAAGATGACTTATAGCTTTATCAAGCTTACCTAATTCCGCAAGCATGAAAGTTGTCACAGATCTGATTATGATAACTACATTAAATATCAGAAAGTCCATCTACCTTCAAGGACTGCATCCATGGCCATTGATTTTGTCACTTGTGCAGCTTCGCGAATTTCTTCAGTTACCTCAGTTGAATGGTCTCCCATCTAGAACAACAGAGAAATACAATCTCCAGATTAAACAGCCAATAAATGTTGAAGATACAGTTTTCAATTGCCAACCTGCTGTGGGGGATCATAATCAGGCTCCACAACATCTGATTCATCTAAATCAACATCAGACTCAACAATTTCCACCACCTCTGAATCATCAATCAGCACGTTGGCTGTGTTAGCCTCAAGATTCTTCAGATACATAGATCTCAACATTTTTCCCTGGATCAATGCATTCAGTTTCTCAAGCAAAATTATATGTGGCTAGGTAGACAGAAAAAAATGAAAAAATCATGGCCTTACTGGACCACAAGCAGCAGCAGGCGATCCCTATGTGCATATGATTTCAGAAGAAATGTACGCGCACACTAACCCTAACCGCTCATAAATGCCCCCAAATGTTCATTGACTGCATGCCAACACTTGTCACACTAAGCCGAACAGGACAAGATACTAAATGCTTGGATACAAAATGGAGAGGATTACACGAGGCAAGGTAATTTTGTATTAATAATGCAATGTATCATCATAATCCAACTGAAATCTACTCCTTTCTACTGAGTCAAAAGAGAGAAATAAGTTAAACGGATGGTTGCAGAGAATCACTGAGGTAAGTACTACCTACCAATTTTCTCCTCTCTAACGTGATTATTGTAATGAATTACTTCCAAATTTGCTTAATTGAATGATCCGAAACAGAAGCAAGCATTCCGATAGTTTCGTAATTTAGCTGAAATCCACATTACCGGAAGTAAGTGCTGTTACCTGAACTGATCCTGAAAAAAACTCGTTTTAAGATCCGGCAGTGGGTTATACGGATTGATCCAACAATTATAGGGCTCACACACGCGCAGAGAGAGAGAGAGAGAGAGAGAGAGAGAGAGAGAGAGGGGAGGGTATTGTTTCCAGTTGCAAACCTTTGCTCTTGTTTAACCGGCCCGGCCAACAAACTTTTAAATAAGGAGCGCCAATGCAAATGCCGTACGGCTTCAGGAAAGAGGGAACTTATCCTTAGCAAAGTCGTGTGCATAGAGTCGAGCGCTTTCTCAATATTGATTTTTTAAATGATTTGTCATCTTTGAATAATGGAATTGCTTGTTTTGGTTGATTTGTAATTATGAATAATTAAAATTTAAAAAAATAAAATTGAGAGTCATCCTAAGGGCTTTTCGGCATTTAGTATAGGAGACTTCTATTAAGATCTAATAAGTTAGACACGACATTACTTCATTAGTGAATTATGTAATAAGACTTTAAATAGATAGAAGATTCCAGTACCTATAGATTCTTCTCTAAAAGCAAGAATATTATTTTGGGTGGGTGGGTGATTTCTTAATAGATTTTGCTTAAAGTTGAAAAATAATTATTTTAAGTAAAAATACGAGAATTTATGGAATAAATATAAAAATAAATACTTTTTTATAAATATGAAAATAATAATTCTTTAAGAACCAAAATATTAACTACGGTCGTAAGTAAGTTTTGCAAATAATATTAAACTGCTTATGCTATTAAAATCAAATAAACACTTAAAAAGCAACTTGAAATTTCTATAAACATCCTAGTAATGTGATATGTATGGATAATATAGATTAATGAGGTTTCAAAATTTTCAGTAACAAGTGACATATGTAACTAAATCGTAAAAACATTTTAGAAATATTTCACAATTTATATAATAGTTTGAAAATTAAATAGGTAAATTGGCATAAATAGTCCCTAATTTTTATATTTTTGGCCAAGTTGATTTCTAATATATTTTTTAAAGTTTTTGGTCCCTAAACTATTAAAATTTAGCAAAATTGATCATTCCGTTACATTTTCTATCAGTCAACTATAAATCAACGATATTTTAAATTAATTAATAAGCTATTCGAAGGACATTTTTAAAATACATATTTTTGAGAACCAATTCCGTCAAAAAATCAATTCCGCCAAACTTTATAATTACTAATTGATAATAAATATTTTATAGGGCCAATTCCATTAAATAATCTCAAATTTTCCATTACTCCAATTTCACCCTCCTTTTTCGCTTTCTCTCTACAGATTGCCGACTTTCTCACTCTCTACTCTCTCTCTCTCCCCGCATACTTCAATTATATACGCAAATTAGGTTAAGGTGAATAGCCTTAGTCGGTATTTATCATTAGCCAAACGTGGTTGAATCCTCGTTCTTTGCAGGCTAGAGTATTTGTTTGCAGGCCATCCTCCTATTTTGTTTGCAGACTAGAACATATGAACGAAGAGTTTACTAACTGCGCACTTCGATAGCAGTTTCAGGTTATCACGTTATCAAAAAAAATTAAAGCTTTTCTTCACGAATAACGTCACCAACACAACCAATTTCATTCAACCCCCAAAAGACCGTCAGGGATCATCCGTCCCATTTTTGGGCGGACCACTCAATGACCACCAGTGCCACACGTGTATTAATAGGCCATGTTTTTATCAGTAAAATATTTGTTTATTGGTAAAAATACACGCACCGTGTAATTGATGGCCATTGAGTCGTCCACACCTGCTCCATCAGAAATCACTGACGCTAAGGAATCCAAGCGCGAATCGTCTTCTCTTGGATCTTCGTCTTCGGATAAAACCGCCGCTGCGGAGGAGGACGTGGTAATGACGGAGAAGGAGTCTATAGTACTTTGGGCTGCCAACTCAATTGAAGATTCCATGGATGAGGATCTTGACAACTCGTCCATCGTTTTTCACAGCCAAAGTCGAATTTATTCCATAAGATGAGCGATCCCGAGTTTTGCCAAACATTTAGGTGTGTTTTCAATATTGATTTTGGAGAAATTTTGGAGAGGGTGGAGAAGACGGCGCCGGCCACAACAGAGTTGGTGACGGCGGTGGTGAGGCCTTTTCAGGAGGGAGAGGAGAGGGAGGAGGGGCATCATGGGCTTGGAGGGGGGTGGGGGGTTTTGGCGGCGGAAATGAAGCATTTGGCGTTGAGAATGGCCATTGTTGCTGCCATTCTTGTGCTTCGTGTTGATGAAGAAATTAATGAAGAAAGTTTGTGATTGCTTTGAGGAGGCGGTGAAATAGGAATACAGTTAAACCTAAGTAATATATTTGGGAGTAGAAAAAATATTCTAACGAATTTATTTAATTATCGATAAATGAATATTTATTATTTTAAAAAGAAATTTACAATATAAAAAAGTTAAATGTGTGTTTTAAAACTTAACTTTTATTAATAATTTAATTGTTTAAATATAAAATAAAAAAATAGTATTTACTTTAGTAAAATCATGTTAAAAATATATTCTGAATATTCACTAATTATAAAATAAATTTAATTATTCAATTTTAAGAAAGTTCATAAAAATTCAATCACTAATAATAGGAAGTGTGAATAGGGATTCTCTTTTGTTGGAAACCGAGGGTAAGACTTCACTATAAATATGATATATGAATATGATGAAATCCCATTTTATTCAATATAAAAATGAAATAGAATGATAAAAAAGTTTTTCCCCTTGTCTCTTCGCATCGAATAAAAAAAGAAATCTTTGTTCTCTCCTAGAAAGCATTTTTTCATAAAATCTCGTCTATTTAAAAGTGAAAACTTTATTCCAATGCGGAACTAAAAGGACAATATGCAGGATAGGTCAAGAGATTTATGATACTTCGCTTGATTCGGGAAAATTACAGGATATATAAAGAATATACAAATCCTAAGGATCCATTGGTTTAATTGTGGTCCAAGACAACAATAGAAAAGTGCAAGTCTTAGAATTTCTATTTCAAATCTTCTCAATAGGCTATGGTGGAACAGTGGTTACTAAAATAAGTTAAACTGGTGGACTAAAATAAATGGTTACCGATAAATAAATTTATTTTAGTCTTCTCAAATCTTCTAAATAGTCTTAGAATACCACAATGCATTCCTTGATATAACCAAATTTTTAGTTCAAATCAAATAACCAGAAGCTGGTTATAAATTGCTTGGGATTTTAATATAATATTCCCACAATGTATTCCTTGATATAATTGAGATATTTATCCAAAGTGATCTCCCAGTATGACTGAAATTCAATAACTGTTCTAGATCAGTCGAGATTTTCATAGGTAAAATTTGGCATAGAGAGAGGGAGAGAGTGAGTAAGCATAACCATGAACATTTGTTCAGCTCCCTCTTGCCAGCCTAGACAAACTATACATACAATTACTAAATAGTAATCTACAAAATATAATTGTTAGGAGATGATTCAGTCTTCTCACAATCAGTTGAGACAAAACTCAGAAGCCCAATGTTCTGAATATTTGCTGAAGATTTGAAGATCCCAAAACCCTACTTTGACTGATAAACCATTCAGTTGTAATGTGTTATGTTTTGTCTCTGAGGTTTCAGACTCAGTAGACACTCTTCATTTTGGTTCAGGTGCTCAGTAGATTACTAGCCTTAGTACCAGAAGAAGAAGACTTAGTGATACTGTACTCAGCAGGAGCAGTATACTGAAAGGAGTCAGTGGAACTGGCAGAGTAGTTCACTGAACTCGGAGCTGATCTTCAGTAGAGCCGACTCAGCAGAAGCATGCTACTGAATTTAGATCAGACTCAGCAACGGCTGGACAGTCTTCTGACTGTAAGGATTCACTAAGTCAAATCAGCAGAGTCAATACGAGGAAGAGAGAAGTCAGCTTCAGATCTACCTTGAAGTTTGTTCTGTCTCACCTACTTTCCTGAACCTCGACCAATGACAAGCAACCAACTGTCCATATTCTGATTAAAGCTGCAAGTCAACAACTTTCCAAAAATGGAGGAAAAGGACACCGCAACCATACTTTGAAAGAGTCGTTAGCTACCCAAAAGAGAGAGACACAAGGATCGTCGTCTCCAACGGATCTATCCTTGCCTCTACTCTATAAATAGAGGGATACAATTCAAATTGAAGCTCACGTACCTACCCAGAAATTGGAGAACATACGAGCATTCACGAGCAACTAAAAAACGTTCAAAGTCTTCCGCAAGAAGTTCAAAGAGTAATCTCCGACGAAAGACGACATACTCGCTCATAGGGAACCAAGCTGAACCATAATTATAAAGCCTCTAGTATCCAAGCGACTGAACTCGAACCTAAGTCTTTACTTAACCGTTCGTCGCTCTAGAAGCCACTTTCTCGTTCCCTATCCCTCTAACCTAAGCTCAGCTGATCATATCCATAGCTTAGACGAAGGAGTTCATATCTGAACTGATCCTTATTGTAAAGGACTCATTCATAGTTGGAGAGTTTTTCAAACACTTAGTTTGATACCTTGTAAACTGAGACTTGCTCAGTATAAATCTCAAGACCAGTGTTTGTCCAGCGTACAAACCAACTGAGACTATCTCAGTATAGTACATAGCCTCCTGATCATTCGGGACAGTGGACGTATGATTGTTGGATCCAAACCACTTTAAAAACTGCATGTGTTCTATGTTCGTTTTAATTGCATTGAAGGAGAATTTTAAATATTAGGGAGGTTGAGGTGGCGTCATAAATATAGATTATTAAATTATATAAATACATAGGCATTTTAATAATATAAAAATAAAAAATGATTACAAATATATAAAAAATATAAGCATATGATTACGAAACACCACTGCGATATTGAAAATATCTTACTAAAATCATTAACATATAAATCCCTCCCTCCTTGAGTTTAACAACTTGTCTATAACAGGGTGGTAATAAGCTTAATCGATCGCACTAACGTGTTAAAGTCTCATTTATGAAAAGCTTTCGAAAATTTTGTTAAAAACGTTTTCTAAACTCAACCGAATTTGGGCCTACATATTTCCGCACTACCGAACTTCACGAAGTTACGTAATGATAATTCGACTTTAGTCGGCTAGCGAGCCTCGGTGAAGTCGGCCACTCGCCACGCGATTCAGAACAACTTATTTGGTCTACTGAACTTGTTCAGTACGACGCTCTCCTGAAAATGACTGTTCGCGTTTAAAGTTGAGAAATCGGCTTTCAGGTGTATTTACCCCCCCCCCCCTCCTCACCTGAACGTTTATTCTCGGGACCAACAATAATTAACTAAAATCCGCTACGTGTAAATTCTTTTCGTTCTTTTATACTTTTTTACAAATTCTAAATAATTGAAGAACCCCTTTTTGGTTTGAAGAAGGCTTAATTTTTTTTTTGGATGACGAGGAAGAAGGCTTAATTTTTTTTTTGATGACGAGGGTAACCCACAGCCGCTACTGAAGTGCGCACTGGATAAATCCCGCTCTTGTGCAATAGCCTGCAAACCATACAGGAGAGTTCAACCACCCCAAGCTAACCATAAGTGACAGACAACACATAACGGTTTCATTAGGATTTGAACCGTGACCTATCGGTCCCGGACCACCCACTTTCACCACTACGCCACATCCTAAAGGGAAGAAGGCTCAATAAATAGACGTTGTGTTATTTGCAATCTTTTTTCATCATCACTTCAATTCTTCTCCAAAGATAACACACGGAATGAAGCTGGAGAGGAAAACAGTGAAGGTTCCAATCGCATTCTCTGCCATCAATATTGTTATGCTTCAGCAATTTATTCATCTGCTTCTCCCTGCCATTTTCTCGTTCTTTTTTTTTTCTTCTAATCGACGTTGGCGACAGGTATTGACGTGATTCTTCAAGTTCTCTTTCTCATAATGCACCTCAAATGGGGATAATTCTCCTCCATTATTTTGTAGGGGTTGAAAAAATTTCCAGGAATTTTCGAAAACCCTAGGACAGCTTTTGAATTTAGAAATAAATACTCCTTCCCAAATCTTCAAATATAAAAGCCAAGAAAACATGAGTCCCATGGAACGCATAAATATTATGTCCACCAGCAGAACATGAGAGCAAGTTCAAGCTAACAAAACTATTTTTTAAGGAATCTGATTGAAAGAACGAAAAAACAAGTACCAGAAAAAAATAGTAAAACACCAATCCAACTTGATTCCTTCTTGTTAGAAAAAAATTAAATTCAATCAACGTCTAATTGTAACAATATAACCCAAAAATATATGCAACCGCGCTAAAAGTAGGTGTCGACTAAATGGAATTTTGTTGCCGAATTGGTAATGAAAATGCTCGATTTGCTATCATATTTAGATCAATCCGTAGATTAAAGTTTCTCATGTTGCAAAGAAAACTAACAGTACTTTTTAAGGTTTATGTTCATGCTTATGGAGTTCTGTTAATGTCTAACTTGGGATATTATATTTGTGATCAGAGACTGGATCCACAGGAGAAAAGGATAATATATGGAGTGCGGCGCAGAAAGAGGTTTGGAATGCCAGAGGACTACGGATGGGAGGGAGAAGGCCGTCCATATCCCCTCGTGTTGCTTGAAAGCAAGGGCATGTGTGCCTGAGCTAGATGCCAAATGCCATTCAACAGTTGTTTCTGGATGGTTATCTGAAGTTCGGTCATCCTCTGGTATGCAGAACATGTTTATTCTGTGTTTTAGAGGATAACTTGTCCTTTTCAATCTACACCTATAATTTTTTAGCTTTTGTTCTCTGTTTCCAATGGGCTAATGACTTAGTAATATTTTTTTGACTGCAGATGCATCTTTGAATGAAGTATATTTTAACAACCCAATGTGGCCAGGTATAATGCCTTTATTCGAATTCAAACACTGTTAGGTGAATTTGTGTTATATTTGGATTCGTGGACTTGCTTGAATGGAAAAGCTCTGCATATCTAATTTGATGTTTTACCTTGAATTTATATGAACATAGACACAGTTGACCGCTGCATTCCAATTACCACCAGATCTTTAAATATTTGAAGCTAGCATATCATTGTGTAGAAAGAGTTCTTTCTAGCAGGTTATATGCTTCTTCATTACCTGCTCGGAAAGGACTGCATTATTCTTGATATTTATGGAGGCTCCATGTGAAGTTTGTAAAGAGTCCATTAACTATACGGGCATTGACTGGTGATGAATTGCAAAATATGTATACTTATTTCGGAATGGGTAATAATGAAGCTGATTAAATGTTGATTTATAGTAGAGAGGATTTGTTAAGTGGAAATTGGTAGTTTTAAATATTAATCATTTTCAAGAAAAGTATGAAAGTTGGTACTTGGAATGTGCTCTGGTGTCAGTTGGTGTTTGAAGATAATTCTCCGATTTAGGAATAATAGTATTCTTCCACGGTCCGATTCCCACAATGTATTTCCTGATATAGTCGAGATATTTATCCAAAGTGATCTTCCAGTATGACAGAAATCCAATAATTCTGAAAGGATTATTCATAAATAATAGAGGAAAGTGAAAGATGTGAAGATAGAAGTTTATCATGTAGAGAGCTATTGTAAAGACAAAACCTTAGTCCAGCTGAAAATAGTTTTTTCCCCACTTGAATACTGGAACAACTGTGATAAGATTTATGGAGTTATGTCAGATACAGCAACAACTGCAAGCAAACAGTTGAAAGCTCACTTGAAGTCTCTTTCTAAATTGTTAAGGAAAGCCTTGTCTAGGGATAGTTCGTTGGATTTAGCAAGTAATTCCTCTCTTTTCTGAACCTGCTACATTGATGGGATGAGATAAGCTTCTCATATAACTGTCCAAGTTCTTCTGCAAATACAATTGACATAAAATATCTTGGAATACAATTCCCATTAACTAAGTTAAGAACAGTAAGGAATTGTACGGAATAAAAATCCAATATGTCAGTAGAATGAACAGTATTACTTCACCAACATAAAAGGCATAATGTAAGTACCTTTTATCAAATAATTGAAACATAAGTTTCTATTAAATTTTCTTAAACAACAAATACGAATCAAGAACCGTTATATAGAGTTCAACAATTAAAATTCTTTTCATAGCCTCCAAAACACACATATATATAGATGCACAACAAAATCCACTCCAATTCTTAATATATACATAGGAACCAAAATATAGAACTAAGTTTTGTAATTTAGATTATAAAGGAAAGCAAACAACAAAGATTAAAGACTAAATAGTGGTAATAACATCATGTCAGATTACCTGCAAAATCAGGATTTAGTGCCGCAGATTGAATAGTTAGTTCTATTATGAGAATCACAGTAGATGGATAAATGGATAAAGATCAAATCTTCAAAGATAAGCAGCTAGTTCCACTATGAGAATGACAACAGATGAATGATTCAGATAAAGATCAAATCTTCTAAGGGTGGGATCTTTGTTCGTCATCAAGTATTCAAAGGGTTGATGGGCGGGTTTCACAAGTTTCTGTAGACTTCTTTGTAGACCACATTTCTTGTTGATGTAGAAGGTCTACCATCATTACCGCATATTATAATTTTCAATCCTTTGCAGTTGGTAACTCTTGACATTGCAACATATAACTGGCCATATGTAAATACTAGTTTTTGTAAAAATAAACCAACACATTCCAATGACTATCCTTGACTTTTGTTAATAGTCATTGCATAACAGACGATTATGGGAAATTGTCTCCTCTGAAATTTAAATAGGAATTTTGTGTCTGAAGGTGTGAGTGTAATTCTAGGAATTAAAACTTTGTCCCCCGCATTCATCCCAATGATCACTTCAGCTTCCAGAACATGGTCTGTAAGTTTTGTAATGACCATTCTAGTTCCATTGCATAAACCATTAGCTGGATCTGTGTTTCTAAGAAACATAACAGGTATGCCTATCTTCAAGTACAACTGATGATTAGGCAAACCAGAACATTTTAGACTATTTAGAAACTCAGGTGTATGAACATCTTCGAACAAAGAATTGTCACTCATGGAATTGCACATTTTGTCTGAGCTTAAATATAATCGTCCTTCACTCGGCAAATTAGAAATGATATGTTGGTTAATAGCTTCAACCATTTCCAATGTTGGTGCGAGAATTGCCCTACCTCTCAAAAATTGGGGCTTTTCTATCAAGTCAATATTACTAAAATAAACATACTGTATGACAGAGGTAATATGATCACCTGTATATTTAAGAAGAACATCATCAGGTATTTCAATTGTAGTTTCTCCACCATATTCTCCATCACCAATTGTGGTTTGCCAATATGAAAATCTGGATAATTCATTAGTCTCAGCTTCAGTAGATGTTGTGCGTAGCCTCATATTTTCTATTAACTTCAATACTTTGCAGTCGTCCCAACGATAGGATGAATTAATTGTAGCATGTACAATATATTTGCCTACTGCCTTTGTGAATAACCGGTAATATTTGTCTAAAATCACCCCCCCAAAACAACCACTTTTCCACCAAATGGATGATGTAGACTATCAACATTTTTAAAACGCATAAGGTCGCGTAGCGTCCTGTCTAATGCTTCAAAACAAAACCTGTGCATCATTGGTGCCTCATCCCAATATCCCATATTATAAGTTTTGCCCTAATTAATAAATCGCCAAGTAAGCTACCTTATGTGATATTACATGTCGAGTCTTCAGGAAGATCAATTGGTATCTTAAATCTGGAATGAGCTGTTCGGCCACTTGGTAGTAGCAGTACTGCTATGCCGCTTGAAGCAACATTTATAACAATATCACCACGCGAGCGTATTGCAGCAGATAAGCCTTTACAAATAAAGTTTTTTTCGGTCCCACCGTATCCATACACAAAGAAAAAGCCACCACATCTATTATCTAAAGCTTGTAAAATCTCGTGATGCACCTTAAGTTGCTCTATTGTACATTTAAGTACGAATTATGCATATTCAGTGTGGAGGCTTTCTCGATTATATTGTAACTCTTCCAAAAGTAATCTATTTTGATTTACCTCGAAAAAATTCATTTCTGGGAAACAAATATCTAGGAATTCACGTAAAGTCTTGTTGGTCCCGAGTGTACGGTCAGGTGTAGAGGGGCGGGGGGGGGGGTGAATACACCTGATTCGATTTCTCAACTTCGAACTCGAACAGTCCTATTCAGGATGGTGTCTGACTGAAATAATTCAGCAGACCAGACAACTGTTCTGAATCGAGTTAAAGGCTTAGAGTACTGACTCAGCTGAGATCTGCTAACTGACTAGGTCAGAATTCAGTATCTACAGTAAGAGTTCAGTGCGCGGAATAGTGTAGGCCCAAATCAGTTTTTGTGAGAAAACGTTTTAAGTCTCGGTTCGATAGATTAAAAGTTCGATATCTTTGAGACAGGTTGATTGATTTTAAATATGATGTTCGGTATGAATAGTAAAATCAATGCAACGATTAAGAAAGCGATAAGAGACACGGGATTTTTAAAGTGGTTCGGATATCGCTCAAATCCTACGTCCACTGTACCGAATGATCGGGAGGCTATTTATTATCCCGAGTTAGTCTCGGTCGGCTTGCACACTTTGGGCAAAGCCGCGTCTTGGTTTTTATACGATCCAAGTCTCGAGTTACAACACTATCAAACTTAAAGTGTTTGACAAACTTCTCCAACGAGTGAAGGAGTCCTTATACAATAAGGATTGGGTTCAAATGTGAACTCCTTCGTCTAAGCTATAGATAAGAACGGTTGAGCTTAGGGTTAGAGGGATAGGGAATATGAGAGTAGCTTCTAGATCGACGAACAGCTGAAGGTAAGCTTTGAGTTCGTGTAACGTCGATTTGGATACTAGAGGCTTTATATGTCGGTATAGCTTGATTCCTCGTGAGCTAGAATGTAGTCTTTCGCCGGGAGATTGTTCTTCAAGTTCTTGCTAAGACTTTGTTCTTTGGAATTCGCTCTTTTTCGCGCTCTCTCGTGTTCTTGGTCGAGCTTCAAATCTTGAATGATCCCTCTATTTATAGTGCAGAGATTGAAATAGATCCGTTGGAGACGATCTTCTTCTCTCTCTCTCTCTTTTTGGTAGCAAACGGCTCTTTTGGGTGTAGGTAACGATGTACTTTCCCACCTTTTTAGGTAAAAGGTTGACTGCGGCTTTAGCGGTGAGAAGACACGTGTATGCTTGTCATTCGTCGAGGTGGATGGAGTGGTTGAGACAACACAAACTTCGAGACGGGCAGTGAAGCCGACTTCTCTCTTCCTCGTACATGACAATGCTGATTGTCTTTCAAAAGATTTTTGACGATCCCCGAAGATTATCTGCCGTTCTTTGAGTCCGACCTTGTATTCGATAGATAGACTGGCCGAGATAAGTCTGCCGAAGATCGGCTCGAGTCCAGTGAACTACTCTGCCGAGATTCGGTTCAACCGACTCTCTCGATATATTGCTCTGCGCAAAGTCCGAGATCATCGAGTCTTACGCACCGGTGCTGAGGCAAATAAGCTACTAAGCGCCTTGACCAGAGCAGAGTGTCTACTGAGTCTGAAACATCAGAGACAACAGATACAAGGGAATGGTTCATCATTCAGATAGGGTTTTGGGATCTTCAAATCTTTAGACAAGTACAGAGCACAAGGCTACTGAGCTTAAGATCAGTGTCTAAGACCGAATCACTTCCCACTGAGTGAAACAGTGCTGAGGATGGAATCACCACCCAACAATTTCCCCCTATTTGATGATGCCAAAACCTATCATCTATGTCCTATCAACTATGCTAAACACTAACTTACTCAGAAACAGAGCTCCTTACAAATATTACAAGTAGGATCAGTGGAGTTGTCTGGTAAGTGCTAGACTACTGAGGGAGACAGGGCAGAACAATTTCCCCCTTTACAATAATTTCCCCCATGCAACAATTTCCCCCTAAGAGAAATAATAACTCTACGAAAGTCTAGTCTATCAGAGATCTAACCGAGCAAAACCGACAAGTAAATAAACAAAGTGTGTGTGTGTCGATAATCACTTCGATGATTCCGAGTGTTAAAGTATAAAGCAAACACGGCTATTTAGACAACAAGTAGTTGTCAGAGCCAAAAGAAGATTTGTATATATATGATAAACAGTTCAGTACATTACAAACCTTGCTAAGCTAAAAGGAGAACTAAGAAGGAGAACCCTTAAACTGCTGAATCCTATTCATGAAACCTTGGGATTTATCTTCGGGCGGTGGGACTCCATACATTCCCGAACGTGTTCTTCCTCGGCTCGGTATTCGGCGAAGTCTGCCGGTTCATCTTGTTCTAGACCTCTGCTCAACGCAAAGATTCTTCACTTCTTGTTCAATCATTCCGAGATGTATCGAGTCGTCTTGTCTTCCGGGTGGAAGAATGATCCTTGCTTCGAGAACGCCGACTACTACCCCTTCGATTCTTGCTCTGTGCATATATGGGTAAAGATCGAGGTTCGCAATGGTCATCCACTCGACATAGGCATCGGCCTTAGACATTTCGAGCCGTAATCGCCGTAAATAATTTCTCTTGATAAACTCTATCTTGGTCGATTCCCATCTCTCGATTGAACCGAATAGGCATCCATTCGTCCGATCTCGGCCATCTATGTGTTTTCGGATCGTTTGGCTTCCCGAACCTTCGTATCGATAAGGAATGTCGGCTTTCGAAGGAACTCTCGGCTGGCCTCTTGTTCAAGCACGCTTCTTGAGTGCCTCAAGGTGCGCCAAATGTATCCTCTCGCCGGCGGCCTCTATCCGTCTAGCTTCCTCTCCTCTGTAGAGATATCTATCCATCTCGAGCGAAGATTTCTTCAATTTACGCATCTTGCTCTTGAGGCTTCGAGGAGCTTATTCGAGTCGGCGAGGTACCGGATTTGGTTTTGGATGTACCTTCTTTGCTCGGTGCCTTTTTGTTGTTGCCTCTCCCTATCTTCATCATCTTCAATTCCCGAAGTTTTACGGGAGGCAATCTAGCGGGCGCCTTCTTTTTTTCCACCGCGTCTTGGTGCCTTAGTCTTTCCTTGAGCGAGGCTTAGACTTTGGTTTGTTGGCGGCTTCAAGATCGGCGATCTCCCTTGCCGGCTTCTCTTCGGCGGCAATCCGAGCCTCCTCCTCAGCCGAGATGTATCTCTTGGGTTTCTTTCTTTGGAGGGGGGTCGGGAGTTTCGAAATTTTCTTACCTTTGCCTTGAACAGGTGGAGGTAGAGGGACTTCTTCATCATCATCCGAGTCCTCCGAGTCCTCTTTACTTCGGCAAAGATACTCGCAACCTCCTTGATGATATCAGTAGGAGTCTGGGTTGCATGAGTAGCCTGGGATCCTGAGCCACTTGGGCCGGTCGCAGCTGTGCTCGCAGTGGGACACCCCGGGCCTCACCCTTCCGAGTCCGAGTCCGAGTCCGGGATGACTTCAGTGTAGCTTCCCCCTTAGATTTTGGACTTTTGGTGGGGGTCAGCTTCTCAGTACTCTTCTTTCCTTCTCTTTCTTCAGTTCTCTTTCCTTCCCTTTTTCCTTCACTTTCCCCCTTTTTGGCATCATCAATGAGCACCGGGGTAGGGACTAGGACTGACTTCTTCAGACTTTTGTAGGAGGTTGACAGCTCATCAAGACGATGGTGGAGCTTAGTCAGAGCCTCATGCAACTCGTTCCTCTCCATGGTAAGGTCTGCCTTGTACTGCTTGTGAGAGAGGTCAGCTGCTTCCTTGAAGTCTTTCAGCTTCTCAGCGATCTTGTCTTCCAAGACCAGTTGGATATTCTCAAGTCTTTGTTCAGTGGCCTCGGATTGTTCAGTGATAGCATCAGTATGAGCCAGTTTAGAAGCCAAAAATTCATCAAGTAGCTTGGCTTGGCTCTCCTAAAAGATCTTGAGTGAGCTTCGAATCGGACTTGTCTTGAGCGCCAACGCTTCGAAATAAGCGCGAAACATCGTGGGCGGCCGATGGAGAGACGTAAGACTTCAGCCCTCGAAGTTCTTTAGTCGTGGCTTGAGCGATGCCTTCCATGTCCTATGGATAGCCTTCGCAAGATCTCGATTTTTGATCCCTTGAGCAGTTAAGGCTTTTGCCACTGATCGAGATCTCTTTGCGGTCTGGCTGGGTGCTGCTTCGAAAGTCGACTGCAACAAGAGCTGAGCGGGCTCTGCTGAGGACAAAGCACCAACCTTGGACTTCTCAGGACCAAGGATACCGAGAGGAATATCAGGAATGTCAGCATGTGTATCCTTGTCCTGGAGTGATCCCTTATCAGGTTGTCCAGGGCCTGAATCCTTGGGTGGGTCCTGGTCATCATGATCTGACCCATCTGAGGGTGCTGAGCCTTCTGCTTGTTTGTCATGTATCTTCGCAAGCATAGCGGCCCTCAGATTCTCCATGGTGCTGAGGTCAGCAGGCTCTGAGTAGCCTATTTGCTGCCTCAACTTCATCTCTTCTTCATGGAGTTGCTGACAGGAGTAGTGGAGAACAAGGCGAAGTAGATGCGGCCACTCCTGAAAGCGAAGAAGCATGTGGAGCCTTGCTGATTTGGCAATGATCATCAAGTCCCGAATGATCGGCAAGCTCGTATCGTTGAAGGATCTCACGGGAGGCTCGAGATAAGATCATTGAAGCTTCCATCCCGATTGATTCACCTTCAGATGCAGTCTCAGACTCCAAGTCTATGTGTGAAGCCTGCTCTTCACTTGGAGGGACTGAGCTGAGTGGAGGGACAGAAAGGGGGCTGTCTAGGCGCTGAATATCTGCGCTCTGAGCTTCAGAAGCATCCCCTTAGTTTCTTTCAGTGGAGACGATCTTCTCCACTGACTGAGTCTTCTCAGAAGACTCGGACTCATCAACTAGCCGCAGGGCCGAGTAGTCCTCTCGTGAGCCTGTTCACCGTGCACTTCCGGAACCTCCTCGCAGGCCGGCACCTCAACGGCTTTTTCGTTTCTTTGCCGGTGCCTTAGGAGTTTTAGCGGGAGGGGTTCTTTTCTTTGTAGGCGTAGCTGCCGAGGCTTTGATTGCGGAGAGACCGCCGAGGGTCCCGACCCTATCCGTTGAAGCGCTCTTTGTCTTGTTGTGAAATCCGACCTTCTTCACATTGAAGTACTCCTTGTCACTGTAGGTGATAGGCTCAGATCCACATAAATCCTCGATCATGATGGACAGTTTGAGTCCATACAACAATTTGCCCTTTGCGCTCAGCATGTTCGATGCCTTGTCGAACTTAGTAGTCTGAGCTATGAATTCACGGAGAAAGAACTCCGTCCGATTAATTTGGGTTCTGGCCGTATATGGCCATCATCATCTCGAATCTTAGGCCTCGACACCGGTCAAACGACCACCGCTTGGCTTGTCGGTAGGCTGCGTGACAATGTAAGCAAGTGCCCTCGAACCGAGGCAACATGCTTGTTCTTCGGAAAAGCAGCTCACGAAAGTAGTGGGCTTTCCACGTAAGACGGTAAGATATTCATCAACTCGGTCTTCTCTGTACCCAACTGTACTAATTCCTTCGGAGGGCAGATTAAAGCTCCGCTTCAGGGCTTCCTTGATGGACATCTGCTTCAGCTCCGTAGTGGCGTCTTGGATAGAATGGACAACAAATCTTGCCACTATGTCTCCAGACACTTCGTCTGAATTCAAGTACAGTTCTGCAACCTGTCTCGGGAGGAAGTACGAAGGCCTCCTAGACAGAAATTTCTCCAGCCCTGACTCGCGCAGAGCGAGAAGATCTCATCCATATACTCCGGATCGCATGAATAGAAATCCATGGTGGGTTCAAACCACACGCGATCCTTCTCCGAATGTTCTCGCATATCCGCCGGAGATATCATAGAGATATTGGTTTCCGCCATTGTACCTATTACACGAAGTTGTTATCAGTATCGATTTTTAAATAAAATAGTTTAATACTAGATACTAATCAATAAAGATCAGCACATAAGTAACTTCATGTAGGCATACCGAGAATTTTATCGAAGAGAATGTAAGCAAATGAATGTTTTTGCACAAAGGTATTCTCGGATTTTTAAGAGGTAAGATATGATCGAAATGTTAAGCGCGAATATGGCGGTTCTTAAGATTTGATCGAAATGTGTACATATCTAAAAGATGAACAGTTATCGATCTAAGGCTGAGTTTAAACCTACTTTATGAGATGGATGGTTAAGATTCAATATTATAAAAGGTAATGATCACAAAAGCCGTCTAAGTCAATGCAAGTTGTAAACATGCCTAAAGAGTAACTATGATAAGACATGCATTTAATGCGCACAGAGTTCAAAGAAAGTTGTGCATAGAATGTCGTGTATTAAATGTAATCCGTTATCAATAAATGACAAACTAAGAGATATTTAAATCATGCTTTGAATCTCCATAATAAATGCTTATCATCGTTGCATTAGATACTATAGAGTAGAGATACGCAAACCTGTCGCCGAACATAGTAGTCAGCGATACCTCGTGTAGATGGTTTTTCGAGTCTCTACGCATCGAACTTACTCGATCGAGAGTGATCATTCCCCCTCACTGGAATGTTCCTCTCCCGAAACCTTATTACCGATCGGGTCGGTAGGGTCCAGCAGACCTAGCTCTTCGAAAGTTCTCCGAATGCGGATTCGCCTAGAGGCTTGGTCAAGTATATCGCCCTTTGTTTGTCAAGTATGGATCTTTTCCATCCCGATATCCTTCTTTCGACATGGTCACGAATGAAGTGATGTCCGATGTCCACGTGCTTGCATCTCGTGTGAAGAACAGGATTCTCGAGTGATTGCAATAGCACCGGTACTATCGCGTAAGATCGGCACTTCATTCCGAATGACGTCATAGTCTCTCTCAGCCTTGTCTCGGCCCAAAGGATTTGGGCGCAACAACTTCCAAGCAGCCATGTATTCAGCTTCCGTAGTCGACGTAGCTACCGAGTGCCGTTTCTTTGAAAACCATGAGATCGCTTGCTCGCCAAGGAACCGACATGTTCCCGAAGGTTGATTTTCGGTCAATTCTACATCTCGCATAGTCGCATCGGAATAGCCGCTTAGTTCAATATTATCATCAGCCGGATACCATAAACTTATGTTGGGTGTGCTTCTGAGGTAGCGAAGAATCTTCTTGGCTGAGTCCATATGGCTCTGCTTGGGATTCGCCTGAAATCGAGCACAGACACCTACAACATAAGTTATGTCGTATGGTAGGCTGTTAAATATAATAAAGAACCAATTATAGCACGGTATTCAGTTTGGTCTACTGATACTCCCTCTTTATCAAGATCTATCTTCATATTCGTGTTCATCGGGATCTTGATGGGTTTGCCGGATGTGCAGCCGAATCTTTTGATGAGGTCTCGAGTGTATTTGCCTTGATTGATGAACGTTCCCTTTTCAGATTGCTTGACTTGAAAACCAAGGAAGTAGTTCATTTCTCCCATCATCGACATCTCGAACTTGTCCTTCATCATTCTTTCAAACTGCTGACACATAATGACATTCTTCGAACCGAAGATAATGTCATCCACATAGATCTGCACGAGTAATAGGTCGTCTTCCGGTCCGAATGCTTGAACAACGTGCGATCTACTGCGCCCTTCCAAAACCTTTCCCAAGAAGAAACTCGAGCAGGTATCGTACCAAGTCCTGGGTGCTTGTTTTAACCCGTACAGAGCCTTTCTGAGTCTATATACTTGATGTCCCTGCTGAAAGCCGGGCGGTTGTTCCACATAGACTTCTTCTTTAAGCACGCCGTTCAGGAACGCAGACTTCACATCCATTTGATAAACTCTGAATCTTTGATGTGTTGCGTAGGCTAGGAATAGTCTAAATGCCTCCAATCTTGCAACTGGAGCGAAAGTTTCATCGAAATCTATTCCCTCGGCTTGACAGTAGCCTTTAGCCATGAGCCTTGCTTTGTTCCTGACTATAACGTTGTTTTCATGTCGCTTGTTCTTGAAGACCCATTTGGTTCCAATGACATGTTGATGCCGGGTCCGTCTACAAGCTCCCATACTTCGTTTCTCGTGAACCGATTCAGCTCTTCTCGCATAGCAATAATCCGATCCAAGATCTTTAAGTGCATCCTCAATATTCTCGAGGCTCTTCGTAGACAAGAAGCGGGGAAAATAATGCGCTTTCTCCTTGACGGAACTGGATCTTGTCTTGACATGTGCCGAAGGATCTCCAATTATAAGATCGGCGGTGTGAGCATCTAGCCACGATCTACGATGTTTTAACTCTTCATCCGAAATTTGTTCAACACGGATAGTAGGTGAGTTAGGCATTTCAGTTGTACTATTCCGAGATTGAAGAATTTCGATGATAAGAGTATGATCTACTTGAGTCACCGAGTTCGGGGCATTCAGCTCGGGAACATTACTAGATGTTCCCCCCCGAGTTGTTATTCTCGGTAGTGGTCTCGCTTACCTCTACGGTTTCCTCATCGACCTGAGTTACCCCGGGATTGATTCTGCTCGGGAGAATCAATCTACTCGCCTACTTGCTCTCCGGTTGAGATTCGTAGATTTGTCTTCGCTTTCTTCGTCGAATCATCATCCCAACATAGCCGAATCTTTCGGATTTGTCCTTTACGCTTAGATCCCGTAGTTGTCTACCGATGTCCTCGGATTCGAATTTGAGTTATTGCTCCCTGTCTTCGTAGCAAACTCGTTAAACACAACATGAGGGCTTTCCTCCACGCAAAGGGTCCGATAGTTGAATACTCACGAAAGCTTTGCCGACCCGAGAGTATCCTAAGAACACTCCACGATCCGACTTGCTATCAAAAGTCTTCACCGATCTTTCCCATTATTGTGGATAAAGCATGAACAACCAAAGATATGGAAATAAGATAGAGAAGGCTTCCTGCCGTTCCATAGTTCATATGGTGTTCTCTTATGCTGCTTTGTCAGTAAAGATCGGTTCTGAGTGTAACATGCAGATCGTAGCTTCCGCCCGCAATTTGGTTGGGAGTCCCGAGTCTCGCGAGTAGAGTCCTAGCCGCCTCTTTTAGAGTTCTCGTTCTTTCGTTCAACAACTCCATTCTCGCCGAGGTGTGCGTGCAAACTGAAGTCTCATGCTCTATTCCTTCCGCTGCGTAACTCCTCTACCATGGAATTAAGGAACTCGGTTCCTGCATCGAACGTATTTTTCTCGATCTTGGTGTTCTTCTCAACACCGAGCTTTTTCGTAAGCGTTGGTAACTCTGTTTTGACGTCGACTTGTTGGCAATGAATATGACCCATGTGTAGCGAGTAGTCATCTATGACCACTAATGCATATTTTCTGCCTCTGATCGTCACTGGGGAGACTGGACCGAACAAATCCATATGTAGCAGCTGAAGGATTCCATCAGTGGAAGGAGATGGAACAGGTGGATTTTCTTTCTTTGTTTGCTTTCCCTTCAGACATGCTTCACACTGAGTGTCTTTGCTGAATACTTCATTCGGCAGTCCCCTTGCTAGAGTGTTTCTTGCTAGCTTGTTGAACGTCTTAAAGTTGAGATGACTGAGCCTTCTATGCCATAGCCACCCCCGTTCGTTTTCATTCTTCGCCAAAGAAACAAGCTTCAGGTTCAGCTGAGTTCCAGTCAGCCACGTATATGTTCTTTTTGCGCGAACCTGATAACACTGTTTTCCCTATAGATTTATCAATAACATCACAGAAACCAGCGTCAAAAATCACTCTATTCGAGTTATCACAAAATTGACTAACAGAGAGAAGATTATGCTGAAGTCCTTCAACATAGGATACTCTTGAAACTTTTGCAGTTCCTATGCTGAGTGTGCCGTATCCTCTTGTGTAGCCTTTGGCATTATCTCCAAACTCACTCGGGGTCCATCTTCGCAACATAATTCTTCAGTAGACTCCTTTGGTATGTCATATGTCTTGAGCATCCGCTGTCCACATACCATGGGTCTCTGCGCACCTGCAAAACAAAATTATATTCAGGTACCCTTTATTTTTGATTTTGGGTCCTTAGATGTTAGTTTTCATAACCCAAATCTGTCTAACAACCCTGGTGGTTTCAGACATCTTCTTTCCACTAGAGTCAACATATCTGACCACTGGACTGGTCATAGGTGACTTCTGAGACTTCTGAGGTTCAGGAGTCCTAATCTTCTGAGCTGGTGGACTGCTGACCTTAGCCTTCTGTGTGGCTTTCTTTTTCTTCTGACCTTTGGAGCCTCTTCTGACTATAGGTTCATAATAATATGACCCATACTGAGCTGGATGTGTCAGCTTTAGAGGTCCATACTGATCTGCCAATTTTGATTTGCTGGTTCCCCCTCGATCGAACCGGGGTTTCTTGCACCGATCTTCTTGTCGAATGCTGATGTGTGGGATGAGGTGCTTTCATCTTCTCGTTTGTTCTTTGCTAGGGGGTTCGAGATATTTGCGTTCATAGTTTCCCCTTGAACAAACCTATCGCAAGCCGTACTTCGAGTGTACGGGGCGATGAGGAAGCTCCCCGGCCGAATCCAAGTCCTTCCTTGCAGTGCTTTGGTTTATTGCTTACTAGCATAGCCTCTAATTTCTTCTCAAAGACCCATGTACCTCTCGGTCCATCGCTCCTCCGGACATCATCACTCTTCTTCAGTGTGTCGTGCTCTGGCCCGAACTCCCGACATTTCTTGCTTCAAGCAGACTCGCCCAAAGATCTTTCTCGAGTCAAGTCATTGGTCAAAACTGAAATCCGATCTTCTTGATGCTGAGACTTGGCCATCAGAGAGTTTATCTCCTCCCTGAGTCTCAACACAAGTCCTTCGGCCTCAGTAGAACCCGACTTTCCCGAGAAAGTCTCCGATTCTCTACTTTCCAGGTATCCAACCCCCTGAAGAGTCTTGCTGAGCTGCAGACTCATTTGAATTTGTTCGTCGAGCAGTTCTTCGTATGCGGTCGCGACGTCCAAATTCTCATCTGCACCTGAAATAGTGTAGTGTGTGCAGTGTGAAGAGGAGTTAAGTGGTTCATGAGAATTTACCTCATCCTCTTCGCCTGCCATCATGCACTTTTCAGCTGATTCATCTGCTTCATGCTCTAAGGCCATGAAGGCTGCTTCATCGTCAGATGAATCCATAAAGGAGTCGACTTCTTCTGAGTCGTCTGAGATTTCGCCTGCAATATAAGCTTGTCTTTTCTGGGCGAATTTCTCTCTCCTTGCCTTACGTGCTGCGCGTTCAGCACTACCGAGCTCAGGACAATCATACTGATAATGTCCCAGCTTTTTGCAATTATAGCAAGTGATGACTTGCTCTTCTTTGCTTTCGCTATTCTTTGACGGTTCTGAGTCATCCTTCTTTCTGTATTCAGAAGATTATGAGTCAGGAGTGTGTTTCGACATATAATTTGACTTACCTTTCGTTTCCCGATAGGCTTTAGTCACTTTTCTGTGTCGCTCCTTCTCCTTCTGATACTTTACAGCGAGCAACGCATACTTCTGAGCGAGACTTCCTTCTTGTAGATCATTGAGTGAAGCGCTCGCCTTACTCATCGCTTTTGCTCGTTGCTGGAGATGTCGTGGCCGATCGATGCTTTGAAAGCATGGTCGATTTTTGTGTCGCCTTCACCGCTTTCTTTGAGGTCTGTCGAACTCAAACTCCTCTCGCCCGTAATTCCGAAAAGATATGGTCGTGAGACACAAGATCTAAGTCGAATGTCGCAATAGAGTGGCAAAAGGTGTCCAAGTGTCGTCCCAAGGGTGCCCTCGAATCTTCGGATTCATCTCTCGATTGCTGAATGTCTTTCCCAGCCCATTGATAGAGTTCATCAGATTGGTAAATCTGACGTTCAGATCTTCGATTTTGTCACTGGGCATGAGAGACAAGCTTTCCAGCTTTTGGAGTTCCAGTGCTAGTTTATTCGCTTTAATCTTCCGAGTCCCTCGACTCGGAGCGCTAGAGCGTCCCGGGAGTTCTTTTTGCGGTTTTGCATTCCCGAACCCTACCAAGATAAGAATCACTAAGGGTGGTCGGTATAGCGTTTACGGCAACACGGTCCTAAGTTGTGAAGCTTCTTCTCCTCAGGAGTGAAGAGACTTCGTCTTTGGGAATCTTCTTCCCGGTCACCATTCCTCCTCCTTGAGCTTGGTCCTTGAGTTACGACACTATCGATCATGGGAACGATAGGTCCATCTTCAAGCACTTCAGTCATACTGTCATGGAGGGATGTCGATGTGCTTCCATTCTCGACTCGCCATACTCCATAATTCTCCACCGAGAACATGGGTACCATCCTTATACCCGACATATCAACCATGAAGAATATAGATATGAATGTAGAGTGATATGCAAGGGAAAACGCTTTTCCTCCGGATCCGTTCGAATATACCAGCCTCAAAGTGACAAGAGTCTTAAAGAACTCCCGCTATGATACCAATTGTTGGTCCCGAGTGTACGGTCAGTGTAGATGGGGGGGTGAATACACCGATTCGATTTCTCAACTTCGAACTCGAACAGTCCTATTCGGGATGGTGTCTCGATCAAACAGTTCAGCCAAAGACTGCATAACCGCTCGAATCGAGTTAAAGGCTTAGAGTACCGACTCACCGAGATCCGCTAACCGACTAGGTCGAATTCGGTATCTACATTAAGAGTTCAAGGCGCGGAATAGTGTAGGCCCAAATCGCTTTTTGTGAGAAAACGTTTTAAGTCTCGGCTCAGAGAGATTAAAAGTTCAAGATGCTTGAGACAGCTTGATTGATTTTAAATATGATGTTCAGTATGAATAGTAAAATCAATGCAACAATTAAGAAAGCAAGAAGAGACACAAGGATTTTTAAAGTGGTTCTGGATATCGCTCAAATCCTACGTCCACTATCCCGAATGATCGGGAGGCTATTTATTATCCCGAGTTAGTCTCGGTCGGCTTCACACTCGGGCAAAGCCGCGTCTTGGTTTTTATACCGATCCAAGTCTCGCTTACAACACTATCAAACTTAAAGTGTTTCGACAAACTTCTCCAACAAAGTGAAGGAGTCCTTATACAATAAGGATTGGGTTCAAATGTGAACTCCTTCGTCTAAGCTATAGATAAGAACGGTTGAGCTTAGGGTTAGAGGGATAGGGAATATGAGAGTAGCTTCTAGATCGACGAACAACTGAAGGTAAGCTTTGAGTTCGTGTAACGTTGATTTGGATACTAGAGGCTTTATATGTCGGTATAGCTTGATTCCCTGTGAGCTAGAATGTAGTCTTTCGCCGGAGATTGTTCTTCAAGTTCTTGCTAAGACTTTGTTCTTTGGAATTCGCTCTTTTTCGCGCTCTCTCGTGTTCTTGGTCGAGCTTCAAATCTTGAATGATCCCTCTATTTATAGAGCAGAGATTGAAATAGATCCGTTGGAGACAATCTTCTTCTTCTCTCTCTCTCTTTTTGGTAGCAAACGGCTCTTTTGGGTGTAGGTAACAAGTGTACTTTCCCACCTTTTTAGGTAAAAAGGTTGATCGCAGCCTTTAGCAGGTGAAAAGACACGTGTATGCTTGTCATTCGTCGAGGTGGATGGAGTAGTTGAGGCAGCATAAACTTCGAGACAGACTAAAGCTGACTTCTCTCTTCCTCGTACATGACAATGCTGATTGTCTTTCAAAAGATTCTCGACACCCCGAAGATTATCCGCCGTTGCCGAAGTCCGACCTTGTATTCGGTAGATAGACTGCCGAGATAAGTCTATCGAAGATCAGCCTCGAGTCCAATGAACTACTCTCGCTGAGTTCAGTTCAACTGACTCTCTCAGTATATTGCTCCTGCAAAGTCCAGTATCAATGAGTCTTCTGCACTGGTGCTGAGGCAAATAAGCTACTGAGCGCCTTGACCAGAGCAGAGTGTCTACTGAGTCTGAAACATCAGAGACAACAGATACAAGGGAATGGTTCATCATTCAGATAGGGTTTTGGGATCTTCAAATCTTTAGACAAGTACAGAGCACAAGGCTACTGAGCTTAAGATCAGTGTCTAAGACCGAATCACTTCCCACTGAGTGAAACAGTGCTGAGGATGGAATCATCACCCAACAAGTCTTACCCATAGTTTGCAATAAATGCCCAATCTCCACTAAACACAGATTCTTGACTTCTGCCTCGTTGAGTTCCAAATTTGCAAGTTTGGAAATATATTTTAAGTAAAAGAATAACTTATAAGAGTAGTAGAATTTGAGATTATGGAGTAAGTAGTAATTGTCTTACCAGGCTTATTTAGTAAAATGGGTCTTTTATATTCAATATCATCAGACATATAACTCCAACATTCATTCCATACCAGTTCAGGTTTTGAAATTGAATTGGAAGACAATAATCCCACAAACAATCGTCTGAATGAAACAGCAGTAGCCCAGATGGATTCATCCTTTATCCCGTCTGTTGGGTGATGATTCTATCCTCAGCGGTATTAGATATAGTTGGAAATAACTCAGTCTTCTGTGTTGAAATTTACTCAGTAGCCTTGTGCTCTGAAATAGTTTGGAGATTTGAAGATCCCAAAACCCTATATTGATTGGTGAACCTTTAAGTTGTAATCTGTTTTTTGTCTCTGAGGTTTCAGACTCAGCAGACCCTCTGCTCTGGTTCAGGCATTCAGTAGCTTATCCGCCTCAAGGCACTGTAAGTAGAAGACTCGTAATCGGACTCAGCAGGAGCAAAGATAATCGAAAGTCGGGCTGAACCGAACTCAGCAGGAGTAGTTCACCGCACTCGTAGTTGATCTTCGCAGAGCCGACTCAAAGGAGTTCACTATCGAATCGGGAGATCGACTCAAGAACGGCCATACGCTCTTCCGAACCGTCGGATCTTTAAAAGACAATCAGCATAGTCAAGTACGAGGAAAAGAGAAGTCAGCTTCAAATGTCCTTGAAGTCTGTTCTGTCTCAACCACCTTCTGAACCTCGGCCAATAACAAGCAGACACCTGTCCTACACCAACTAAAGCTGCAAGTCAACAACTTTCTAGAAATGGAGGGAAATGACACTGCCACCATGCTACAAAAGAGCCGTTAGCTACCCAAAAGAGAGAGACAAATGATCGTCGTCTACAACGGATCTATCGTAATCTCTTCTCTATAAATAGAGGGATAAATCAAAATTTGAAGCATACGAGAATACGAGTACACAAGCAAGAACACTTAAAGCATTCAAACGAGCAAATTCGAAAAGCCTAAGTTCTCTGCAAGAAGTTCGAAGAATTCATCTCCGGCGAAGAACTACATTCTAGCTCTTAGGGAACCAAGCTGAACTGATAAATACAGCCTCTAGTATCCAAACAACGATACACGAACCCATAGCTTTACTCAGCTGTTAGTCGTTCTAGAAGCCACCTTCTTGTTCCCTATCCCTCTAACCTAAGCTCAATAGCATATATCCATAGCTTAGATGAAGGAGTTCATCTTTGAACTAATCCTTATTGTAAATGACTCCTTCAGAGTTGGAGAGTTTTTCAAACGCTTCAGTTTGATAACCTTGTAAACTGAGACTTGCTCAGTATAAATCTCAAGACCAGTGTTTGTCCAGCGTACAAACCAATTGAGCCTACCTCAGTATAATAAATAGCTTCCTGATCTTTCGGGACAGTGGACGTAGGATTTTTTTGTCCGAACCACTTTAAAAATCTCTGTGTTTTGTGTTCCGTTCTTAACTGTTGCATTGATTTACTGTTCATACTGAAAAACCTTCTTTAAATCATTCAATTGAGTTTTAGCAAACTTAACAGACTGCACTAATCTATTGAAACTGTTTTGATAAAAACGTTTTTCTCACTCAACTGAATTTGGGCCTACACTATTCCGCACCACTGAACTCTGTCTGCAAGATACTGAATTTTGACTCTCGCCGCCCAGCGTATCTCGGAGAGTCACCACTCGCCAACACGATTTAGAACAGCTTCTCTGGTCTGCTGAATTTGTTCAGTACGACATCATCCTGAAAAGGACTGTTCGTGTTTAAGTTGAGAAATTGAGTTTCAGGTGTATTCACCCCCCCCCCTCTACATCTGAACATGCTCTCGGGACCAACAATTGGTATCAGAGTAGGAGTTCTATAAGACTCTTGTTATTCTGCAACTGGTCTACTTGAACGGATCTGAAAAATGTTTTCACTGCATATCATTCTTCATTCACATCATTATTAAATATGTCTGATATGTCAGGGATCAGAATGGTACCCATGTTCTCAATAGAGAACTATGGCGTATGACGGGTCAGAATGGAGGCACATCTGACCTCCTTCCACGACAGCATGACGGAAGTTCTGGAAGATGGACCTATCGTTCCTATGATTGATATCGTCATAACCCAGACAGCAGAACAAGGAGGAGGGATGGTGAATGGTGACAAGATTCCTAAAGACAGAAGTCTCTTCACCCCGGAGGAGATGAAGCTTCACAACCTCGACCGCATCGCCATAAAAGCCATACTGACCACTCTGAATGACTCGTTCCTCGGAAGAGTTCAGGACTGCAAGTCCGCGAAGGAACTCTGGGACGCTCTAGCGCTACTGAGTCGGGGGACTCAGAAGATCAAAGTAAATAAACTTGCGCTTGAACTCCAAAAGCTGGAGAGATTGTCGCTCATGCCTGGTGACACCATTGAAGATCTCAACGTCAGATTCACGGATCTGATGAACTCTATCAACGGGCTGGGAAAGACACTCTCAAATCGAGACATGAATCTCAAGATTTTGAGGGCACTGCCATACGGTCACTGGACTCCTTTTGCTACCTTATTACGTCATTCTGATTTAGATATTGTTACTCCTGACCATATCTTTTCATAACTTAAAGCAGAAGAATTTGAGTTTGACTTACCTCAAAGGAAGCAGCGAGCTGAAACTGACACCAAAATCGACCATGCTTTCAAAGCATCAGCACAGCAGCTCCAGCGTCCAACAAGGCTGAACCTTCACTCAGTGATATACAAGAGGGAAATCTAGCTAAGAAATACGCGCTGCTTGCCGTGAAGTATCAGAAGGAGAAGGAGAGGCGCAGAAAAGTGACTAAAGCCCTCAGAGAATCCAAGGGTAAGTCTGAATATACGCCAAAGCGCACTCCTGACTCGCATACTTCTGAATGCAGGAAAAAGGATGACTCAAAGACAATCGAAAGACAGGGAAAGTAAGGAAGATAGAATCACCACCCGCTATAACCGCAAGAAGCCGTGACACCGTCCGCATGACCGTCCCGAGCTCGCATCGCTGAACGAGCAAAGACGCAAAGCTCGAAGGGAGAAGTTCATCAAGAAGAGACAAGCATACATTGCTGGTGAACTCTCAGATGACTCAGATGAAGTCGATTCCTTCGTGGATTCATCGGATGATGAAGCATCCTTCATGGCCTTAGAGCTTGAAGATGAAAAAAATACTGAAAAGTGTCTCATGGCAGGAGAAGAGGATGAGGTAAACTCTCATGAACCACTTAACTCCTCTTCACATTGCACACACGACACCCTTTCAGGTGCAGATGAGAATTTGGACATCGCGATCGCATATGAAGAATTACTCGATGAATAGATGCATATGAGTCTGCAACTCAGTAAGACTCTTCAGGAATTGGATACCCTGAAAGTGGAGAATCAGAGACTTTCTCTGAAGAGTCAGATTGCTACTGAGTCAGAAGGACTTGTGTTGAGACTCAGGGATGAGATAAACTCTCTGACGGCCAAGTCTCAGCATCAAGAAGATCGGATTTCAGTTTTGACCAATGATTTAACTCAGAAAGATACTAAACTGAGTCTACTGAAGCAAGAGTTGTCAGGACTTCAGACCGAGCATGAAACGCTGAAGAAAAGTGATGATGTCTCGAGGAACCTGATGACAGAGCGATACATGGGCGCTGGAAAGAAGCTGGAAGCTATGCTAGCAAGCAACAAGCCCAAGCATTGTAAGGAAGGACTTGGATTCAGCTAGGGAACTTCCTCATCTACCCACGTACGCTCAGAAAACCGGCTAGCTGATAGGTTTGTTCAAGGGGAGACCATCAATGCAAACATAATGAACCCCCTAGCTAAGAACAAACAGAAGATGAAGGCACCTCATCCTACTCATCAGCAATCTGACAAGAAGATCAGCACCACATCACCCCAGCCACCAAGGGGGAACCAACAAAGCAAAGTGGGCGGATCAAGATGGATCTCCTACCGACACATCCAGCTTCAGCATGGATCATATTACTATGATCCAATAGTCAGGAGAGGATCCAAAAGTCAGAGAAAAAAAAGAACGCCGTGCAGAAGGCAAAGGTCAGCAGTCCACCCACTCAGAAGATCCGAACTCCTGAACCTGAAAAGCCTCAAAAGTCAGCAGTAACCAGTCCAGTGGTTAAATATGTTGACACAAGTGGAAAGAAACTGTCTGAGACCACCAGGGTCGTGAGACAGATATGAGTTACCAAAACTAACATCTAAGGACCCAAAATCAAAAATAAAGGGTACCTAAATCTAATTATGTTTTGCAGGTGCACAAGGACCCTTGGTATGTGGACAGCGGATGCTCAAGACATATGACGTACCAAAAGGACTTGCTAAAGAATTATACCACTGAAGAAGGACCCTGAATCGAGTTTGGAGACAATGCTAAAGGCTCCACCAGAGGCTATGGAACAATCAGCATTGGAACTGCAACAGTTCCAAGAGTATCATATGTTGAAGGATTTTAGCATAACCTTCTCTCTGTTAGTCAATTTTGTGACAACTCGAATAGAGTGATTTTTTACGCTGGTTTCTGTGATGTTATTGATAAATCTACAGGGAAAATAATGTTATCAGGTTCGCGCAAGAAGAATATCTATGTAGCTGACTGGAACTCAGCTGAACCTGAAGCATGTTTGTTGGCAAAGAATGACAACAGAACGAGATGGCTTTGGCACAGAAGACTCAGCCATCTCAACTTCAAAACGCTCAACAAATTGGCTAGAAACACTCTAGCAAGAGGACTCGCCGAATGAAGTATTCAAGCAAAGACACTCGGGTGAAGCATGTCTCGAGGGGAAAGCAAACAAGGAATCAAAATCCGCCGCTCCATCTCCTTCCACCGATGGAATCCTTCACCGCTACATATGGGATTTGTTCGGTCCAGCTCCTCCGGTGACGATCGGAGGCAAGAAGTATGCATTAGTGGTCATTGATGACTACTCGCGCTACACATGGGTCATATTTATTGCCAACAAGTCTGACGTCAAAGCAGAGTTACCAACGCTTCTGAAAAGGCTCGATATCGAGAAGAACACCAAGATTGTCAAAATACGTTATGACAGAGGAACCGAGTTCCTTAATTTCATGGTGGGAGGAGTTCTCGCAGCGTAAGGAATAGAGCATGAGACATCTGATGCGCGCACACCTTAGTAGAATGGGGTTGCTGAACGAAAGAACAGAACACTTAAAGAAGCAGCAAGAACTCTACTCGCAGACTCAGGACTCCCAACCAAATTCTGGGCAGAAGCTACCGACACCGCATGTTACACTCGTAACCGATCTCTACCGACAAAGCAAAGATAAGAAGACACCATATGAACTATGGAACGGCAGAAGCCTTCTTTATCTTATTTCCATATTTTTGGGTGTTCGTGCTTTATTCACAATAATGGGAAAGATCACCAAAACTTTTGATAGCAAGTCGATCGTGGGAGTTTTCTTAGATACTCCCGTCAAAGAAAGCTTTTAGAGTATTCAACTATCGGACTCCTTGCATGGAGGAAAGCCCTCATGTTGTTTTCAATTAGTTTTCTACTGAAGACATGAGCAATAACTCTAAATCTGAATCTGAGGACATCAGTGAACAGCTACAGGATCTGAGCTCGAAAGACAAAGTCGAAAAGATCCAGCTATGTTGGGATGATGATTCAGATGAAGAAACTTAAGACAAGTCTACTGAATCTCAACCAGCAGCAGAAGTAGCTGAACAGATTGACTCTCCTGAACAGAGTCAATCCCAAGTAACTCAGGTCGATGAAGAAACCCAAGAGGTAACTGAGACCACTATTGAGAATAACAACTTAGGGGGAACTAATGATGTTCCTGAGCTAAATGCCCCTGAACCTGCTGACTCAGTAGATCACACTCTTGTAACTGAATTGCTTCAATCTCAGAATAGTACAACTGAAATGCCTAACTCACCTACTATCTGTATTGAACAAATTTCAGATGAAGAGTTGAGACATCGTAGATCGTGGCTGGATGCTCATACTTCTGACCTAATTATTGGAGATCCTTCAGCAAGCGTAAAGACAAGATCCAGATTCTGTCAGGGAGAAAGCGCCTTATATTCCCGCTTCTTGTCTACCTAAGAACCTCGCCGCTAAGGACACACCGAAAGATGCCGATTGGATCATAGCCATGCAGAGGAGCTCAATCGCTTCACGAGAAACGAAGTTTGGGAGCTTGTTGATGGACCCAGCACATCAACATGTGATTGCAACAAAATGGGTCTTCAAGAACAAGCGTGATGAAAACAACGTCATAGTAAGGAATAAAGCAAGTGCTCGTGGCAAAAGGCTACCGGCTAGTCGAGGGGATAGATTTCGACGAGACTTTCGCTCCAGGCTGCAAGATCGGAGGCAATCGTACTATTCCTAGCCTACGCAACACATCAAAGATTCGGAGTTTATCAAATGGATGTGAAGTCCCGCTTTCCCGAACGGTGCCGAAAGAAGAAGTCTATGTGGAATGCCTCCCGGCTTTCAGCAGGGACATCAAGTATATAGACTCAGAAAGGCTCTGTATGTGTTAAAACAAGCACCCAGGGCTTGGTACGATACCCTATCTGAGTTTCTTCTTCAGAAAGGTTTTCAGAAGGGAACATTAGACCGCACATTATTCAACTTTCGACTGGAAGATGACCTATTACTTGTGCAGATCTATGTAGATGACATCATCTTCGGCTCGAAGAACGTCATCATGTGTCAGCAATTTGAGAAAATGTTGAAGGATAAGTTTGAGATGTCAATGATGGGAGAAATGAACTATTTCCTCGGCTTTCAAGTCAGACAATCTAAGAAGGGAACGTTCATTAATCAAGGCAAATACACTCGAGACCTTATCAAGAGATTCGGTTGTACATCCGGCAAACCTATCAAGATCCCGATGAACACGAATATGAAGATCGATCTTGATAAAGAGGGAGTATCAGTAGACCAAACTGAATTTCGTGCTATAATTTTTCTTTATTATACTTAACAGCTACTTGTCCAGACATAACTTAAGATGTAGGTGTCTGTGCTCGATTTCAGGCGAATCCAAAGAAGAGTCACATGGACTCAGCAAAGAAGATTCTCCGCTATCTACGAGGAACACCTGACATGGGTTTATGGTATCCAGCTGATGATAATATTGAACTAACTGGTTATTCTGATGCTGACTATGCAGGGTGTAGAATCGACCGAAAATCAACTTCTAGAACGTGCCGGCCGTCTGCAAGCAGCTAATTTCATGGTTCTCAAAGAAACAACACTCAGTAGCCACGTCAACTACTGAAGCTGAATACATGGCTGCCGGAAGTTGCTGCGCGACTATGACGTCATTCAGAATGAAGTGCCGATCTTCTGCGATAGTGCCTGTGCCATTGCAATTACTCAGAATCCTGTACTTCATACAAGATTCAAGCACGTGGACATCAGACACCACTTCATTCGTGACCATGTCGAGAAGAATGATATCAGGATGGAGAAGATCCATACTGACCATCAAAAGGCTGATATACTGACCAAGCCTCTAGCTGAAGCTAGATTCAGAGAACTTTCAGTAGAGCTAGGTCTGCTGGACCCTACCGACTCTAGTCGCAAGAAGAGGATTCAGGGAGAGGAGCATTCAAGAAGGGGGAATGTTCACTCTCGCATCGAGTAAAATCAGCGTAGAGACTCAAGCAACCATCTACACGAGGTATCACCGACTACGATGTTCGCCCAACAGTTTGCGTATCTCTACTCGCAGCCTATAGAACGATTCTCGTGCATTTATGATCAGATTCAGCATCGTATTCAATGCCTTAAGAAATGTCATTAAATTTTAACGGATCACATTTAATACACGACATTCTATGTACAAGCATGCTGAACTCTGCCACGCATTTAATGCATATCGTATCAAGTTACTACTTAGGCTAGTTACAACTGGCTTTTGACTTAGGCGGCTAACATGATCATTACCTATTATATAAAACTCAATCCTAGCCGTCCATCTGAAAAGTGTGTTCAAACTGAACCATAGATATTTAACTGTTTATCTTCTCTAACATATATATCTGTGTTCAAATCCTTGAAAACCGCCATTTCGTATCTGCAATTATCCTAAGTACCCAAGATTTTCTGAAATATTCTTGACTTTCTATCCAAACTCTTTTCAAATCTTCAGGAAATCTTTTGATAATTCTTAAATGATATTTACGTATCGTATATCTTTATCTTTTTATATCCTTAATCGGTACTAACTTATACGATATATGCAGATTATCAAAATGTCAGGAAATGTTGTTTTCCGTCCAGAGAATATGCAAGAGATTTTGGAGAAAGACCGTGTCTGGTGCGAGCCAGTCATGGAGTTCGATGTCTGCGATCTCGATTTCATGAATGAGATATTCTCAGCTCTCCGCGAAATCGGACTCGAAGGATTTCTGACGAGGAAGCCCACCTTCTTCCTCCCGCGTCAGATTGCTGAAATCTATCTGAACGCCGAATCAGTAGATGGAGATGTCAGAGGGAGATTCGTCGTCCACACAGTAGGCGATCCCTCACATACGGACATAGAAGTTAAACAGATGTCAATCCGAGAAGCTCTTCGGAGAAGCTTCGATTTGCCAAGCGAAGGCGTCACTACAGTTGGGTACAACGATGATCTGATGGATGACTACTTGTCCATTTTTTGCGGGAAGCCAACAGTCTTCATAGCCGCGTTTCCCAAGAACACCATGCTCCCTCAGTATAGAGCCTTAGCATACATTGTAACTCAGCTACTAACGAGTCAAGCAGGCTCCTTCGATCAAGTGTCCAGACCAAAGCTGCAACTTATGATGGCCATCTATGACAGGGCCAAGATCAACTGGATAGAGTTTTTCTTAAGGGAATTTATGATGCAGTCCGCAAAATTCGACAAAGCATCTAATAGGCTGAGCGCCAAAGGAAAGCTATTATACCTGACCGAAGATCTCGGGCCATGATCGAAGCCTCCCGCACTTCTGACCGAATCACCTTCGCAGATAAGCTGTATTTCAATGTGAAAAATGTCAGATTTCAGAACAGGGCAGCGGTCCTTCAGCAGATCGGCACCGGGCTGCCGCTCCTAAAACTACGTCTCAGAAGACCACTCCAACGGAGAAGAGGTCCCCTTAAATTTTAACACCTAAGGCACCAGCCAAGCGACTGAAGAAGGTCAAGACAAGGCCGTGCCTACCGAAACCACGGCAGCAGCCGAGGCGCTTGTTGCCGAATAGCCTCTCGCAGCTCGTGGACGAGCCGTAGTCTTCTCGAGAAGACCGAGCCGCAGAGAAAGTTGTCTCCACTCGAACGTGATGAAGCAGCCGGGACCAAGGGGTCCCAACTGAAGATATCCCCAGTGAGGACGTTCAGCCCCCGGAAAGCCCCTCGATATCCCACCTCTCGCAGTCTTCCTTTTGTTGAGAAACAAAGCGCCTCCAATCGAGATAGAGGAATCTCGAGACCGCCTCAAAAGAAGAATCGATCGGGATGGAAGCTTCAGCTCTCCAATCCAGAGCATCCCGAGAGATTACGGAGCACATTCCCCGAGATCGTCTGGCCACAACGACCTGGTCATAATTGCAAGGCGTGCGAGGCTCCATATGCCGCTCAGTTCCGTGAGTGGCACAACCCGAAAAGACGGATTATCCATCACTCCCGTGAACAAACTTCATGAAGAGGAACTCAAGCTCAGAGAGAAGATCGGCTACTCAAAGCCATCTCGATCTCGGTACCTTAGAAGATCTAAGCGGCCGCCATGCCGGCAATGCCGAATGACCGTCGCCCGGCCTCGCATCAAGACTCCCGACGGGTCTCGACCCCCGATGGTCGGACCCACCCCATGATTCGAGCCCCGAGAAGCCCGATGAGGGAACTCAACAGACAAGGATGCCACCGCATCTACCGTTGACCCTCCACTCAAGATCCTTGGTCCCGGGACGGACGGTGGCCGGTACTTCGGGGCAACTGATCCCGCCAACTTCTTCTCCACCAAGTAGCGCCAAACCTCAAAGATCTCGTTGCTTAAAAACAAGGCCGTGGGCACCAAGGATCAAGGAACATAGAATCGCCTTCTTGCCCGTGCCGTCCACAAAACTTGGCGGCAAACCACTGAGGTACAGAGTGCAGAGCTGCAGGGACTCCGTTCAGCCATTTCTTCATCTTAGGTCCCTAACTTCTCCAGCATTCTGACGAATGCCTTAGTTGCTCGTAGAGCCGACTTCGACGCCGCCCCGCACGATTCGTGAAGGCCAAGCTAAATTGCTTAATGATTTCAAGGCCGCCCAAACCACCCACACTGAATCCATCAACGCAATCTCTTAGGCCAATGAGCTCAGGATGGAAACTATACAGAAGGCCATAAAAGAGACTGTGGAGAAGCAACTGAAGGAATTCAAGGCTGCGGCTGATCTCTCACATAAGCTATACAACGATCAACTGATCAATGAGAGAAACGAGCTGTATGAGGCCCTGACAAGCTGCAGACGACGCTGGATGATCTGTCAGCCTCCTACAAAAGCTTGAACAAGAAGGTATCTGCTCCAACCCCAACACTACTTGCTGATGCCAAAAAGGGGGAAAGTTTGGCCAAGGGGGAAACTCTAATAGAAAAATCAATTAAGGGCGAAACTGCCAAGGAGCTGATACTGAAGGCTCCGAAGAGAGCAAGGTCAGTAGCAAGGGCAACAACTCAATCATCCGCCCCCTACTGCACCTACTGAAACTGGCGAGGCCTGTGGTGTCTCACCGCACCGCAAAGCATCAACCGAGACAGCCCAAGTGGCTCAGAGCCGAGAAGTCGCAACTCAGTGCAACACGCACTCCCTCGACATTATTAAGGAAGTTGCCGAGTATGCCGACGAGGAGGACTCGTAAGAGGAAGAAGCTCCTCTTCCACCTCCGCTTAAAAGGTAAAAAAGGCACTGAAACTCCCAACCCCTCCCAATAAGAAAGGATCCAAGAGATATGTTACTCCAGAGAAGGAGGCTCAGATAGCAGCTGATGAAAAGCTTGCTAGGGAGATTGTTGAAGCTGAAGCTGCGAGTAAGCCAAAGAAGAAGCCTGCTAAAGGCAAGACCAAGGCTCTGACTGGAAGTCAAAAATCAGCAAGGCTGCCTCCGAGAAAGCTCATACTCAGCGACGAGGCTGATAAAGAAAAGGAGAAGGAGCAAGAATAACAATAACAACCAGGCAAAGCAGGAAAACCACCAAAGAAAAATCTTCAACCCCTACTGACTCAGACAACCAACCACCTCACAAGCCCTCCTACACTACCTCTAAGGCACATGATCAAGAGATGGAGGAAATCTGGGCTCAGTTAGACAGATACTTATATAGAGGTGAAGAGGCCAGGCAAATAGAAGCAGCCAGAGAGAGGATATGGAAAGCTGATCTTGAAGCTCTCAGACTGCGAACTGAAAAAGAAGCGAGTCGAGGATTCCCGCCAAGGCCGACATCCCATACAAATACGTAAAATTCGTGAAGCTTACGGACCGAAGACTCACGTACGGCCTAGAGTGGACGATTAGATCCCGTGGGAATAGACTCGAGATGGGAAAATCAAAAGCCGAATTCATCAAAAGGAACTACTCGGAGATTCTCGGTCCGAAAAGCCCAAGGCAATGGCATATACCGAACGGATTATGCGAGCCGACTTAGAGATGTATGCCGCCGCAGAAAGCCATTAATGAGAATGTTGAAGTAAGAGTTCCGCATCCTAGAATTCCGCCTCCCCCACAAAGACTTGACGGATCCATCCACTACGGTGTGATAGAGAAAGAAGTGAAGGATGTTGTCAAGCCAAGTTTCTTGATGAAGAAGACCTAGCAGACTTTGCAGAGACTCCGAGCCGAGGAAGATCACATATCGGATGTATGGAGTGCCCCTTCCCCGAATCTCAATCTCGTAATTTCAAAGACATGATTAGGCAATTCATATAGCTTCGCTTCGATTTCTCGGTGTATCTTTCTTTCATAGCCTAGCAGAGATGTAATTGTACCGATTTTCTTACAAAAATAATATCTCTCGTTCGGCTTTGACAATTCCTTATTGTCCGAATAGCCGTGTTTATTTATGCTTAACACTCGTAATCACCGAAGTGATTACCGACTCACTCACTCACGCTTTGTTATTTACGTTAGTTGGTCATGCTAGCTAGATTCTCGATAGACTTGCCGTGTTTTCTGGGAAAATGTTGTTAAGACAGTGGAAAATGTTTAGTCTCCGTATATGTTCCGACTTTCGCCCGATCCCCTCGCAGTCTAGGACTTGGAAGAACAACTCCACCGATCCTACTTGTAATATTTTGTAAGGAGCTCGCTTCCGATAAGTCATCGTGTTAGGTTGTTTAGATGATAGTTTAGGTTTTGCATCATCAAATAGGGGGAAAATGTCAGGGTGATGATTCTATCCTCACGGTATTAGATATAGTGGGAAAAAACTCGCCTTCTATGTCGGCATTTACTCGCAGCCTTGTGCTCCGAAATAGTTTGAAGATTTGAAGATCCCAAAACCCTATATTGATTGGTGAACATTTAAGTTGTAATCTATTTTTTGTCTCCGAGGTTTCGGAGTCGCCAGACCTCCGCTTCCGCCTCGGCATTCGCAGCTTATCCGCCTCAAAGCTGTAAGTAGAAGACTCAAGAATACCGGATTCAAGCAGAGCAAAGATACCGAAAGTCGCTGAACCGAACTCAAGAAGAGTAGTTCACCGCACTCGAATTGATCTTCGCAGAGCCAACTCACAAGAGAGTTCACTACCGAATCGTAGATCGACTCAAGAACGGCCGACGCCTTCCGAACTATCGATCTTTAAAAGACAACAAGCATAGTCAAGTACGAGGAAAAGAGAAGTCGCCTTCAAATCTCCTTGAAGTCTCGTTCGTCTCAACCACCTTCCGAACCTCCGTCACGACAAGCGTACACCTGTCCTACACCTACTAAAGCTGCAAGTCAACAACTTTCCAGAAATGGAGGGAAATGACACTGCCACCATGCTACAAAAGAGCCGTTAGCTACCCAAAAGAGAGAGACAAAGGATTGTCGTCTCCAACGGATCTATCATAATCTCTTCTCTATAAATAGAGGGATAAATCAAAATTTGAAGCATACGAGAATACGAGCACACAAGCAAGAACACTCAAAGCATTCAAACGAGCAAATTCGAAAAGCCTAAGTTCTCCGCAAGAAGTTCGAAGAATTCATCTCCGGCGAAGAACTACATTCTAGCTCTTAGGGAACCAAGCTGAACTGATAAATACAGCCTCTAGTATCTAAAAAACGATACACGAACCCATAGCTTTACTCAGCTGTTAGTCGTTCTAGAAGCCACCTTCTTGTTCCCTATCCCTCTAATCTAAGCTCAATAGCATATACCCATAGCTTAGACGAAGGAGTTCATCTTTGAACTAATCCTTATTGTAAAGGACTCCTTCACAGTTGGAGAGTTTTTCAAACGCTTCAGTTTGATAACCTTGTAAACCGAGACTTGCTCGCATAAATCTCAAGACCAAAGGTTTATCCAACATACAAACCAACCGAGACTACCTCGCAGATAATAAATAGCTTCCCGATCTTTCTAGACAGTGGACGTAGGATTTTTGTGTCCGAACCACTTTAAAAATCTATGTGTCTTGTGTTTTGTTCTTAACTGTTTCATTGATTTACTGTTCATGCCGAAAAACCTTTTTTTAATTCATTCAACTCGAAGTTTCAAAGAAACTTAACAGATCGCACTAATCTACCGAAACCGCTTTTGATAAAAACGCTTTTTGTCACTCAACCGAATCCGGGGCCTACACTATTTCGCACCACCGAACTCTATCTTCAAGATACCGACTCGACTCTCGCTAACTAGCGCATCTCGCAGAGTCGGCCACTCGCCAACACGATTCGTAATGTGCCTTATTTGGTCCGCCGAATTTGTTCAAGCACGACATCATCCCGAAAAGTATTATTCGTGTTTAAGTTGAGAAATCGAGTTTCGTGTGTATTCACCCCCCCTCTACACCCGAACGTGCTCCTGACCAACACCGTCAATGTACTCTTTGCCATCATCTAATAAACCCATAGAATACATTGCATCACAAAAAGTATTAAACTGCACCCCATTCACAGACCTTAGAGCTTCATATGTTGTTGGACCACGAACAATATTGAGTAGACACCTCAAGTAATATTTTTCGCCGGAGCCTGGAGGTACAAAATATATCCTTCCAATGGTATAATCACGTTTTCTTAATTGCCATTCTTTAGATTTCCGCTTCTAAACGAATTTAGTAGGGAATTCGGCATAAGTAAGATGTCTTCCCTCTTCATATTTCTTATTGGCATCCATCCAAGCTAGAAACTTGCTATTTGAAACTGTAGGGCGGTCTAGTACTTTATTTAATGCATCTGATTATGAGAATACCACAATATGTTGTACAGGTAGATGGAAATTTAATCTCTCAACGGCTGGATCTCTAAAGTGAATCTCAAATGCGAAGATTCGCCATGCTGCCTCACAAGGTGATACATACCTACAATCACAATACATTTGCACTTCATCAATTCCAGCTTCTTCTGTCCCTTGCTCTCATGTCTTATAGGAAGCTGCTGTAACGCTATCATGTCATTTGTTGATGTATTTGAATAAGTACTTTATCAATTGAGAATGATTACACCACTCGACATTTATGTGACCTCGATATTTCAGGAGCAATGTACGGTTATGTGGCACAACATATATATTGTCAAGTGGAATTACATCTTTGATTATGAATCTTCCATTATCTCGACAGTGGTAGATTGGATAACCATGTTTATCAAAAGATGTTACATCAGCGAACTTCTTAGGAAAGTGTTTTATACAGCGGCCATCCATCATACAGGGTGAACTTGGGTTATCAATACCACATGGACCATGCAACATGTATTCCTCAACACATGTATTTCTGAGTTAGGTATTTCTGCACTTATGATTTCATCAATATTTGGTGCACTACGTTGGCCATCCTTATTTTTCAAGAATAATAATATGTGAGCGTGAGGAAGCCCGCATTTTTGATATTCTATAGTGTACACAACTGCAAGTAAAAAATACAATATGATTATTTTTAGAACAATAATAGGAAGGAGTTTGAATGTAGAATGTTAAAATCGCATATGTGTACCGCTCTAACGTTGCCGAAGATTTTTCCTTTGCGTAAATCTCTCATTAGGCCTTCTAATTTCACCTTAAACATTCTAGTGACAATATCATATCGATCTTCAATCTTCGCACTCGCTAGTCACAAATCTCACTAATTCATGCCATTTGAGATTGCAAGTAAATGTGATGAATAAATTTGGAAATCCGGTCCAACCGCAAATAGCCATAGCGCCTTTGATAATTCCCGAATCATGTAACGCGCACCACCGAAAATGATGAAGGCAAGATCACACGCCGCCCATGCTTAGTTCCGTCTATTTCTTCACCTCTAACAACAACATCTGCTAGCCCTTTATACAAATCTGCTCTTAACTTTTTTTGATTGAGTCGTACATACAATAACCGAGACACCTCTATCATTGTATAGGTATCAACAATAAATTGTTGAAATAATCTACCTGATGACAGTATTGTTGAAACTTCATCCTTCCTATCATGCATTCTATATGATGTGTATTCTCTTTCACTAACCTTCTTCCTGCGAGAACGTCCAAATGTTGATGCGAATGGAATGTTTTCTGAATAACCATCTTCGCCATAAGGAAACAACAAAGGATATTGTAGTGGTAGGTAAGATGGATGCAGCTGTGATATCTGTTGGTAATAGCCTGAATGTGCTTCCACAATAATGTCCCTTTCATGGCTAGTTTGTTCAAAATCACCAACTATTAATGCTGCAATTTCTGAGACAGTTGGAAGATTATACATCCTTGCATCATGGGTCCTTTTTCCTATAAGCTTTAACTTCACATTGAATGCATTATGCCCCATCAATTTATCCTTGGCCATGCGAAATGATTTAACCAAAACATTATGTTGATCCAGCATTTCTTGAAGTCTCACAGCAATTATCCGACGCAAATTAGCACTCATGAATACAATATAATGAAAAATTATAAGTCATTATTCATACTGAATAGCATATGTTGTATTTTGAATTTAAAATTAATGTGTGACCATATCTTGCCCTACAGCTTCCAGTCGATTTGTAATTTCATCGTGTGTATCATATATATACAGTTGGGCAAATTTTGGCTTGCATCCCCTCTTAGGTAACAAACTGCCAATAGAGTGATAGTTTTGTCCATGCAAACGAAAAACTGGTGTTGATCGACCATTGTTGATAATGGAGTCTATCTTTCCCCCCATGGAAGTAAATGAAAACATGCAGTTATAACCTCGTATATTTTCTCGAAAATGTGCACTAAGACGGTCAGTTCCAAAAAGAAGTTTTTGCAATATTGTAGGAGGCTGTTTCATTGGCGACAATTTAATTTTCCTCTTAGACAACATTTTGAGTATTGTGGGGTATTGTTATTTCGAGAGCGAGATAATCTCTTAGCATTCCAAAAGAAAGCTTTGCAAGAAGCACAAATATGAGAAGGATCCCCAATGTCCCAATAATCTGGTTAAGAAAAGAAAAAATAAGCTGTAGCAAAATAAATTTATTCAACAAAGTAAAATAAATATATTTGGTAGATGTCAAAAAAATTTAGTCAACAAAAATGAAATCAGATTTTATATATATTTAAGAATATATATAAATTGGTTAAGGGTTAGTATATAAATTCGTTATACGAAGCACAAATTTACTATATAAGGTAATAATTTAAGAATATCTTCATTCAAATTAAGCAATAGTCGAAAAATAATAAATGATATATTTAGTTGTCTTAGTCCATTTAATTTCTATACATAGCAGTTTGATTCATATGTAAATTAATATAAGGGAACTATGTATAAAGTAAAATTACCGATTTTCAAATGGATGATATTACTTCATCAATTAGTCTGTACATTTTATTTATAGTAATTTAACTTAGTATTAGAAAATATTAATTTTTTGCTTGAATTCTATGCTGCAGCTCAATAACAATAGTATCATTATCTGAAACTGACCAATAGTAGTAGGCAAATGATGTTGATGGTTTTCCATTACAGCTGTAGTATTCTTTTGTTGTTGTACACAATCTGCTGCATATAAAGTAGTAGAATCTTGAGTGGCAGATTTTGTGAAACAACCATCTTCATCGTTATTTAAAACATGTTGTAGTAAAATAAATTGAAATTGACCTATAGTAGCAGGGAGATAACGTCTATGGCTTCCCATTATGGCTAGAGTATTTGGGTGTTGCACACCATCTGCTGCATATGAAGTAGTACAATTTTGAGCGACCGATATTGTTAAATAGCCACGTTGATAAAGATTTAAGAAAATTTTGAGTGTAGTTGAGGAAGTAGGATTGACGTTGTGTTTTGGTGTATTATTGCAAAGTAAACCTATTTGACTGTGGTAAAATAAGTAAGCAAACAATATAGTAAATATTTGTTTATTTGGCAATTTATTTATAAAATAAAAATGGTTATTCAGCAAAAGCATAAATCAATGCTATATAAGTAAGCAAACTATATACTAATATAGTTATGTAATTTGTTTATATATGTCTGTTGCATATAGATAGAGTAAGATTGACTAAATAATGGTAAAATTGGATATCAAAATTTTTATGTGCATAGAAATAATCATTACCAACCATGAGCAATTGAGGAAGCAGAACTATAATTTCCAACTGTTGTATTTTGGTACACCATTACGTAAAAATCTACTTGATCGAGGTCCATTTAATCGGCAAGTCAGAAAATAAAATAAAAAATGATCATGCAATGAAAATATAAAATATTTATTTTTTTCGTAGACATGCAATAAAAAATGATCATGCAATGATCATGCAATAAAAAATGATCATGCAATCAAATTGAGCAAGGGCTTGTATTTTAGACTTAATCGATCTCCGTATTTAAGATAGAAATATCCGTTAATTAATTAAGCTCACTGACAGCTTAAATTAATTAACATCTTATATTCCTGAGTAGTACCACTCGACCTTATTAACACACCTGAACTTAATCAACCGGCCGGGTTTAGTGTGCTAATCCTTTCGAGTTCCTCAGGGGATATTATCAACCCATGTACTAGGATACGGTTGCAAGATACAGACAACCAGCCTGAGCCACAAATAACTACTAACACACAAGATACGTAGATCCGGTCGCGATGACGTTCACCATAGTAAAATAAATTTATTTAGTAAATGTTAAAAAAATTTGGTCAAGAAAAATGAAACCATATTTTATATATATTATTGGTTAAGAATACTAAAATAAACTTAAACTGACCAATAGTAGCAGGCAAATGATGTTGATGGTCTCCCATTATAGCTGTAGTATTGTTTTGTTGTTGCGCACCATCTGCAACATACAAAGCAGTAGAATATTGAGTGGCAGATTTTGTGAAATAGCCATTTTCATCAAGATTTAAAGCATCTTATACGAAAATAAATTGAAACTTGCCAATAGCAGTAGGTAGACAACTTCTATGGCTTCTCATTACGTCTACAATATTTTATATATATATATTATTGGTTAAGAATACTAAAATGAATACTAAAATAAGCTGAAACTGACCAATAATAGCAGGAAAATGATGTTGATGGTCTCCCATTATAGCTGTAGTATTGTTTTGTTGTTGCGCACCATCTGCTGCATACAAAGCAGTAGAATCTTGAGTGGCACCTACTTTCTTCAACCTCGACCAATGACGAGCAGTCAGCTGTCAACTTTCTGATTAAAGCTGCAAGTCAACAACTTTCCAGAAATGGAGGGAAAAGACTCTGCCACCATCTTTGAAAGAACCGTTAGCTACCCAAAAGAGAGAGACACAAGGATCATCATCTCCAACGGATCTATCCTTATCTCTGCTCCATAAATAGAGGGATACAATTCAAATTAAAGCTCACCTAGAAATCGAAGAACACAAGAGCATTCACGAGCAATTCGAAACGAGCTAAGTCTTCCGCAAGAAGTTCATAGAGTAATCTCCAGTGAAAGACGACATACCTACTCATAGGGAACCAAGCTGAACACGAGTATAAAGCCTCTAGTATCCAAGCGACTGAATACGAACCCAAGTCCTTACTTAACTGTTCGTCGCTCTAGAAGCCACTTTCTCGTTCCCGATCCCTCTAACCTAAGCTCAGCAGATCTTATCCATAGCTTAGACGAAGGAGTTCATATCTGAACTGATCCTTATTGTAAAGGACTTCTTCATAGTTGGAGAGTTTGTCAAATGCTTTAGTTTGATCCTTTGTAAACTCGTACTTGCTCGCATAAATTCAAGACCGTTGTTTGTCCAAATGTACAAACCGACCGAGACTATCTCAAGCATAATACATAGCTTCCCCGATCTTTCTGGACAAATGGACGTAGGATTGCTCGGATCCGAACCACTTTAAAATTGCACGTGTTATGCCTTCTCTTTACTGTTGCATTGATTACTGTGCATACTGAAAGTATTTCTAAAATCATTCAACTAAGTTTCAGCAAAGCTTAATCGATCGCACAAACATACTGAAACTGTTTTATTAAAATAGTTTTCTAAACTCAACTGAATTTGGGTCTACACATTTCCGCACTATACTGAACTTCAGCTAAACGATACTGAATTCTGACTCAAGTCGCCCAGCGTGCCTCGCTGAAGTCGCCCACTCGCCCCCACGATCCGGAACAACTTATTTGGTCTACTGAACTTGTTCAGTACGACACTCTCCTGAAAATGACTGTTCGTGTTTAAAAGTTGAGAAATTGTTTTCAGGTGTATTCACCCCCCCCCTCCTCTACACCTGAACATTTAATCTCGGGACCAACAATTGGTATCAGAGCAGGAGTTCTATAAGACTCTTGTTATTCTGAAACTGGTCTACTTGAATGGATCCAGAAAACGTCTTTCACTGCATATCATTCTTCATTCATATCATTATCAACTATGTCTGATATGTCAGGAATCGGGATGGTACCCATGTTCTCGCAGAGAGAACTACGGGGTACGGCGAGTCGAATGGAGGCACATCTCGACTTCCCTCCACGACAAGCATGTACGCAGGTACCGGAGGACTGACCTATCGCTCCGATGGTCGATGGTGTCGTAACTCAGACCCAAAGACAAGGAGGAGGAATGGTGACCGAGAAGAAGATCCCTAAAGATAGAAGTCTCTTCACCCCTGAGGAGAAGAAGCTTCACAACTTAGACTGGGTCGCCAAAAACGCCATACTGACCACTCTGAGCGATTCTTATCTCGGGAGAGTTTAGGACTGCAAGTCCGCAAAGGAACTCTGGGATGCTCTAGCGCTACTGAGTCGGGGGACTCAAAAGATCAAAGCGAACAAGTCGGGCGCTAGAACTTCGTGTAAGCCGGAGAGACCGCTCTCACGCCCGGTGACCTATCAAGATCTTAACGCCGATTCACGGATTTGATGAACTCTATCAACGGGCTGGAAAACACGTTCTCCAACCGAGAGATGAATCTCAAAATTTTGAGGGCACTACCAGACGGTCATTGGACTCCCTTTACTACTTTACTGAGACATTCTGATTTAGATATTATTACTCCTGACCATATCTTTTCAGAACTTAAAGCTGAGGAGTTCGAGTTTGGTCTACCTCAAAGAAAGCAAATGAGCCGAAGCCGACACCCAAGTCGACCACGCCTTCAAAGCATCACCAAGACATCGGCTCCAACTTCTAGCAAGACTGAACCTTCACTCAGAGATTTACAAGAAGGAAACCTGGCTAAGAAGTACGTGTTGTTTGCCGTGAAGTATCAGAAAGAGAAGGAGAGGGCAGAAAATTCTCAAGAGTCGTCAGAGACTCTAAGGGTAAGTCTGAGTATACACCCAAGCGCACTCCTGACTCACATACTTCTGAATGCAGGAAACCGGAGGACTCACTCGCCGAAAGACAAGAGAGCAAAGAAGAGAGAGTCACTACCCGTTACAACCGCAAGAAGCCGTGACACTATCGCATGATTGTCCTAAACTCGCATCGCCGAGAGAGCAAAGACGAAAAGCTCGAAGGGAGAAGTTCATCAAAAAGCGCTCAAGCATATATAGTCCGGTGAACTCTCGACGACTCAAATGAAGTTGATTCCTTCATGGATTCATCCGATGATGAAGCGGCATTCATGGCCGTAGAGCTTGAAGAAGACGCCGAAAAGTGCCTCATGGCAGAGAAGAGGATGAGGTAAACTCTCACGCTCCATTTAACTCCTCTTCACACCGCACACACGACACTATTTCAAAGTGCGTATGAGAATTCGGACGTCGCAATCGCATATGAAGAACTACTCGACGAGCGCATTCAAATGAGTCCAGCAGCCTAAGTAAGACTCTTCGTGGAGTCGGATACCCCGAAAGTGGAGAATCGATACTTTCTCAGAGAGTCGCCGCTACCGAGTCGAAGGACTCGGTTGAGACTCGTGGAGGAGATAAACCTCTCGATGTCCAAGTCTCAAAGATCAAGAAGATCGATCTCGCATCGACCAACGACTTGACTCGTAAAGATACCGAACCGAGTCTATCAAGCAAAGAGTTGTCGGACTTCGCACCGAGCATGAACCGTTGAAGAAGAGCGATGGTGCCCGGAGAAACCCGATGACGGAGCGATACATGGGCGCCTGAAAAGAAACTTGAGGCGATGCTAGCAAGAAACAAGCCTAAGCACCGCAAGGAGGGACTTGGATTCAGCCATGGAGCCTCCTCATCTCGCCCCCGTACGCCGTAAAACCGGCTAGCCGATAGATTTGATCAAGGGGGAGACCGTCAACGCAGAGTTCTCAACCCCCTAGCCAAGAACAAACAAAAGATGAAGGCACCTCATCCCACCTATCAAGACTCCGACAAGAAGATCGGGCTCCAAATCACCCCGGCCTCACCAAAGGGGAACTAGTAAAGCCAAGCTGGGTTGATCAAGATGGACCTCCGCACTGACACATCCAAACGCATGGGTCATATTACTATGATCCTATAGTCGAGACGACCTAAGAGTCGAAGAAGAAGAAGAAAGTCGTGCGTAAGGCAAAGGTCGCAGCCCACCTACTCGTAAGATCGGCCTCCAACCCGTGAAGCCTCGTAAGTCCGCATCGACGACTACCCAAAGGGTCAAGTATGTTGATCAAAGTGGAAAGAAACTGCCCGAGACCACCGGGGTCGTAAGACAGATCTGGGTTTCCAAAACTAACATCTAATGATCCAAAATCAAAAATAAAGGGTACCTAAATATAATTATGTTTTGCAAGTGCACAAAGATCCTTGGTATGTGGATAGCGATGCTCAAGACACACGACATACCGTAAGGACCTACCAAGAATTATACTATCAAGAAGGACCCCGAATCGAGTTTGGAGACAACACAAAAGGCTATACCGAGGCTATGGAACACTCAAAGATTGGAACCGCAATGGCTCCAAAGAGTATCATATGTTGAAGGACTTCAAAGATAATCTTCTCTCTCGTTAGTCATTTTTGTGATAACTCGAATGGAGTGATTTTTTACGCTGGTTTCGTGATGTCATTGATAATTCTACAGGGAAAAACAAAGTTGTTAGTTCGCGCAAAAAGAATATCTACGTAGGCCGACCGGAACTCGCTGAACCCGAAGCTTGTTTGTCAGGCAAAGAACGACAATGTAATCGGGGTGGCTCGGCACGTAAGACTCAACCATCTCAACTTCAAGATGCTCAACAAGCTAGCTAGAAACACTCTAGCAAGAGGACTCGATAAATGAAGTATTCAAAGAACGGCACTCAAGGTGAAGCATGCCCCAAGGGAAAGCAAACAAGGAATCAAAATCCTCCCGTTCCATCTCCTTCCATCGATGGAATCCTTCACCGCTACATACGGATTTATTCTGCATGCCTCTCCCGTGACGATCGTAGGCAAAAAGTACGCTTTAGTGGTCATTGATGACTACTCACGCTACACACGGGTCATATTTATCGCCAACAAGTCTCGACGCCAAACAGAAGAGTTACCAACGCTTCGAAATGGCTCAATGGTCGAGAAGAACACCAAGATCATCAAGATACGCTCGCATGCAGGAACCGAGTTCCCGAATTCAATGGGTGGAGGAGTTCCCGCAAAGCCGAAGGCATAGAGCATGAGACGCCCGCCGCACGCACGCCTCAACAAAATGCGGGTTGCTAAAAGGAAGAATAGAACACTCAAAGAAGCAAAGAAGAACCCCCGCTGTGCACTCGTGACTCCCAACCAAATTCCCGGCGTAAGCTACCGACACCGCATGTTACACTCGTAACGCATCTCTACCGACAAAGCAAAGATAAGCGGACACCATATGAATTATGGAACGGCAGGAAGCCTTCTTTATCTTATTTCCATATTTTCGGGTGTTCGCGGTTTTATCCACAATAACGGGAAGGATCGCTGAATACTTTTGATAGAAAGTCGATCGTGGTGTCTTCTTAGGATACTCCCGTCAAGCAAAGCCTTCGTAGTCTTTAACTACTGGACCCTTTACGTGGAGAAAAGCCCTCATGTTGTTTTTAATGAGTTTGCTACTGAAGACAGGAGCAGGAACTCTAAACCAGAATCTGAGGACATCAATAAGCAACTACAGGATCCGAGCCTGAAAAATAAAGTTGAAAAGATCCAGTTGTGTTGGGATGATGATTCAGATGAAGAAACCGAAGATAAGTCTACCGAATCTCACCACAGCCAGGTAGCCGAACGTATCGACTCTACTAAAAAGAGTCAATCCTGTAACTCAGTGTCGATGAAGAAACCCAAGTGGTAACCGAGACCTCTACCGAGGATAATAATTCGTGGGGAACAAATGAAGTTCCCGAGCTAAACGCCCCCGAACCTCGTGACTCAAGCAGACCCAACTCTAGTAACTGAATTGCCCCAATCAGAATAGTACAACTGAAATGTCTAACTCACCTACTATCTGTGTTGAACAAATATCAGATGAAGACTTGAAACATCGTAGATCGTGGCCGGACGCTCACACTTCGATTTGATTATCGGAGATCCTTCAAAGAAACATAAAGACAAGATCCGGATTCTCGCCGTGGAGAAAGCGCATTATATTCCTCGCTTCTTGTCTATCAAGAACCTCGCCGCTGAGGATGCACTTAAGGGCGCCGATTGGATCATAGTCATTCAGAGGAGCCGAATCGCTCACGAGAAACGAGTATGGGAGCTTGTCGATGCACCCCGACATCAACATGTGATCGGAACTAAACGGGTCTTCAAGAACAAGCGAGATGAAAACAACGTTATAGTAAGGAACAAAGCAAGACTCGTGGCAAAAGGCTACCGTCAAGTCAAGGAATAGATTTCGACGAAACTTTCGCCCCAGCTGCAAGATCGGAGGCAATCGACTATTCCTAGCCTACGTAACACATCGAGATTCGTAGTTTATCAAACGGATGTGAAGTTTGAGTTCCCCGAACGGCGTGCCGAAAGAAGAAGTATATGTAGAATAGCCTCCCCGGGCTTTCTCGTAGGGACATCAGTTTACGTACTTAGAAAGGCTCTCAGACGGTTAAAACAAGCACCCGTGGCTTGGTACGATACCCCCGTCCGAGTTTCTTCTTCGTAAAGGTTTTCGTAAAGGCACAAGAGACCGCATATTATTCAAAGATTCGACCGGAAGACGATATCCTACTTGTGCGGATCTACGTAGATTTACATAATCTTCTGATCAAGAACGCCATAATGTGTCGCAGCTTGAGAAAATGATGAAGGATAAGTTCGAGATGCCAATGATAGGAGAGATAAATTATTTCCTGGTTTTCAAGTCAAATAATCCGAGAAGGGAACATTCACCAATCAAGGCAAATACACTCGAGACCTCATCAAGAAGTTCGGTCGCACATCCAAGAAACCAATCAAGATCCCGATGAACATGAACATGAAAATCGATCTTGATAAAGAGGGAGTATCGCAGACCATACCGAATTTCGTGCTATTATCGGGTTCGTTATTATATCTAACGACTACTCGACATGACATAACTTATGCCGTAGGTGTTCTAGGCCGATTTCAGGCGAATCCTAAGCGTAGTCACACGGACTCAAAGAAAGAAGAATTCTCCGCTATCTTGGAGGAACACTCGACACGGGTTTACTGTATCCAACGATGATAATATCAACTAACCGGGTTATTCTCGATGCCGACTATGCAGATGTAGAATCGACCGAAAGTCAACTTCCTCGAACGTGTCGATCCTCGCGCAAGTCGATTTCTACGGTTTTCAAAGAAATAACATTCGGTAGCGACGTCAACTACCGGGGCCGAATATACGGCCGCCGAAGTTGCCGCGCCCAAATCCTTTAGCTAAGACAAGAGCCTACGCGACTATGATGTTATTCGAATGAAGTGTCGATCTTCTCGCGATAGCACCAAAGGCACCGCAATCACTGTAACCCAAGACTTCATACGAGATGCAAGCACGCGGACATCGTACACCACTTCATTCGTGATCATGTCGAAAAGAAGGATATCGTAATGGAAAAGATCCGTACCGACCATCAAATGGCGTATATTCTCGACCAAGCCTCTAGCCGAAGCCGATTAAGAGAACTTTCGCAGAGCTAGGTCCGCTGACCCCACCGACCCAGCTAGTGTTTGGATTAAGGAGAGGAGCATTCAAAGAAGGGGGGAATGTTCACTCCTGCATCGAGTAAATCAAGCACGTAGAGACTCAAAGAACCATCTACACGAGGTATCACCGACTACGCCGTTCACCGACAGTTTGCGTATCTCTACTCAGCAGCCAATGAAATTATGAGCATTTATGATTCGTATTCACCAGATTCAATACCTTAGAAAATGTCATTTAATATAACGGCTTACATTAAATACATGACATTCTATGTAAAGTATGATGAACTCGCGGCGCATTAAACGCATGTCGTATCAAGTTACTTCTTCGGCTATTTACAACCGCATTTCGACTTAGGCGGCTAAATTGATCATTACCTATTTTATAACATTAAATCCTAGCCGTTCATCTCAAAAGCTATTTCAAACCGAACCGTGGATTATTAACTGTTCATCTTCTTTAACATATATAAACACGTTCAAAGTTAGAAACCGCCATTTTCACTCTGCAATTTTTCCAACCCTAGATTTTCTGAGAATATCTTCCGACTCCTTGCAAACTTATTTTCAAATCTCTCAGAAAACTCTTTGGTAAATCTTTCATGATCATTCAAAGATCGTATATGATTTTTTTTAATATTTTTCGTTCGATACTGATTTCTTATCTTCGCATATTATAAAATATGGCAGGAAGAGATGTTATCGGTCCGGTGAACATGAAAGAAATCCTCGAGAAGGACCGTGTATGGTTCGAGCCGATGACGGAGTTCGACTCTTGCGACCTAAATTTCATGGAGGAAATCTTTGACTCGCTGAGGGCGACTGGATTGGAGAGATTTCTGTCAGGAAGCCGTCATACTTCCTCCCTCGACAGATAGCTGAGTTATATCTGAACTCAGAGTCAGTCAAGGGGACATCCGATGCAGATTTATCACTCATATTCTTGGAGACCCCGCCCGCGTGATACCAGAAATCAAGATGATGTTTATCAAGGAAGCGCTTCAGCGAAGTTTCCAACTTCCGAGCGAAGGCTTCAGTACAGTGGGCTATAAAGATGATCTCATGGACGAGTATGAGAAATAAAAAGGACGCTATGCTTCCCCAGTATAGAGCTCTTGCATATATAGTGACTCAGATACTGACGAGTCAGGCCGACTCGTTTGACCAAGTGTCGAGACCGAAGATTCAGCTGATGATGGCCATTCACGATCATGCAAAGATTAACTGGACTGAATTCTTCCTGAAGGAGTTTATGACTGAGGCTGCGAAGTTCGATCATTCCGACAACTGCCTGTCAGTTAAAGGAAAATTATTATACGGCACGAAGCTCTCTATTATGATAGAAGACTTCTGCGGATCGGACAATGTGGTGTATGCTGATAAGTAATATTTTAATCCGAAGAAGGTCCGATTCTGAGAAAGGGGGCGCCGACACTTCGCAGACAGGGGTCGTGGCCTCGCTGATCCCAAGACCGGAGCTCGAAGACCTCCACTCCTATAAAGAAGAGGTCACCTCCCAAGTCTACTCCCAAGACACCGACCAAGAGACCAAGAAAGTCAGGCGAGGTCGTACTGCAGGTTGTTGGCCGAACCACCTCTCGTAGGCCGAGGGACGAGGCCGAGTCCTTAGAAAAACTCGCCGCCGGAGAAGGCCGTCTCCACCGAACGAGGAGATACAGCTGACCACGGGGTGGAGACCGAACGTATTCCTACGACCGAGAGCCCCTCGATATTCCTCCACTTAGCAAAGATTCCGTCTCGCCGAGAAGCAACAGCCTCCGATTGAAGTAGAGGATTCGTAGACCGCTTCGAGTCGAATTGATTGGGATGGAGGCATCTCGCTTCCGCAATCAAGAGCCTCTCGAGAGATTGCCGAACATATTCCGAGATAGCCAGCCATGCGGATCTTATCATACCGGCAAGGCAAAGCTAGGACTTCATACGTTGATCAGTTCCGTGGAGTGGTCTACCCCGAACAAGCCGATCAAACACCACTCCCGTGAACGAACCTCCACGAAGAGCAAGCTGATGATAAGGAACAAGATTGGCTACTCGTAGCCATTTCGACATCCGCTCCTTAGATGACTTGGGGGCCGCCATGCTTGCCAAGCCGAACGATCGTCAACCAACCTCAAGACGGCACCCTCGGACGGGTCTCGACCCCGACGGTCGTGACCCACCCCGTGATTCGTGCCCCGAGAAGCCCGATGAGGGAACTCAACCGGACAAGGATGCACCAACTTCGCAACTGAACCACCTCTCAAGCATCCTCGGACCAGATGCCTGAGGGCCGGTACCTCGAAGTCGCCAGTAACCAGCTCAGCCTTCTACTGAGTCCGCGTTCGAGGTAGCGCCCGTACCCCTAAAAGTCGACAATCGGAGCCGCGGCCAAGGCCCCGAGGAGTCAAGGAACTCGTAACGTACTCCTCGCCCGTGCCGTCCACAAGACGTGGAGGCGCACCACTCAGCTTAGAGTGCGGAGATCAAGGGGCTCGTAACGACTATTCGTAACACTCCTGCCCCCGACTTCTCAACCATATTGACTAAAGCACTCGCCACTGAACGAGCCAACTTCGACGAGCAACTAAAGCCGATGGAGGCCGGCCAAAGCAAACTTCCGGAAGAATACAAGGCCGCCCGGGCCCCTCCACACCGCATCCATCTCCTCTATCTCTCGTGCCTCCGAGCTCGACTCCAAAACATTCGTAAGGCTATGGAAGATAAGGTGGATCGAAGTTGCACGATATTCGTACGGGCAGACGCCGCCTCACAAGAAGTACAACGAATGCCTAACCGATGAGAGAAACGAGCATGAGAGACTTGTAAAGCCGCAAAGATGCATTGGATGACCTTTCAACAAACTTACAAGAGTCCGGATAAAAAGGTACAGGTTCCCACCCCCGGCTTATTTGCCGATGCCAAAAAGGGGGGAATGAAAGTCAAGATAATCAAGGGAAGGAGAAGGTACCGAGAGTACCAAAAGGAGTTAGGACAATGGCCAAGTAACCCGTATTCAAAGAATCCGCTCCCACCGGTCCCTCTACTCGGCCAACACAAGGTGAGGCCTGTATGCCTCAAAGAAGCTAGGAGATGTAGTGCCCGCCGAGACCGGCCCAAGTGGCTCAGGACCCAAAGATTCTCGCTACTCAAGCAACTCGTACACCGAGCGATATCACCAAGGAAATTGCCGAGTATGCGGAGGAGGACTCGTAAGAGGAAGAGGTTCCTCTTCCCTCCTCCAATGCAAGGAAAGGGTAAGAAAGTACTGAAGCTTCCCACTCCTCCCAAGAAGAAAGGAACTAAAAGATACATCACTCCTGAGGAAGAAGCTCGATAGCCGTAGATGAGAAGCTTGCCGAGAGAGATCGCCAAGCCGAGGCTACCAATAAGCCAAAGAAAAGCCACCAAAGGCAAAGACTAAGTGCTCCAAGCAGGAGGTAGGAAGCCTCGGGACAAGGCTGCCTCCAAGGAAACTGAAACTGAGTGATGAGGCAGACAAAGAGAAATAAAAGGAACAGCAGCAGCAAACATCTGGTCAGTAGGGAACCTCAAAAGAAAAATCATCTGTTGACTCAGAAGAAGAAGAGCATGTGCCCTCCTATGTCCCCTCAAAGAAACAAGAGCTAGAAATGCAAGAGATATGGGATCAGATGGAGAGGTATCTAGACAGAGGAGCTGAAGCCAGGCAGATAGAAGCAGCAAGAGAAAGGCTCAGACTGGTAGATCTAGAAGCTCTGAGGCTGAAGGCTGAGAAGGAAGCAAGCCAAAGGATTCCTGAGCATATATTCCTTACAAATAAAGACTCAGGAAGCCCACTGAACTCAAGATTCACAGATGGCCCAGAGTTGATGAATGGATGCCATGGGAACGGACACAGAGGTGGGAGTCACTGAAGGCAGACTACATCAAGAGATACTACTTCTGGAGATACTGGCCTGAAATGCACAAGTCTATTGCATTTGCTGAATGGCTTATGAAGACTAACCCAGAGATATTTGCTAGAGTTCAGAAGGCCATAGCAGATAAAATTGATGTCAAGGTCCCAGCTCCAAGGATTATGCCTCCCCCAGTGAAGCTTGATGGTTATGTTCATTATGGGGTGATTGAGAAAGAGATCAAAGATGTTGCCCAAGCAAGACACTTAGAAGAAGATGATCCTGCAGATTTGCCAGAGATACTGAAGTTGAGGATGATCACTTACAGAAAGTATGGACTGCCACTTCCTGAAGCAAAATCAAAGGACTTCAAACACATGATTCAGTAGTTCAGAAGATGATAGATAGCTTATGTATTTCTTGTATTTTATGTTCTGTGTTTTCTTAGAATAGCAGTATGATGTATCTGTACTGAAACTCTTAATATATAAAACATCACACTTATTCGGCCCTGACAATTCCTTATTGTCTATATGGCCTTGTTTACTTTATGCTCAACACACAGAATCACTCAAGTGATTACTGACTCACACACTCACTGAATATATTTATCTATCAGTTATGTTACCTTGTTAGATTCCCGATCCGTTGGGATCGCTTGTAGACGGGGGAAAATGTTGTTAGAAAGGGAGAAATTGCTGTTAGTTTTCTGTATAAGTTCTGATATTTCTTCCCTGATCCCCTCAGTAGTCTAGGACTTGAAGAACAACTCCACTGATTCTACTTGTAATACTTGTAAGGAGCTCCGTTTCGATAGTCATGATGTTAGGTTTCGCATCATCAAATAGGGGAAAATGTTGAGAGATGATTCAGCCCCTCCACAACTTGTTGGGAGATAACTCACAGCCTCTAGTGCTCGAATAATTGCCGAAGATTTGAAGATCCCAAAACCCTACCTTAACCGATGAACCATTCCGTTGTAATCGCATTGCTCGTCTCTCGAGGTTTCGTACTCGTAGACACTCTTCATTTGGTTCAGTGCTCGCAGATTATCGCCCCGCATTTAAGAAGAAGAAGACTCAGTGATACCGGACTCAACAGAGCAAGATATCGAAAGGAGTCGATGAACCGAACTCGCAGGAGTAGTTCACCGAACTCGAGTTGATCTTCGCAGAGCCGACTCGCAGGAGCATGCTACCGAATATAGATCGACTCAAGAACGGCTGACAGCCTTCTAACCGTCCGAATTCACTAAGTCAAATCAGCAGAGTCATACGAGGTATAGAGAAGTCAGCTTCAGATCTATCTTAAAGTCTGTTCTATCTCACCTACTTTCTTCAGCCTCGACCAATGACGGGCAGCCAGCTGTCAACTTTCTGATTAAAGCTGCAAGTCAACAACTTTACAGAAATGGAGGGAAAGGACTCTGCCACCATCTTTGAAAGAGCCGTTAGCTACCCAAAAGAGAGAGACACAAGGATCATCGTCTCCAACAGATCTATCCTTATCTCTACTCTATAAATAGAGGGATACAATTCAAATTGAAGCTCACCTAGAAATCGAAGAACACAAGAGCATTCACGAGCAACTCGAAACGAGCTAAGTCTTCCGTAAGAAGTTCACAGAGTAATCTCCGGCGAAAGATGACATACCTGCTCATAGGGAACAAAGCTGAACCCGGGTATAAAGCCTCTAGTATCCAAGCGACTGAATACGAACCCAAGTCCTTACTTAACTGTTCGTCACTCTAGAAGCCACTTTCTCGTTCCCTATCCCTCTAACCTAAGCTCAGCATATCTTATCCATAACTTAGACAAAGGAGTTCATATCTGAACTGATCCTTATTGTAAAGGACTCCTTCATAATTGGAGAGTTTGTCAAACGCTTTAGTTTGATCCTTTGTAAACTGAGACTTGCTCAGTATAAATCTCAAGACCAGTGTTTGTCCAACAGTACAAACCGACCGAGACTATCTCAAGATAATACATAGCTTCCCGATCTTTCGGGACAGTGGACGTAGGATTGTTGGATCCGAACCACTTTAAAATTGCATGTGTTATGTCTTCTCTTTACTGTTGCATTGATTACTGTGCATACTGAAAGTATTTCTAAAATCATTCAACTAAGTTTCAGCAAAGCTTAATCGATCACACTAACATACTGAAACTGTTTTATTAAAAACGTTTTCTAAACTCAACTGAATTTGGGTCTACACATTTCCGCACTATACTGAACTTCGCTGAACGGCATCGAATTCCCGACTCAAGTCGCCTAGCGTGCCTCAGTGAAGTCAGCCACTCTGCCCCACGATCCAGAACAGCTTATTTGGTCTACTGAACTTGTTCAGTACGACACTCTCCAGAAAAGGACTATTCGTGTGTAAAAGTTGAGAAATTATTTTCAGGTGTATTCACCTCCCCTGTACACCTAAATGTTTAATCTCGGGACCAACAGGTACAATGGGATGTGGTGGGGAAAAAAATAAGTTAAAAGCATTTATCTATTATATCTATCTATTGTATAATAGATTTGACAGGAATAAATAGTGAGTTGGAGTGGAATAGATTTGAAAGAGAGGAATAGTGGGTTGGGATTGATTGTTCTTTAACAGATAAAATAAATAAGATAAAATAAAATAGATAAAATAGATAATAGATTTGCCAACTAAAAATAAAACAAGTCGTCTCTAAAAACTCTATACAACAGATTCCACCTAAGATGATATTAGCTGAATTCGCTCCGTGAAATTTGATAAGGCGGTGATTTAATAAGTGTTTGCAACAATTTAAAAATTAAAAAAAGGTTTTAATTAAAGGTGAAAAAGTTAAATTAACATAAAATTTGAAATCAACATTTTGATTCTCTAGACTATAAGATGTTTGCAAAACACTTTTTTTTTTCAACGTTTTCTAATTTTAAACACTATTTTTTACCTTCTTCTCATTAATTTAAAAATTTAAGAAGAAGTTCAAGTTATGTATACCAATATACAACTGCCATCTATTAAAGCTATGTTTTCCTAAAAAATCTTCTTTTCCTTTTCATTTTAACCATAATGTGAATAATGTTATATATATAGGTTAACTGTAGTTCAGAATTTCCAATCATCCCAGACACATGAACTAAAACAGCCACAAAATGAGAGCAAGTTCAAGGGAAATAACTGTATTGTCTATTCTGAGCACTGCATCAGGCATGGTGAGCAATCTTCTGCTCGAGCGCATTTTTGTCTGCCCCGACCACTTTATCGACCTCTACACCGTTTTTCACAAAGAAGAAACAGGGGACACTGCTAATGTTCCATTCAGCAGCGGCATCTGTAGCCTCATCAATGTCAACTTTCAAGAAAACGACTTTCGGGTACTTCGCTGCTAAGCTCGTGAAAACAGGAGCTATATAACGGCACGGGCCGCACCATGTTGCAGTGAAGTAGAGAACTGAAAGCCGTGATGTCTTTGAAGCAGCGTTGAGTTTAGTTTTCAACTCAGTAGAAGAATGAATCGCAATAATCTCTCCTGTAAGCGAATGAGCCGAAGAAATGGAGAAGATGCATTTTAAGGCTTAGAGTTTAGTACACTAAAGATCTAAAGCTGTAGATTGATAAAAGCATTCAGACCAACTTCTACGGCATGCCTAAAGTTCAGGCACAGGCGAGAGTTTAAAAGGAAACAAGACAAATGATCATATTCTTCTTCTAATTATGAAGCAAAATTTCATACTTATCACTGTTAGTCGTATTTTCTACGAAATAGTAATAGATATGGAGATTAGCACGTGGACTACCGAGAGGAATACAAATCTATTGAACAATAACAGGTGTATAACTACATGAGTTGAGATATTAAAAGGAAGTAATAGAGTAAACATACCATCTTTTAAAACAGAAGCAGCCTCTTTATCCTGCAACAAGACCAAAAGATGGGAATTACTAATCTAGAACTAAACGCTACCTGTAGAAATGCAACTATAATTTTTTATGTTTAGACATGATTTGATGAAATAGTTATGCTTACAATAACCAAAAAAACTAAGACTCACCTGATGCTTTTTCCTCTCAAGCTCGACCTTTCTTAGCTCCTTCTCTTTGCGCAGGCGTTCATATTTTCGGTTGTGCTCTTCAATTTTGTTTGCATTTGGTTCAACCTGTAATGTTTTAAGCAAAATTCAGGTAAACTCAGCTTTAAATTGTTGCTGTGCAATCCATTCGGTAAAGAACTCAATATAGGGAAATTAAAACCCAAAAATTAGGAAGCAATGTCATTGAATTATAAGGCGTACTTTACCTTCTTGAGCATCAGTCCTATCTCCTCATCAAAATCTAACTTTGACGCTACATGCAGATCACTAGCTGCTTCTTTCCATAAGCCCAACATTGCTCTTGCCATCCCCCGAGATTTATATCCTTTTGCTGAGTCTGGGTTGATCTATACAAAGTAGCAGAAGCATTCTTCTTAAATGATGAGGTTGATTACCCGTGAAGCATGAAGGAGAACAGTGTGCAAGTGGTAATTGGACATACCTGCAGTGCTGCATCAGCATCTCGGATTGCAGCATTTGGTTTCTTCAGTTTGATAAAGATACTTGCTGGATTAAAGATTAGATGAATAGAAGAATGTTGATACAACCATTAAGCATGAAAATCCCCTTTGGAAATTGGAACAGTTACCTCTATTTGCATACAATATTGCCGACTTTGGATTCAACATGATTGCTTCAGTTAGGTAACCAATGGCTTCATGAAACTTGCCTAAATTTGTAGAATGGCAGTTAAAATAACTTCTCTATCGGGGAAACAGAATATCTATGAATATTTATTTAAAGAAATTCCATAAATTGTGTACCATCAGCAATTGCTTCCAAAGCTTTTGCCTTTGATAACTGGGCAGCTTCTTGATTTTCCTCGGTCACTTCAGCAGAAGGGTCCCCCATCTGCGATAATAATGTAAATAAACATGTAAATGCATGGATCAGCATACACCCTTGTTTTTGAGTTACCCACTTTTTGTGGAGGGTCGTTGTCAGGCTCCACAACATCTGAATTATCCAACTCAACATCAGATTCAACAATGTCTTCATTTAAGGGATCATTCGTTGGTACACTGGGCTTCTTAGATTCGAATGGCTTCTTATCTTCATTGTCATCACCATCTTTACCCTGCATCAGGTTTCGGTTCATCAGTGAATACAATATAATCCTAGGACATTCAAACTATAGAACTGCCATTATGGTTTATGACAATCTTCTGGGAAAAAGGAAATTATACCTCTCTCTGATATTACTGGTTACATTTAAAAACAGAAATTGACACTCTCAAAGATCAGCAATGACTAAAAAGTGCAGAATGAAACTCATAAAACTAAAGAGGCTTGAAGATCATGATACGAACAGGAAGTCAACGATATATGACACGTGTCATTTAAGAAGTCTTGGTGATTCCCAGCATTCGCAGCAAAAGCCGCTGCTTAGCTGGCTAATTAGTTCGATATTTTCTTTCATGTACTCGACGCGTGCAGCTTGACATTCAGAGTGTCAAGAACTTTTCTCAATCTGATGAATGAAAAAAACTACTTCTGCTCAATTTTTCCACTAAAATTATAATTTATACTAATTCATGGTAGAAAGGAAATACAGATTCAAGAAACAGAAACTCAGCAAAAGTAACGTGCACGACAACGCAGTTCTCTCGAAACCATATACAATCTTAATCCTGTGAAAGAGTTCCTTTATTAGAAGAGTTGGTCCAAAATCCAATTTTCATAAGTGCCACTCTTAATCATATTTCACTTCGACTAGTTCAACTCATAGAAACTACAAACATGTAGGAGAACTAGACCTAATTCTAATGAGTTCATTCCAGATCAATTTAGCAAATCTAAATCAAAGATCAAATCCAATTTACTCCACCAACCAACCAGACTACTCAACATCCAAAACCCACAAAACAATTTTCCAGAACACTTTGTCGATAAAGAAATTTCACGAACTCTTTCCCATGGTCAAATTTACTACAGAATCACTAACACAACAAATTCAAAGGCTACTCATGGGGGTGGCTCACCAATTCTCCAAAATACGGAACTCGAGCACCCAGGCTGAAAAAACAAACAAATAAAACCATAAAAATCTAATAATATTCTGTAGAGAAGAATTGAAGTAAAAAAAAAAAAAAAACTTTCCGAATAATCTGGTTAAAAAAGTTTGCACCTTTGGAGAAATTTCTTGAAAAATGCAAGTGGTGGAGTGTGAAGAACAGACGGATTTTGTTTGCAGTACTCCACAAAACCCTTCAACTCTTTAGACTTTTCCGCATCCATTTTTCCCCCGGACCCCCGAATCGTCTGCGCTTACTGTGAGTTTATGAGCGTCATTTTCTTGTTCAAAATGATGTATATATTTGTTCTAGAACTCGAGAATAGATTCTTTAGTGTTGGAAGAATTCGTTCAATGCGGCTCGTGGGATGGTCTGAGTTTGGTACGTGGCCCGTGGGTTTCCGAAATTGGGTCGGGTTTCTTTGAATAATTTTCATTTCCAATTAGGAAATTAATAAAGGGACAGTTGCATAAATAGACAATGCAATAATCAAAATTGCAAAACTAAGCACTCTTATAATAAATTACACTCAATAGGTAAATTAATATTTTATTCTATATTAGTTGTGTTTGACAGGTACTATACTGACATTTTGATAGATTGTTGTAGAAAAAAAGTTTTTTGACTCCCAAGAAAAGCTTTCTACGTAGAACTAAAGTTAATTGTCAAAATTTACATAATACTCTAGTTCACATAATACTCTAGTTCAACATTTAAATGAAAGAATGCCTAAAATAAATACTTTAGTTCTGAAAAATATTCTCACTATAACGTAAAACTAAAGTTAATTGTCAAAATTTAAGAGAAAATAATGAGAACTAAAGCTAATATTTCTACGTAAACTAACCAGAAAATACTAAATAATAACTTTAGTTCTCTATCTTCTAACAATATTTATATTATCCGTCAATGATTTACTATACATTGCACACAAACATATGAATTTCAAGATTAAAATAATCAAAATGCCTACTGGATGCAATTTTAAATAAAACTGCCTATTTTTGCAGTTAGGATTGTTTGAATTGCCTACTTTTGCAATTCCTCCATAAATAAAATAGGGATTGTCGAATCGAACCACTTTTATTCAATTCGATGTGTGTTTTAATGTTGTAATCGAATCAAATTGTTTATAAATGGTTAGGTTCGATTCGGCTCATCAGCTCATATAAGTTAAAAATAAAAGGCGAAATAAAGAAAGTTGATCCATTGCATAATGAAAGAGCAAATAATTTATTTATTTATTTATTTATTCATCTTTTATTTTTCTTTGTTGAGAGAGTTAATATTTAGTGGGTGTTTGGAGAGAATGCTTTTATTGATAAGTCTTGAAAAGAATCGAAAGCGGTTGAAAACTTTTGATTTGAGAATTTTTAGGTGTTTGGAAAGAAGTGTTGAAAGCTGCTGAAAGTGAGAAAAATAGTATTTGGAAAACTGCTAATATGAATAGCTTATTTTAACTTTTTAAATAAAATTTGTGTGTTACCCTCAATGTTATTAAACAATTATAATTTATAATAAATAAATAAAATTGAGATTTTTTCCATTATAATTTTGATTTCAATATTACAAAATATTAAATTAAATTAATTTTATATTATATAAATTTAAGTTTATCATATTAGCATAAACATATCATACTATTATTTTAAATATTACTATTATTTGCATAAATATATATTAATAATAATATTTTTAAAAAATTTAAATGATTATGTAGCAAAAAAAATAATTATTAAATAAAAATAGAAAAAAATTAATTTAAAAGTCAAAATCCTCAAAACCTACTACTTTAATTAATTTATATTTAATTATACTTAATTCTAATAATTATTATTTCATTAAAATTGAAGAATTTATGAATAATAATACAAAATAATTTTTATAAAATTACTAACTATATAATTAAATTTGTAACTAATAAAAATATTAATTTTAAAATTAATGAATTTTTGGGAATTATAAAAAATATTTAAAGAATAAAATAGTCCACTAAATTAGATTAATTGTATGCTGCAGCTGAAAGCTGGGTCATAGCAGCTTAAGCAGCTTTTCTATCTTTGCTACATTTGGTAGTGAATTTATGCTGAAAGCTAGGTGTTACAAACACTCCAGCTGTAGCTGAAAGCTACAAGCTGCAGTTGAAAGCTTTTCCAAACACCACCTTAGTGATTGATCTAATATATTCATTAGAGAATAAAAATGAATTCAAAATATATTTATAAATTGTATCATGGATATCTCTTATTTTTGTCGTATTTATGTAATAGTCAACACGTTTCTTGAGCCTTGGGATAGCATAGCGGTTAAGGTGGGCAGCTTGTGGCCGGAAGGTCATGAGTTTAAAACCCACCAAGACCACTATGTGTGGGTCTGTCACCTATGGTTAGCCTAGGGTGGTTGAACCCTCCTATGTTGTTTGCAGGCTAGAGCACAGGAGCGGAGTTTACCTAGTGCGCACTTCGGTAGCGGCTGCGGATTACCCTCGTCATAAAAAAAAGTTTCTTTTCCTTTTAAATAAACAAGGCAGCATAGTTGCGGATAAGAAATCATTACCTTCTTCCATATATGTTGTCGCAGCTTTGATTATTGCTCACGTTTGGAGCTTTTGGACTGTGCACCGACCCTTCTTCTCCTCCGTGTGGATAGAGATCTGAGATAAATGAAAATTCTACTTCTCTCTCTCAAACATGTTCTCACGCACATTTTTCAATTTTAGAATGGCATGTTTCATAATTCTATGTATTGAACGTATATATAATACAATGAATAAACATTATCTTATAATTGTGGCCCATAGTAATTATATTGCTAATGAGCTTCTAATAAATAAATATTGAATCCATAATATAATTAATAATACTGGACCACTTATTTATCAATTAATTGGTCCAACCAATTAATTTCAAATAAATAATTTTTATATTATTAAATAATGTTTAAATATATTAATCCATTAATAATAATTTGGCTCAAGAATTTTCTCCTAGATCTTGATATTGTTCAGAATTTGCCTAAGGCAATCACGATTTATTGTGATAATGCGGGTGCAGTGGCAAATTCTAAGGAACATAGATCTCACAAGGCGTCTAAACACATAGATAGAAAGTACCACATTATACGAAAATTCGTAAATCAAGGAGACGTGGTGATTGACAAAATTGGAACTGAAGACAACCTAGCTAATCCTTTAACGAAGAGCTTATCACTCCCGGCTTACGAGAAACATGTTCGTGGCTTAGGGGTGGTAGGGATGCCCCCGACTTAGGACTGCATAAACTTTTGTATAAGTGGGAGAAGATGCAGTGATAGATATGATAGATAGCTGAGTACTAGTTTGTGCCTAAAACTGACACATTGTATACTAAAAGTTTACTTTAGTATAAGTGGGAGAATTGTTAGGATTTTGTATACTGAAAGCAAAATTTATGCTTGTATACAATGTGTTTTGTCTCTACCACTATTTTATTCTCCTATATGATAAATATATATATTTGCACATGTTATTATTTGTCTTGTATAAAAGTTAGATTTGTGTAGTGTGTCGGGTATCACAGAAGACTACACAAATTGGTTGAACTGACAAGATATAAACTGTTATCACAGCTGAGACAACTTAATGATAAGTTGTTCGGTTTAAGCTGCAGTTTAGATAAGAAGTGGCTTGTCTTGGCTGCTTGTCTTTACTGGTACACTTAAGGTGGTGTATTGATGGATCATAGTGAGATGTGTTCTCCTAACTGACCTTAGTGGAGAACCAAGATCTCGGTGACTTAGCTGGTCTTAAACTTGGTAAGACTTCAGCTGAGTGCATTTGGCTATCTTTCACTTTGACCTACTATGGTGAACGTCATCGCGACCGGATCTACGTATCTTGGGTGCTAGTAGTCATTTGTCGCTTAGGTTGGTTGTATGTATCTTGCAACCGTATCCTAGTAAAATGGGTTGATAATATCCCCTGAGGACGAAAAGATTAGTACACTAAACCCGGTCGGTTGATTAAGTTCAGGTGTGTTAATAAGGTCGAGTGGTACTACTCAGGAATATAAGATGTTAATTAATTTAAGATGTCAGTGAGCTTAATTAATTAACAGATATTTCTATCTTAAATACGAAGGTCGATTATGTCTAAAATACAAGTCCTTGCTCAATTTGGGATAAAGGGGCAAGTCAGCACGGATTCTCTAGTGGAATCTCTAGTGGAATGAATCTGTGTTTATTAATTAATTTTGCTCTGGGCTGAGCATAGATAATTAATTAATTTGAGGCTCTGCTTTATTTCTTGTATTAGATCCATGATCTGGTCCAATTAGTTGCCTAGTTATTTATTGTCTCTCAGAAATCATTATTAATAGATTAATGTATTTTTATATTATTTTAATAATGTTATTTATCTGGAATTAATTGGTCGTACCAATTAATTGATAAATATTAATAGTCCAATAGATTAATTAATTATATTATGGGCTAATTATGTGGAAGTCCATTAGGAATAAGGGTGTCTAAACGGGATCGGTATTTGGGATATACCGAATCTCGTCCCGAAAAAGTCGGTATTGGGATACCGAAATACCGTTTTTCAGAATTTGGTATCGGTATCGGTATTTCATTTCATAGCTAATCGGGATTTGGGATATACCGATACCGATATCGGTATATACCGAAATACCGATTAAAAAAAAACTAAATATTTTATAAGGCCTGTCGTCCAAAAAACTAAATATTTTATTAAGGATGTAAAATTGGACCGTAAATTCTCCGAACTGAAAAGAACAAATGATGTTGCTCAAAAAATAGGTGTAAACAAAAACTAATTTGTATTTAAACTTTTGAAGTCGTGGTTGATTCTACTGGGTTGCTGTTGGCTTAGTGGCTTAGAAGAATCTGGCAACAACTACGCATGCATACACTATAATGTTTCTGTATATAATGGCATGCAATTTGCATAAACACATGTAAATCACATACAGCTAGCTAATCATGATTAACAGTGTTGTTCTCTAGCTTATCTGTGAATTTATTGAAAACTATCAATTCTTTGCATCTTAGCTACATATTTAAAATATCCTACAGACTACAATCTCATTTCTTCTCATTACAAACTTATTCCTCGCTATCAATTTTTTTTTTAAATTACGGGATTTTTGGGATTACCGAATCCCAATACCGAAATCCCGTCCCGAATCCCGAAATACTGAATCCCGAATCGGTATCGGTATGAGAAATTTGCTATTTTCGGGATCGGGATCCCGAAATTCGGTATCGGGATTCTCGATCCCGTACCGATCAACACCCCTAATTAGGAATATAATTAAATTAATGGGCTACAAATATTAATATTATATTGGCTTTTGAAGCCTATATATATTAGTATTCTGTTCATAAACATATTACACATACACATAATTATACACGCACGGCGTGAGTATTGAGAGAGACGTAATTTTATTTTCTTCAGTTCTCTGACCACCTAGAGGAAGAAAAAGGCCGGGACATAGATCATAAGATCTAACACACGAGCAACAATAAGAGCTGCAACAACATACGTAGGAGGAAGGTATATCGTTCTTCCCCTCATATTTCCTTCAGCCGGACCTAAAATTAATTAATTATCTATGCTCAGCCTAGAGCAAAATTAATTAATAAATATAGATTCATTCCACTAGAGAATCTGTGTTAACTTACCCCTTTATCCCAATTTGAGCATGAGCTTGTATTATAGACTTAAATGATCTCCGTATTTAATAAACAAATATCCGTTAATTAATTAAGCTCACTGACAACATACATTAATTAACATCTTATTATATTCCTAAGTAGTATCACTCGACCTTATTAACACACCAAACTTTAATCAACCGGCCGGGTTTAGTATGATAATCCGTACAAGTTCCTCAGGGGACATTATCAACCCAATTAACATGGATACATATGCAAGATACATATAACCAGCCTGAGCTACAAATAACTATTATCACCCAAGATACATAGATCCAGTCTCGATGACATTTACCATAGTAAGTCAAAGTGAAAGATAACTAAATGTTGTTGGGTTATGAGTCAGTGGTCGTTTAGATCATTGCTAGGGGGTACTTAGAACTGACGTCAGTAGTTCATGTACTTAGGACATATTGTAATATTTCGGTATTGGGAGAAATTGTAGTGATTCTCATCGATATATAATTGAAATCCCAAAACCTGTCCTGAACCCGATGTGTGTTTTGAACTTGATGATGTAATAGGCTAGACATGTTCTTATTCTTTGATTATTTCGTCTAAATCCTGTAAGGGGTGTTGTTTGTCAGAACTTTAGTAGAGAAGTTAAATTCCAGAATCCCATGTCATCAGTTTGTAGAGCTCATGTCTTTAGGTCCTCCAGCTAACTGTTCTTAGTAGAAGATTCTGTTCAGCAGACCTCCATTGAAGACTCAGTACGATTCATTATCTATTGAATGTGAGAAGAGCTCAGTATCTTCAGAGTCACCAACTGTCTATCCTCAGTAGAAGATTCTTATCAGCAGACTCAGATGAATAAGTCAGTATGATCGATCCAGATCTACTGAACGCATGCAACTCAGTTGCAAATCCGACAAGGAAACAACTGTCCGACTATTATCATTCGAATGTCAGTAGAGTTTATTCAATACGAGGATCAGTGAGAGTCAACTCAGATGAAGACTGATATCTGACAAGTCTCACCTACCACAAACATCGGCCAATGAGAAGCAACCAAAGCTTTACCAGCTCTGACGTTAAAGCTACTCTCATGTACAGAAGCCAACCACTCTGCGACGCTCGTTCGAAAACTTATGGCCGTTTTCTTTGGAATTTTGTGACACGTGGCATCGTCCTCTCCAACGGATACATGCTTGGGTCACGACTATAAATAGAGAAGAGTCTCCAAGCTCAAACGGGAATAGTCCGATAGACGGAAGATGTATACTAAATGAATTCAGCATACCAAGCAAGCTGTTCTTGATCGCGTGGACAGAGTGTCTGAAGATGCTGAGCTCTGCTAGCTGACTTATTGTCAGAATTCAGTAGCGTTCAGTAGCGTGCGGAAAGTGTAGGCCCGATTAAGCTTGTTTGAAAATGTTTGTTTATCAAAACATTTTTGGTAGATTACTGCGACGTTTTAAGCTTGTAGTGAAAATGTTGTTTTATGATTTGTAACTATATTTTCAGTATGAACAGTTAATTAATGCAACAACAGTTTTTAAAGTGGTTCGGATACGCAAGATCCTACGTCCACTGTCCTGAACAAGGCAGTAAACTATCTTATTATACTGAGTTAGTCTCAGTTAGTTTGTGCACTGGACAAACTGTAACTTGTGATTATACTGAGCAAGTCTCAGTTTACAAGGTCAAACAGATTCTTTGAATGTATCTCCAACTATGAAGGAGTTTTTAACTAAGAATAGTTCAATAAATGAACTCCTTCGATCTAAGCTATGGATTTTACAATGAGCTTAGGTTAGAGGGTGGGAACAAGAAAGGCTTCTAGAGCGAAGAACAGTGAGGAATAATCTCTCAGGGTTCGTGTTCTTCACTTGAATATTCGTTTATGAATGCTAGAGCTTGAGTTCTTCTTAAGCTTGGGTTCCCTCGATAGGTCGCTTGTATGTTCGTGTAGTGCGACTTGTGCGAATTCGACCTTCCCTCTATTTATAGATGTGAGTTGTGAATAGATCCGTTGGAGACGAACTGTCCACGTGTCACTCTATGGGTATCTAGCTCTTTTACCGTTGCTAGTAGGTGCTTGTTTGAGATTTCTGTAGATGGGTATGTAGTGACATTCATTTTTTGTTTGAATATATCATATATTCGCAATTCACCTTAATTCATTAACATTAAATTTTAGGAGATTGCTTGAGTCTTTGGGATTTGCTCATACAATTGCTGAATGTTTCAAGCTGATTAATAATCTGACTGAATTCACGTGGAAGTTGACTCCCCTCGAAATAAAGAAGCATTATATTGAAGAATTCAAGGCAAATTCTTTTGTATGAAATTGGATATCACTCATAGTTTAAGACTATATTTTATTTAATATGTTTCATTTTGTAATTACATAAGCACTTTCGTTGGCCAGCCGATTGGGATAAGGTCGTCTACCAGATGTGGTATAAGAACGAATCAAAGAAATTTAGTGGTTGGCACAATGAGATGAAAGATGGACGACCAGTAAAGTCGATGTACATTACTGACAAGAGGTGGGCCGCCCTAAATGAATATTGGGGGAGACCAGAGGTTGTGTAGAAGTCGAAGACTATGTCTCGTTGTAGGTTGTTAGAGCTAGAGCCAAGTGTCGAGATCAACAAGCACAGGGAAGGGTCCCGTTCAGGCTTGCAATATTCTCAGACTATTGTAAATATTATTTTTAATAAGTGTTCATTCATAATGGTTTGTTTTGACCCAGTTTGATTTATGCATGTGATCAATAGTCCGCCGAGAGGGGATTCTATATTTGAGACTTTCAAGAGCCTCAATTATAAAAAAAGGCGAATTCTCCTCCCAGAAGACGACAATGATTTATGTAAGTATTCGATTCCTTATATATTATAACATGTTTGACAATATATATTACCAATCATTTGTAGTTAAGGAATAATTGTTTTTATGCATTTTCAGGAGGAGGTTGAGGCGGCTGTTATAGAACAAGTCCCCGACTCCGACAAGAACGTTGTTTATTTGAACTTTAGCGAGATTCTTGATAAAAAGAGGCGTATGTACGGTCTTGGGGAGGATGAGAGCAACTTATTGAACAGTGTCGCCCGTAGTTCTTGTTGGGAGATGATTCAGTCTTCTCACAATCAGTTGAGACATAACTCAGTAGCCCTGTGCTCTGAATATTCACTGAAGATTTGAAGATCCCAAAACCCTATCTTGGCTGATGAACCATTCTGTTGTAATGTGTACTGCTTTGTCTCTAAGGTTTCAGACTCAGTAGACACTCTTCATCTGGTTCAGGCGCTCAGTAGATTACCTGCCTCAGTACCAGAAGTAGAAGACTCAGTGATACTGGACTCAGCAGGAGCAAGATATCGAAAGGAGTCAGTGGAACTGAACTCAGCAGGAGTAGTTCACTGAACTCAGAGTTGATCTTCAGTAGAGCCGACTCAGCAGGAGCATGCTACTGAATAAAGATCAGACTCACCAACGGCTGGACAGTCTTTTGACTGTCAGGATTCTCAAAAGTCAAATCAGCAGAGTCAATACGAGGAAGAGAGAAGTCATCTTCAGATCTCCTTGAAGTCTGTTCTGTCTCACCCACTTTCCTGAACCTCGACCAATAACAAGCAGTTAGCTGTCCATATTCTGATTAAAGTTGCAAGTCAACAAACTTTCCAGAAATGGAGGGAAAGGACACTGCAACCATACTTTGAAAGAGCCGTTAGCTACCCAAAAGAGAGAGACACAAGGATCGTCGTCTCCAATGGATCAATCCTTGCCTCTAGTCTAAAAATAGAGGGATACAATTCAAATTGAAGCTCACGAGTGAACCAACGATACACAAGCGAACTGCAAACACAGAGCATTCAAAGAGCAACTCACAAACGTCTTAAGTCTTCCGCAAGTAGTTCAAAGAAGTAATCTCCGGCGAAAGACGACACACCTGCTCGTAAGGAACCAAACTGAACCAGAATTATATAGCCTCTAGTATCCAAACGACTGAACACGAACCCAAGTCTATACTTATTCGTTCGTCGCTCTAGAAGCCACTTTCTCGTTCCCTATCCCTCTAACCTAAGCTCAGTTGTTCATATCTATAGCTTAGACGAAGGAGTTCATATCTGAACTGATCCTTATTGTAAAGGACTCCTTCATAGTTGGAGAGTTTTTCAAACGCTTAGTTTGATACCTTGTAAACTGAGACTTGCTCAGTATAAATCTCAAGACCAGTGTTTGTCCAGTGTATAAACCAACTGAGACTATCTCAGTATAATACATAGCCTCTTGATCTTTCGGAACAGTGGACGTAGGATTGTTGGATCCGAACCACTTTAAAAATCGCATGTGTTCTGTGTTCGTTACTTACTGTTGCATTGATTATTGTGCATACTAAAAATATCTTTAGAATCATTCAACTGAGTTTCAGTAAGCTTAATCGACTGCACTAACATACTGAAAATGTTTTATTAAAAACGTTTTTTTAACTCAACTGAATTTGGGCCTACACATTTCTGCACTAGTGAACTTTATCTGAACGGTACTGAATTCTGACTCTAGTCAGCTAGCAGACCTCAGTAAAGTCAGTCACTCTGCTACACAATTCAGAACAACTTATTTGGTCTACTGAATTTGTTTAGTACGGCACCCTCCTGAAAAGGACTGTTCGCGTTTGAAGTTGAGAAATCTATTTTCAGGTGTATTCACTCCCCCCCCCTCTACACCTGAACGTTTACTTTCGGGACCAACAATTGGTATCAGAGCAGGAGTTCTCTAAGACTCTTGTTATTCTGAAACTGGTCTACTTGAACGGATCCGGAAAATGTTTTCACTGCATATCATTCTTCATTCATATCATTATTCACTATGTCTGATATGTCAGGAATCAGGATGGTACCCATGTTCTCAGTAGAGAACTATGGAGTATGGCGGGTCAGAATGGAGGCACATGTGACCTCCCTCCACGACAGCATGACAAAGGTTCTAGAGTACGGACCTATCGTTCCAATGGTTGATAGCGTCGTAGCTCAGGACCCAGCACAAGGAGGAGGAATGGTGACCAGGAAGAAGATCCCCAAAGATAGAAGTCTCTTCACCCCTGAGGAGAAGAAGCTTCACAACTTAGACCGAGTCGCCAGAAACGCCATACTGACCACTCTGAGTGATTCTTATCTCGGAAGAGTTCAGGACTGCAAGTCCGTGAAGGAACTCTGGGATGCTCTAGCACTACTGAGTCGGGGGACTCAGAAGATCAAAGCAAACAAACTCGCGCTAGAACTTCAGAAGCTGGAGAGACTGTCTCTCATGCCTGGTGACTCCATTGAAGATCTCAACGTCAGATTCATGGATCTGATGAACTCTATCAACGGGCTGGGAGAGACATTCTCCAACCGAGAAATGAATCTCAAGATTTTGAGGGCACTACCAGACGGTCACTGGACTCCCTTTGCTACTTTATTGCATCATTCTGATTTAGATATTGTTACTCCTGACCATATCTTTTTAGAGCTTAAAGCTGAGGAGTTCGAGTTTGGTCTACCTAATGGAAGCAGCGAGCTGAAGCTAACATCCAAGTTGACCATGCTTTTAAAGCATCAGTCAGCACAGCAGCTCCGGCGTCTAGCAAGGCTGAACCTTCACTCAATGACATACAAGACGGAAACTTGGCCAAGAAGTACGCGCTGCTTGTCGTGAAGTATCAGAAAGAGAAGGAGAGGCGCAGGAAGCTCTCAAGAGTAGTTAGAGACTCCAAGGTAAGACTGAATATACACCTAAACGCACTCCTGACTCACATACTTCAGAATACAGGAAACAGGAGGACTCAACTCAGTCGAAAGACAGTGAAAGCAAAGATGAAAGAGTCCAACCTGCTATAACTGCAAGAAGCCAGGACACTATTAGTACGACTGTCCTAAGCTTAGCACTGTTGAAAGAGCAGCACGCAAAGCTCAAAGGGAGAAGTTCATCAAGAAGCGACAAGCATATATTACCGGTGAACTCTCAGACGACTCAGATGAAGTTGACTCCTTCATGGATTCATCAGATGATGAAGCGACATTCATAGCCGTAGAGCTTGAAGCTGAAGAAGACGCTAAAAAGTGTCTCATGGCAGGAGAAGAGGATGAGGTAAACTCTCACGCTCCATTTAACTCCTCTTCACACTGCACACATAACACTATTTCAGGTGCAGATGAGAATCTGGACGTCGCGATTACATACGAAGAACTACTCGACGAGCAGGTTCAGTTGAGTCTGCAGCTCAGTAAGACTCTTCAGGAGTCGGATACCCTGAAAGTGGAGAATCAGAGACTTTCTCAGAAGAGTCAGGTTGCTACTGAGTAAGAAGGACTTGTGTTAAGACTCAGGGAGGAGATAAACTCTCTGATGGCCAAGTCTCAGCATCAAGAAGATCAGATCTCAGTATTGACCAATGACTTAACTCAGAAAGATACTGAATTGAGTCTGCTGAAGCAAGAGTTGTCAGGACTTCTGACCGAACATGAATTGCTGAAGAAGAGCGATGATGTTTGGAGGAATCTGATGACAGAGCGGTACATGGGCGCTGAGAAGAAGCTTGAGGCGATGCTAGCAAGCAACAAGCCCAAGCATTGTAAGGAGGGACTCGAATTCAGCCATGAAGCCTCCTCATCTGCCCCCGTACACTCAGAAAACCGGCTAGCTGATAGATTTGTTCAAGGGGAGACCATCAACGCAGAGATTCTGAACCCCTTAGCCAAGAACAAGCAAAAGATGAAGGCACCTCATCCCAACTATCAGCATTCTGACAAGAAGATCAGTACCAAATCACCCCAGTTCAGTCAAGGGGGAACCATCAAAGCAAAGTGGGTTGATCAGTATGGACCTCCGCAGCTGACACATCCAGCTCAGTATGGTTCATATTACTATGATCCTATAGTCAGGAGAGGACCTAAAAGTCAGAAGAAGAAAAAGAAAGCCGTACAGAAGGCAAAGGTCAGCAGTCCACCTACTTAGAAGATCAGGACTCCTGAACCTGTAAAGCCTCAGAAGTCAGCATCGACCATTCCTATGGTCAAATATGTTGATCAAAGTGGGAAGAAACTGTCTGAGACCACCAGGATCGTAAGACAGATCTGGGTTTCCAAAACTAACATCTAAGGACCCAAAATAAAAAATAAAGGGTACCTAAATATAATTCTATTTTGCAGGTGCATAAGGACCCTTGGTATGTGGACAGCGGATGCTCAAGACATATGACATACCAAAAGGACCTACTGAAGAATTATACTACTGAAGAAGGACCCAAAATCGAGTTTGGAGACAACGCAAAAGGCTATACCAGAGGCTATGGAACACTCAACATTGGAACCACAATAGTTCCAAGAGTATCATATGTTGATGGACTTCAGCATAAGCTTCTCTCTCTTAGTCAATTTTGTGATAACTCGAGTAGAGTGATTTTTGACGCTGGTTTCTGTGATGTCATCGATAAATCTACAAGGAAAACAGTGTTGTCAGGTTCGCACAAAAAGAATATCTATGTAGCTGACTGGAACTCAGCTGAACCTGAAGTTTGTTTGATGGTAAAGAACGATAACAAAACGAGATGGCTCTGGCACAAAAGACTCAGCCATCTCAATTTCAAGACGCTCAACAAATTAGCTAGAAACACTCTGTTGGTCCGGTGACGATAGTCAGGTGTAGAGGGGGGGCAAGTGAATACACCTGATCATAGTTTCTTTTCTCAGAACGTGAAGGACAGCTGAGCTGTAGGTTGCGACTGATGAACAGTGCCAGATAATAACCTTCGATCACGGGTCAGAAGTGTGCCAACTACTGAGCTCTCCTAGTGACTTTTGTCAGTACTTGAAACTCAGTCGGAGATGTTGTGCGGATAAGAGTGTAGGGCCCGGAGATTCATCTCAGTTTGAAAACGCGATTTCGCAAATGAAATTCTTTTGGCTAGTGCGCTTTGAAAATACGTTTTATGCAAAGATATGATTTTTTAATCAGTTTGTATGCTATGCAATAAAATAGTAAATAACACAAGTAATTTAACGTGGTTCGGATACGCAAGATCCTACGTCCACGGTCCTGATGGAACAGGAGAACTTGTTGATTTATCTGAGCAAGCCTCAGCAAGGAATTTGTGCACTGGACAGACCCTTCTAAGTTATAGTCCTTAGCGACTTTACAATTTAAACCAAGGTTTGAAGGGGAGGGGATAGTCTCCAACTAGGAAGGAGTTCTTGCAATAAGAACAATTCACAGAAAGTGAACTCCTTCGAAATTCTAAGCTATAAATTTGGCAATGAGCTTAGCTAGAGAAGAAGGGATCTAAAGAGCTCTAGAGAGAAGAACTAGAAATATTCTATGAAGGCAAGTTCTTCGCTTGAATGATCTTTAAGTTTGCTAGAGTTGTTCGTGAGCTTGAGCGTTTTCCCTTTTTTTTATCCCGTGCGTGGAGCTCGGTTTTCTTCTCTATTTATAGTTGTGAGCAAGCATATGTCCGTTGAAGAAGACAATGCCACGTGTCACAAGCTTCCAAAGAAAACGGCCATATTTTTCAAATTGTTGCAGCAGGGCAGTTGACACTGTACATGAGAGCAGCTTTAGTTGGTCAGAGCAGGTAAAGCGTTGTTGGCTTCTCATTGGTCGAGGTTTGTGGTAGGTGAGAATGTGTCAGTGGTCAGAGTTGACTATTCTTCAACCTCGTATGATCTTCTGCTGAACTTCGAAATGACTTTTGCGACTGGGTCGTTTTCTGTCGGATACAGTAGACTTAGGACAGTCTCTGTCTTCTTCATCTGAGTCTGCTGACAAAGGATATGACTTTAGTGGGTCAGCTGGTGACTGCGAAGGTACTGAGCTTTGCATTAGGTTCTTCTGCTGATGTTTATCAGCTGATGAACTGTCTTCTACTGAAGGTAAAGATCAGCTACTTACTGAAGAATGCAATCGATTACACTGATGACGTGGGGTTCTGGAGAGTAACTTCGACAGAAGATCAATCCAACAATTTAACCCGTACAGGACTTAGACGAAAAGATAAACAAATACAAAAAGTCTAACATATACATCAGCTAATCCTATCGAGACACTACACTACTGATATCAGTTGGGTTTTGGGATCTTCAATTCCGTAGTACTACTATGATTTCCCCAATCTTATTTTTACCCGATAACATGCTTAGTATCATCTACTGACTCATAACCCAACAATTTCCCCCTAATTGATGATGCCAAAACCTCTAGAACACAATCTCTAAAAACTTCTATGAAATATAAAGAGAGGATATTAAACTACTGACATAGATAGACTTTAGTAAAGACTGAGACAGTTAACTTTTAGAGTTCAGCAGTTGAGAGATAGGCAAAATCAGAGAATGGTTATGTGTGAGTGTGTGTCAGATCACTTCAGTGATCAGTTGTGATAGCGAAAACACAACCAAAAGCCGTAAGATAATGAGTAATTGTCTGGCTAGAAATAGGAACTTGTATATATGAGATGAAGATTACATGGTTCCTATCTCTATTACAAAGGAATGAAGAAGAGAAGATCACTGCTGACGTCTGAATCTCTTGGTCTTGTTCTTGAAGTCTGCAGACTTGTCAGCTGGAGGGTCCAGACAATAATACTTATAGATTCTTGCACGCAGAATCTGGACTTCCTCATGATCCGCAAGCTGATGGATACTTAGGCCAAGATGGTAAGCAGCTGCTTCGATCTCATCTTCAATCTCTTTCGTGCATAGCACGCCGTGAGTAGTTCTGGGAGGAGGGATGCGTCTGAAGGTTGGAGCTTTGAAGGGTATCTTCTCCTTTTCCATAATCTGACGGAGCTGATCTCTGAGTTCTACATCGAATCGACAAATAAACTCATCGAAAAGTTGATCAGCTCGTCTATCAGAAGGATAGAAGCCCTATACGTATTATCCCTTGATAAAATCTGCTTTAAGTTCCTCCCACTGCTCGTTTAGTTCGACTGGCACCCACTTGTCCACATGAGGAATAGGAGCCTTCTTGATGTAAGGTGCTTTGGGCGCTCCTTTCCTGTAGGACCTTGGGATTTGCCTTTTCCAGTCTACAGTTAGCTCACTGGCTATCTTATCTGTCATTTGAATGATCTTAGCCAGGTCATCCAATCTTTTCTTCTCTCTGAGAGCCGCTGATCTAGCATCTCCTCTTCGGAGATTTAGTCCCTTCAGTGTGGCTTCCCAGATGGCTTTGTCCTCGGCCTCTTGCTCAAGTGTTAGAGTAGGAATATAAGAACTCTGAGCTAGGGACTGGACTGTAGGAGTGGGTGCTTTGGCTAGCTCGTCCTGAGCTTTCTTCAGCTGTTCATCCAGTATCTGCTTAGCCTTTCCTTTGGCGATCTTGCCAATTAGTTTTCTAGGCTTCTCAGCCTTTTTCGCTTCCTCAATCTGATGCTCCTGATCCAGTTGATCTTGAAGCTTCTGAGCAACTTCTTGATCATACGCCTCCTGCTTCGCTTTTGATTTGAATTTAGGCGACGGGGAAGATGGAGGAGTGACTTCAGTTGTAATCTCCTTCCCCGGCCTTTACGGTGGCGATGGTTGTTGCTCGTCTTCATCCTCCTGATTGAGGAATTGAGCAATGTCCTCGATATGCTGAGCAGATGAATCAGTTGCTGGCTCAGTCACAGTGGTTTGGACTTCTAAGACTGGGACAAGTTGGAGGAGGGGTACTGCTGAACTGGTTCCAGCCTGAGTAGCTGAACCTTCCCCCTGATTAGGTTTCCCCTTGCTAATCTCTTGGACTTCTGGGACTTTCTCCACCACATTCTGCTCCGCCTCAGACTGTTCATGTACCTTGGCTTCTTCCTCAACCTCTTCCCCCTTTTTGGCATCATCAGCCAGGGAGAGGTGAGTGCGGATGGCAGTGACTTCCTTATCCAGATTAAAGACAAAATTTTTGATAAGGTTGGTGGTGGATTCGAAATCCTTGACTGCATCGCAGTATCTGTCCCATTCTGTTTCTTGATCATCTCTGAATCTTCGGAGTTGAGCGGCTGACTCCTGTCGGAGTTTCAGCAGAGATTGATCATGAGATTCTATGATCTCTTTCTGGATGAGCTTCAGGGCCTCAGCCTGTTGTTTGATGGCAGATTGAAGACTGGAGGTGGCCACTTTGTTCCTCTCATCCATTGTGGCTTGGACTGCCGCAAGACCCTGAGTCAGCTGCTCAGAGAAAGATTTCTGCTGAGAGATAAGGAGCTGCTGACTCTGAGCGGCTAAGTCCGCCTTTTGAGCTTCTAGGGCGGCCTCGACTATCTCCTTGATATTGATTCGAGTAGGAGCTGAGACCTTACTAACCCCGTCGGCAAGTCGGTTGACGCCCTCAGTCTGGGCTTCGGTGTACTGAGCCCATTTGAGGTGTACGTCTTTTGCAAGGAGATGATTTTTGTCTCCCTATCTCCTGATAGATCTGTTTACCGACTTAGAGGACACGGAACCGATTGGCTTGATCTGATAACTGCTGGTTCCGAGCCTCTGCTCAGACGTCGCGAGCTGTTGCGCTCGACTCGGCTTCGAGGCAATAGGGGCTTCACCTGATGTGGAGGGTGGTGGTGAGCGGCCCTTTTTGCGGGGAGTGTTACCCTCTGCAGATCCTCCCAAATTTGCTTCCTTGGGTGTAGCCTGATCATCATCATCATTATCATTATTATCATTAGTTCCATGATGAGATGGAGGCGAAGGGCTGTGGTCTGGTGCTGCGGATCTTAAGCTGAGAAGGTATAGCATAGCAGCACGCAGATCCTCTAGAGAAGCTAAGTCAGCTGGTTCCCCGAACCCTATTGCTGACTGTAAAGATTGCTTCTCAGTAAGTAGGGACGAGCCGACCGAGATCCGATAATATCTTCAAGTATGTCCCAGTGAGGAATCTCTCAGCAGCATCTGTGTCCTTGCCCTGATAGCAATATCCACCAAGTCTGGATGCTCAGCTATCTCAGGAATCGAGCATGTATTTCTCCAGTAGCACGGAGACGGGTGGAGTGCAATGTGGTCCACTCAGACGAGACTTCTTCAGTCGATCTGGCAATGTCAGACTGAGTCTCAGAGGAGCTGATCCACTGAACCTTATCTTTCAGCGTGGCACCCTCTATGCATGTATCTGTGTCCAGGGGTGGATCCTCCTGAGTGGGTGGAGGAGAGGCAGGTTTTGCTGGCACCTTAGCAGGTCCAGGCTTACTGAGCCTCTTCCTCTTAGGCGGTTCGGCGCGAGGGGGCAAATCTGAAGCATCTCTTTTCTGATCAGGTGGCCCTCGCCTGATTGATTTCTTAGCAGCGACTCTCGTGTTAAATTTTACGAGCTTGCTGTCGAAATACCTGGAGTCAGCAAAAGCTGAACTCCTCGAGACTGACTGCTCGATCAGTATGGACATCTTTGTCCCATACAGCAGCTTACCCACACTAATTAGCCTCCTTTCTCCAGTGGGTAGGGCTGTGAACTTTTGAGCCTGAGCCTTAAGCTCGGCTAAGTAATAGTCAGTTCAGTTGACTTGGACTCTGTCGTCTATGATCATCATCAGCTGAATGCGTGGCTTTGAAAGCTGATCATACAAACCGGCTGAGCTCGTGAGGATGTGAGAAACGATGTATGCGAGCCCTCGGTATTGTGGCAACAGTTGATTCTTCGGTAGGGCTGTCTTGAAAGTTATGTCCCTTCTTCCACAGAATTTCTGGACATAAGAATTGATCTCCTTCTCCTTATATCCGATAGGAAAGATTCCATCGTTTGTTAGGTTAAAAGCTAGTTCGAGAGCATCTCTGATGTTGAACTCGTGTTCACTCGCGTCCCACGACAGTGAATCAACCTCCTTCATGAACGCGAATCTGGAGACCTCTGCTCCTGTATCTAGAGTCTGCCAGTTATAGTAAACCTCCGCCACTTGTCTCGGTAAATACGCTCTAGGTTGCTTTGAGACAAGCAGCCCTAAGCCCGATTCTTCTAGAGCATCGAATACTGGCTCCAGATACGGAATGTCGACTTGTCGTACCGCCATAGTGGGTTCGAACTGGATTCGAGAGAGAATGATCTCGTCTATGTTGGTGGGTGTCTGAAACGTCGCCATGATAATCTGCAAAAAACTCGTTAGCACTTGAAAATAGAGTAAGTTAGTATGAGTTTTTAAGCACGATTTAGTACATTACCGAAAGATTTAGAGCTTTGAAATAAGCAGATGCAGAGCAGTTAACATGAAGAACTGAACTGCAGAAGAAAGCTCTAAGAATCGAGAATGGCGAGAAGTAAGACAAAGGTAGAAGATGAAAGATCTTATATGATCATGCGTATCAAGTTGTTAAGATCGGATGGCTAGGGTTTAATCTTTCATTTTAATTGACGACTGGGATTTGATGATATAAGAGGAATGATTACACAAGCCACCTCTACCATAGACCCACGTAGGATTATGCGCAGTTAAGGTAAGTGAAAAGACATGCATTAAATGCGCTGCAGGCAGCATTAAAGACTAAGTCATTTTAAATGAGAACGGTTTCCTACTGACTTATCCTTAAAAATTAATGGCGGGAAATAAATGCTCATTAACTACTGAATGTAAGAAACTGATATAATAAATACGAGCATGCTTCTGATAAGATTAAGACTACGCAAACCTCTTCAGCTGAACTTTTACGATCAGCTGGTTACCGTTTAGACTTAGGAGGACAGTTGATGTGCTGATGACCACATTCCCCCTACGTGTACGCGTTTGATTCTCCCGACCGAATCATTGTGCCGAGTCTTTGACTGTCATACGATCCCTTACACTTGATACCAATTGTTGGTATATCAGTGGTTGGCTTCTACTGATACCAATTGTTGTGTTCTACTGACACGATTCAGTAGGATCCAGTAGACCTAGCTCAACTGATAATTCTCTGAATCTGTTCTCAGCTAGTGGTTTTGTCAGTATATCTGCCCTTTGCTTGTCAGTATGGATTTTCTCCATTCTGATATCCTTCTTCTCGACATGGTCTCTGATGAAGTGGTGTCGAATATCTACGTGCTTGCATCTCGTGTGGAGAACTGGATTCTGAGTTATTGCAATAGCACTTGTGGAGTCACAGTAGATGGACACTTCATCCTGAATTATACCATAGTCTCTCAGTTGTTGTTGAAGCCAAAGGATCTGGGCACAACAACTTCCAGCAGCCATGTACTCAGCTTCAGTAGTGGACGTTGCCACTGAATGTTGTTTCTTTGAAAACCAAGATATTAGCTTGCTGCCTAGGAACTGACACGTTCCAGAAGTTGACTTTCGATCTATCCTGCATCCTGCATAGTCAGCATCAGAATAACCTGTTAGTATAAGGTTATCATCAGCAGGATACCATAACCCTGCGTCAAGTGTTCCTCTTAGATATCGCAGAATCTTCTTTGCTGAGTCTAGATGACTTCGCTTGGGATCCGCTTGAAATCTTGCACATACACCTACAGCATAAGTTATATCTGGTCGGGTAGCTGTTAAGTATAATAAAGAACCAATAATAGCTCTATGATCTGTAGAGTTAACAGAAGCTCCCTCTTTATCTAGATCGATTTTGAAATTCGTATTCATGGGGATTTTGACTGGCTTGCTTGAGTTGCAGCCGAATCTTTCGAGAAGATCTCGAGTGTACTTGGCTTGATTGATGAAAATTCCTTCAGGTGATTGTTTTACTTGAAATCCAAGGAAATAGGTCATCTCTCCCATCATAGACATCTCGAATTTCTCCTTCGTCATTTTCTCGAATTGTTGACATATAGTCACGTTTCTGCAACCGAAAATGATGTCGTCCACGTAGATTTGCACCAGTAGGATGTCATCTCTTGACTTTATGTTGAACAGGGTGCGATCTACTATCCCCTTCTGAAAACCTTTCTGAAGTAGAAAGTCTGATAGGGTATCGTACCAAGCCCTGGGTGCTTGTTTTAACCCATACAGAGCTTTCCGAAGTCTATACACCTGATGTCCCTACTGAAAGCCAGGCGGTTGTTCCACATAGACGTCTTTCTTCAGTACGCCATTCAGAAAAGCTGACTTTACATCCATCTGATATACTTTGAATCCTTGATGCGTTGCGTAAGCTAGGAATAGACGAATGGCTTCTAATCTGGCAACTGGAGCGAATGTTTCATCAAAGTCGATTCCTTCTGCTTGACAGTATCCCTTGGCAACTAGTCGAGCTTTATTTCTGACAATGACGTTGTTTTCGTCACGCTTGTTTTTGAAGACCCACTTAGTACCAATAACGTGCTGGTGTCTAGGTCTGTCAACAAGCTCCCGAACATCATTTCTGACAAACTGGTTCAGCTCTTCTTGCATGGCGATGATCCCGTCAGCATCATTGAGTGCGTCCTCTATTGACTGAGGTTCTTCTGTAGACAAGAAACAAGAATAGAGTGAGCTTTCTCCTTGACTTAATCTAGATCTTATCCTTATCGTTGCTGACGGATCCCCTATAATGAGATCTGAAGAATGAGCGTCAAGCCATGAACGTCTGAGTCTGGCTTCTTCTTCTGATACTACTTCGCACGATCGAGGGGTGTGTTAGGCATTTCGGTCATCGTTCGTGATTGCAGTAATTCAGTAAGAAGGTTAGGGTCTACTGAGTTTCCAGGTTCAGGAGCATTTAGCTCAGGAACAATTTGTGTTCCCCCTGAGTTTATATTCTCAGTAGAGGTCTCAGTTACCACTGGGGCTTCCTCATCGACTGTTGTTACCTGTTGTTGATTCTGTTTAGTAGAATCAACTAGGTCAGCTACATCACTTGTTGGCTGAGTCTGAATTTCTTCATCGTCTGACTCATCATCCCAACAATGCTGGATCTTTTCATCTTTGTCGTTTAGTGCGAGATCCTGTAGCTTGCTGCTGACGTCCTTAGTATTTGTCTTTGTATTTTTCCTGTTCTTAGTAACAAACTCATCAAAAACAACATGAGGGCTTTCCTCCATGCAAATGGTCCGATAGTTAAAGACTCTGAAGGCTTTACTGACTCGAGAGTATCCTAAAAATACTCCTTGATCAGATTTGCTATCAAAGACCTTTAACCGATCTTTCCCATTATTGTGGATAAAGCACGGACAACCAAAAATATGAAAATGAGAAATAGAAGGAATTCTCCCTTTCCATAATTCGTAAGGTGTCTTCATGTGCTGCTGTGTAAGTAGTGAGCGATTCTGAGTGTAGCAGGCGGTGTCAGTAGCATCTGCCCAGAACTTTGAGGGAAGTCCGGAGTCTGCTAGGAGCGTTCTTGCTGCTTCTTTGAGTGTTCTGTTTTTGCGTTCAACAAGTTCGTTCTGCTGAGGGGTACGAGCTGCTGATGTCTCGTGCTGAATTCTCTCTTTATCGCAGTACTCTTTAACTACTGAGTTGAGAAATTTTGTTCCTCTGTCTGAGCAAATTCTCTGTATCTTGATGTCCTTTTCCACATTGAGCTTTTTCAGCAGTTTAGGCAACTCAGTCATGACATCAGATTTGTTGGCTATGAAGATGACCCATGTGTATCTTGAGTAGTCGTCAATTACGACCAGGGCATACTTCTTGCCTCGTATAGTCACTGGAGAGACTGGCCCGAATAAATCCATGTGCAGCAGCTGAAGGATTCCATCAGTGGAAGGTGAAGGAATAGGTGGATTGCTACTCTTTGTCTGCTTTCCCTTCAAGCATGCTTCACAATTTCTGTCTTTGATAAATGATTCGTTGGGCAGTCCTCTGACTTTAGAGTTTTTGGCGAGCTTGTTCATAGTCTTGAAGTTCGGAGTGGCCGAGTCTCTTGTGCCACGGCCCATCCCGCCTTGTCACTAGATTTAGTCCGTGCGAGCAAGCAAGCCTCGTGTTCTCGCGGTTTTCCGGTTGCAACGTAGATATTCTTCCTCCGCGATCCTGATAACACTGGTTTTCCCGGTAGATTTATCAACAACATCACGAAAACCGGCGTCAAAGATAACTTTATTTAGATTGTCACAGAATTGACTGACTGAAAGGAGATTATGTTGAAGTCCTTCAACATATGTTACTCTTGGAACTGAAGCAGTCCCAATATTCAGTGTTCCATATCCCCTTGTGTAGCCTTTTGAGTTGTCACCGAACTCAATTCTGGGACCATCTTCTTGTCCGTAGTTGGTCAGTAGGCTCTTCTGGTATGTCATGTGTCTTGAGCAGCCGCTGTCCACTATCCAAGGGTCCTTATGCACCTCATCCACTTCTCCGGCCATCAGATAATATTCAGCCGTTTCTTCAGAAACCGTCTCTTCGACCTCAACTGCGACGAATGCAGCTTCGTCCTCAGAGGAATACATGAATGTATCCTCCTCGATTGAGTTGTCGGATATCTCTCCGGCTATGTAGGCCTGCCTTCTTCGGGCAAATTTTTCACGTCTGGCCTGCCGTTCTGCTCGTTGAGCAGGTGAGAGTTCGGGACAGCACGTGCGATAGTGTCCCTCCTTCTTGCGCTTATAACGCATGCATGATCTGCCGCTTTTCCGGATGAGTCTTTCGATGGACTCGCAACAGGTTCTGAGTTCCTGCAGTCAGTAGAAGGTTTAGATTCTTCCCTTTTCTGATAATCTTTCTTACCTGAGGGAGAATCTCTGTTGTATTTCCTCAGCTTTCTAACTCTCTCCTTTTCTCTCTGATATTTGAGAGCCATGAGCACAAGTTGGTCAGTAGCAGATGTCTTAGAGGACTTTATTTCTGCTGCAACTACTGCCTTGCTGGAAGAAATGGTTTTGACTCCAGTTTTGCTGACTGTTGCTTTGAAAGCATGGTCAATCTGAGTGTCAGCTGGAGCACTGGAACATCGTTGGGCTAGGCTGTGCTCAAATTCCTCCGTTTTTAATTATGAGAAAATAATAACAGGAGTTAGAGCATTAAGATCAGAGCGTCGTAAATAAGTAGCAAAAGGAAGCCACTTCTGTCGAGGTAGAGCTCTCAAGATCTTCGTGTTCATCTCTTTGTTGGTGAACATCCTCCCCAGCCCGTTGATCACATTGACTTGATTTGTGAATCTGACGCTAAGCTCGTCAATGGTTTCACTAGGCTCCATGGCAAAGACGTCGAACTTTTGTAGCTCTAATTCGAGCTTGTTCTCTTTGATCTGCGGGGTTCCTTGGCTCAGTACAGCCAGGGCATCCCAAAGTTCTTTCGCCGTCTTGCAGTATTGCACCCTCCCGAGGTGAAAATCACTGAGCGTAGTCAGTATTGCATTTCGCGCAACTCGGTCGAGGTTGTGCAGCTTTTTCTCTTCTGGTGTGAAGGCAGATTTTTCTTTGGGGATCTTAGCACCAGTCTGTGCTCCTACACCTCCCACAGCGGCAAATTGTACACTGTCTATCATGGGAATGATGGGTCCTGTCTCAAGGACGTCCATCATGCTGTCATGCAGCGATGTAAGGTGTGCCTCCATTCTCACACGTCATACCGTGTAGTTCTCTACTGAGAACATCGGTACCATCCGAATACCTGACATATCAGACATATTGTGAATGAGTATAAGGATGAAAGAAGAGATGCTTGTGCAGTGAAAACGTTTTCAGGATCTGTTCGAGAAGACCAGTAGTACAGAACCGGCGATCACAAGAACACCGTATGCTCTGATACCAATTATTGGTCCGAAGACGATAGTCAGGTGTAGGGGGGGGGGGTGAATACACCTGATCACAGTTTCTTTTCTTAGAACGTGAAGGACAGCTGAGCTGTAGGTTGCGACTGATGAACAGTGCCAGATAATAACCTTCGATCACGGGTCAGAAGTGTGCCAACTACTGAGTTCTCCTAGTGACTTTTGTCAGTACTTGAAACTCAGTCGGAGATGTTGTGCGGATAAGAGTGTAGGGCCCGGAGATTCATCTCAGTTTGAAAACGCGATTTCGCAAATGAAATTCTTTTGGCTAGTGCGCTTTGAAAATACGTTTTATGCAAAGATATGATTTTTTAATCAGTTTGTATGCTATGCAATAAAATAGTAAATAACACAAGCAATTTAACATGGTTCGGATACGCAAGATCCTACGTCCACGGTCCTGATGGAAAAGGAGAACTTGTTGATTTATCTGAGCAAGCCTCAGCAAGGAATTTGTGCACTGGACAGACCCTTCTAAGTTATAGTCCTTAGCGACTTTACAATTCAAACCAAGGTTTGAAGGGGAGGGGATAGTCTCCAACTAGGAAGGAGTTCTTGCAATAAGAACAATTCACAGAAAGTGAACTCCTTCGAAATTCAAAGCTATAAATTTGGCAATGAGCTTAGCTAGAGAAGAAGGGATCTAAAGAACTCTAGAGAGAAGAACTAGAAATATTTTATGAAGGCAAGTTCTTCGCTTGAATGATCTTTAAGTTTGCTAGAGTTGTTCGTGAGCTTGAGCGTTTTCCCTTTTTTTTATCCCGTGCGTGGAGCTCGGTTTTCTTCTCTATTTATAGTTGTGAGCAAGCATATGTCCGTCGAAGAAGACAATGCCACGTGTCACAAGCTTCCAAAGAAAACGGCCATATTTTTCAAATTGTTGCAGCAGGGCAGTTGACACTGTACATAAGAGCAGCTTTAGTTGGTCAGAGCAGGTAAAGCGTTGTTGGCTTCTCATTGGTCGAGGTTTGTGGTAGGTGAGAATGTGTCAGTGGTCAGAGTTGACTATTCTTCAACCTCATATGATCTTCTGCTGAACTTCGAATTGACTTTTGCGACTGGGTCGTTTTCTGTCGGATACAGTAGACTTAGGACAGTCTCTGTCTTCTTCGTCTGAGTCTGCTGACAAAGGATATGGCTTTAGTGGGTCAGCTGATGACTGCGAAGGTACTGAGCTTTGCATTGGGTTCTTCTCGCGATGTTTATCGGCGATGAGCTCGTCTTCTGCGAAGGTAAAGATCAGCTACTTACTGAAGAATGCAAGCGATTACACTGATGACGTGGGGTTCTGGAGAGTAACTTCGACAGAAGATCAATCCAAAAATTTACCCCGTACAGGACTTAGACGAAAAGATAAACAAATACAAAAAGTCTAACATATACATCAGCTAATCCTATCGAGATACTACACTACTGATATCAGCTGGGTTTTGGGATCTTCAATTCCATAGTACTACTATGATTTCCCCCAATCTTATTTTTACCCGATAACATGCTGAGTATCATCTACTGACTCATAACCCAACACACTCTAGCAAGAGGACTCCTGTTCCTTCTCCTTCCACGGATGGAATCCTTCAGCAGCTACATATGGATTTGTTTGGTCCAGTCTCTCCGGTGAGGATCAGAGGCAAGAAGTATGCTTTAGTGGTCACTGACGACTACTCGCGCTACACATGGGTCATATTTATTGCCAACAAGTCTGACGCCAAAACAGAGTTACCAACGCTTCTGAAAAAGCTTAGTGTTGAGAATAACATCAAGATCATCAAGATACGTTCAGATAGAGGAACTGAGTTACTGAATTCTATGGTGGAGGAGTTCTGCAAGGTAGAAGGCATAGAGCATGAGACGTCTGCCGCGCGCACGCCTCAACAAAATGGGGTTATTGAAAGGTAGAATATAACACTTAAAGAAGCAGCAAGGACCCTACTCGCAGACTCAGGACTCCCAACCAAATTCTGGGCAGAAGCTACTGATACTGCATGTTATACTCAGAACAGATCTCTACTCACAAAGCAGCATAAAAAGACACCATATGAATTATGGAACGACAGGAAGCCTTCTTTATCTTATTTCCATATTTTTGGGTGTTCGTGCTTTATCCACAATAATGGGAAGGATCAGTTGAAGACTTTTGATAGCAAGTCAGACCAGGGAGTCTTCTTAGGATACTCCCGGGTCAGCAAAGCCTTCAGAGTCTTTAACTATCGGACCCTTTGCGTGGAGGAAAGCCCTCATGTTGTTTTTAATGAGTTTGCTACTGAAGACATGAGCAAGAAATCTAAACCTGAATCCGAGAACATCAGTAAGCAGCTACAGGATCTGAGCTTAAAAGATAAAGTTGAAAAGATCCAGCTATGTTGGGATGATGATTCAGATGAAGAAACTGAAGACAAGTCTACTGAATCTCAGCCAGCAGCAGAAGTAGCTGAACAGATTGACTCTACTGAAAAGAGTCAATCCCAGGTAACTCAGGTCGATGAAGAAACCCAAGTGGTAACTAAGACCTCTACTGAGGATAATAATTCAGGGGGAACAAACGATGTTCCTGAGCTAAATGCCCGTGAACCTGGTGACTCAGTAGACCATACTCTTGTAATTGAATTACTTCAATCTCAGAATAGTACAACTAAAATGCCTAATTCACCTACTATCTGTGTTGAACAAGTTTCAAATGAACAGTTGAAACATCGTAGATCGTGGCTGGACGCTCACACCGCTGATTTAATTATTGGAGATCCTTCAGCAAACGTAAAGACAAGATCCAGACTCTGTCAGGGAGAAAGCGCTTTATATTCCTGCTTTTTGTCTACTGAAGAACCTCAGTCAGTTGAGGATGCACTTAAGCACGCTGATTGGATCATAGCCATGCAGGAGGAGCTGAATCAGTTCACGAGAAACGAAGTTTGGGAGCTTGTTGGCAGACCCTGGCATCAACATGTGATTGGAACTAAATGGGTCTTCAAAAACAAGCGAGATGAAAACAACGTTATAGTAAGGAACAAAGCAAGACTCGTAGCAAAAGGATACTGTCAAGCTGAAGGGATAGATTTCGACAAAACGTTTGCTCCAGTTGCAAGATTGGAGGCAATCAGACTATTCCTAGCCTACGCAACACATCAAAGGTTCAGAGTTTATCAAATGGATGTGAGGTCTGCGTTCCTGAATGGCGTACTAAAAGAAGAAGTCTATGTAGAACAGTCTCCCAGCTTTCAGCAGGGACATCAGGTTTACAGACTCAGAAAGGCTCTGTTTGGGTTAAAACAAGCACCCAGGGCTTGGTACGATACCCTATCTGAGTTTCTTCTTCATAAAGGTTTTCAGAAAGGCACAGTAGTCCACACATTATTCAGCATTCGACTGGAAGACGATATCCTACTTGTGCAGATCTACGTAGATGACATAATCTTCGGTTCAAAGAACGTCATCATGTGTCAGCAGTTTGAGAAAATGATGAAGGACAAGTTCGAGATGTCAATGATGGGAGAGATGAACTATTTCCTCGGGTTTCAAGTCAAATAATCTGAAAAGGGAACATTCATCAATCAAGGCAAATACACTCGAGACCTCATCAAGAAATTCGGTTGCACATTCGACAAACCAATCAAGATCCCGATGAACACGAACATGAAAATAGATCTTCATAAAGAGGGAGTATCAGTAGACCATACTGAATTTAGTGCTATTATTGGTTCTTTATTATACTTAACAGCTACTCGTCCTGACATAACATATGTTGTAGGTGTCTGCGCTCGATTTCAGGCGAATCCTAAGCAAAGTCATATGGACTCAGCAAAGAAGATTCTCCGCTATCTCAGAGGAACACCTGACATGGGTTTATGGTAACCAGCTGATGATAATATTGAACTAACTGGTTATTCTGATGCTGACTATGCAGGATGTAGAATTGACCGAAAGTTAACTTCTGGAACGTATCAGTTCCTTGGCAGTAAGCCGATTTCATAGTTTTCAAAGAAACAACATTCAGTAGCGACGTCAACTACTGAAGCTGAATATATGGCTGTCGGAAGTTGCTGCGCCCAAATCCTTTGGCTGAGACAGCAGCTACGCGACTATGATGTTATTCAGAATGAAGTGCCGATCTTCTGCGACAGTACCAGTGCAATTTCAATTACTCAGAATCCTGTACTTCATACGAGATGCAAGCACGTGGACATCAGACACCACTTCATTTGTGATCATGTCGAAAAGAAGGACATCAGGATGGAAAAGATCCATACTGACCACCAAAGGACAGATATACTAACCAAACAAACCTCTAGCTGAAGCCAGATTCAAAGAACTTTAAGTAGAGCTAGGTCTGTTGGACCCTACTGACTCCAGTCAGTAAGTGGATTCAGGAGAGGAGCATTCAGCAAGGGGGAATGTTCACTCTCGCATCGAGTAAATTCGATCGTAGAGACTCAGCAACCATCTACACGAGGTATCAGCTGACTACGATGTTCAGCTGACAGGTTTGCGTATCTCTACTCATTAGCCAATGAAATATTCTGTGCATTTATGACTCAGATTCAGCTTCGTATTCAATGCCTTAGAAAATGTCATTTAATATAACGGTCTACATTAAATACACGACATTCTATGTAAAGTATGCTGAACTCTGCGGCGCATTTAATGCATGTCGTATCAAGTTACTTCTTTGGCTATTTACAACTGTATTTTGACTGAGGCGGCTAAATTGATCATTATCTATTTTATAACATTGAATCCTGGCCGTCCATCTCAAAAAGCTATTTCAAACTGAACCGTGGATTAGTAACTGTTCATCTTCTTTAACATATATAAACATGTTCAAAGTTTAGAAACCGCCATTTCCACTCTGTATATTTTTGAACCCTAGTTTTTATGAGAAAATCCTTGCCTCTTTGCAACCTTATTTTCAAAAATCTCGGAAAAATCTTTGGTAAACTTTTGATGATCATTCAGTATGATATATGACAATTTCAATATTTTTTTTGTTTTATACTGATCTCTTGCTCTTGCAGATTACTGAATATGACAGGAACTCACGTAACCGTCCCTGATGATATGCAAGAGATCCTGGAAAAGGATCGAGTCTGGTGGGAGCTTATGATGGAGTTCGATGCTTGTGAACTCGACTACATGGAGGATATATTCTACGCTCCCAGAGAGACTGGCCTCGAAGGTTTTCTGTCGAGGAAGCCATCCTATTTCCTCCCGCGCCAGATAGCTGAGCTCTATCTGAACTCGGAATCAGTTGAGGGGGACATTCGTTGCCGTTACATAGTTCATTCAGTTGGAGACCCCTCCCGTGCAATTACTGAGATCAAACATATGTCGATCAGAGAAGCTTCCAACTCCCCAGTGAGGGATTCAACACCGTAGCCTACAAAGACGACCTGATGGACGAATACCTATTAGAATTTTGTGGGAAGCCTACCACGTTCAGAGCAGCATTCCCAAAGAATGCCATGCTTCCTCAGTACAGAGCACTGGCCTATATAGTGACTCAGTTGCTGACGAGTCAGGCCGGGTCCTTTGATCAGGTGTCAAGGCCGAAGCTTCAGCTTATGATGGCCATACATGATCATGCAAAGATCAACTGGACATAATTCTTCTTGAAGGAATTCATGACGCAGTTCGCCAAATTCGATAAGAAAAGTTTTCGCCTTGCTGTGAAGGGAAAACTGTTATATGGACTGAAGCTATCAGTAATGATAGAAGATTTTTGCGGAACGGACAACATCACTTTTGCTGACAAGCAATATTTCAACCCAAAGAAGGTCCGGTTCTCGAGCAGGGCAGCGGCCCTTCAGCAGATTGGATCAGGGCCTGCTGATCCCAAGTCCGGAGCTCAGAAGACCTCCACTCCCACTAAGAAGAGGTCCCCTCCTAAATCTACTCCGAAAACTCCAACCAAGAGGCTGACGAAAGTCAGTGAGGTCGTACCAGAGGTAGTGCCAGAGGTCATGGTTGTTGAACCACCTCTGCAGCTGAGGGATGAGTCAGAGTCATCCGAGAAGACTCCGTCAGTGGAGAAGACCGTCTCTATTGAACGAGGCGAGACAATGGACCAAAGGGTCCAAGCTGAACCTATTCCAACATCTCAGAGCCCCTTGGACGTCCCTCCACTGAGTAGCATTCCTTCTACTGAGAAGCAGCCGTCTCCCATAGAAGTTGAAGATTCGGAGACTGCTTTTGAGTCAGAATCAATCGGGATAGAGGCTTCAGCTCTTCTGAGTCTAAAAGGATCCCGGAGATAGCCATCCACACTGACCTCATTCTACTTGCAAGGCAGGCTAGGCTCCACATGCTGATCCGGTTCCAGGAGTGGCATAATCTGGACCGCTTAATCAAACACCACTCCTGTGAACAGCTCCACAAGGAGGAGATACTGATAAGGAGTAAGATTGGCTACTCAGAGCCATCCAATGTCTGCTCCTTAGAAGACTTGAGGGCTACCATGCTAGCCATGATAAACGACCGCCAACCCATTTCAGCATCGGCACCCTCAGATGGGTCTGACCCCGATGGTCAGGACCCACCCCGTGATTCAGGCCCTGAGAAGCCTGATGAGGGAACTCAACTGGACAAGGATGCTCCCACATCTACTGCTGAACCACCTCTCAGCATCCTTGGTCCAGGATAGTTGGCGGCTGGTACCTTGAAGTCAGCAGAACCTTCTCAGCTGCTACTTGAATCTGCCTTCGAGGTAGTGCCCAGCCCGAGAAGCCGACGCTCGAAGTCAGTGGCCAGGGCCCTAAGGAGTCAAGGGACTCAGAACTGACTCCTTGCCCGCGCCGTCCACAAGACGTGGAGGCAGACCACTCAGGCTCAGAGTGCGGAAATCAAGGGACTCAGGACAACTATTCAGAATACACCTGTCCCTGATTTCTCCACGATCCTGACTGACGCACTCGCCGCACAAAGAGCCGACTTCGAATAGCAACTGAGGATGATTCAGGTTGGCCAAGCAAAACTCCTTGAAGATTATAAGGCCGCCCAGACAGCTCATATTGAATCAGTATCCTCCATCTCTCAGGCCTCAGACCTCAGGCTCCAATCTATTCAGAAGGCAATAGAAGAGAGAGTGGATAAACAGTTGCAGGATATCCAGACAGCAGCAGACGCTTCTCACAAGAAATACAGCGATCAACTCACTGAAGAGAGGAACGAGCTGCATGAACGACTGACTAAGCTGCAATATGCCTTGGACGATTTAGCAGCAGCATACAAAAGTCTGGACAAGAAGGTATCTGTTCCCACCCTTGGCGCATTTGTTGATGCCAAAAAGGGGGAAGGAAAATGAAAGATACAAGAAGGAAAGGTACTGAAGGTACCGAAAGGAATGAGGACAGTGGCAGGAGCAACTCAAAGTCAACAAACTACTCCCATTGGTCCCTCAACTCAGTCTGGCGAGGCCCAGGGTGTCTCAGCAGCAGGCGATGTAGTGTCTGCTGAGACCGGCCCAAGCGGCTCAGGACCCAAAGACTCTGCTACTCAGGCAACTCAAACTCCATCTGACATAATCAAGGAGATTGCTGAGTACGCAGAAGAGGAGTCGGAAGAGGAAGAGGTTCCTCTGCCTCCTCCAGTTGCTGGAAAAGGTAAGAAAATTCTGACGCTTCCAACCCCTCCCTCTAAAAAGAAAGGACCTAAAAGGTATGTTACTCCGGAGGAAGAAGCTTAGATTCCTACCGATGAAAAATTAGCAAGAGAAATTGCTGAGGGTGAGGCTGCAAACAAGCTAAAGAAGAAGCAAGCCAAACGCAAGACTAAGGCTCCAGCAGGTGGAAGAAAGACTGGACCCGCATCGCCTCCCGTAACTACGGGGCGAGGGATGAGGCAGACAAAGAAAAGGAAAAAGAAAAGGAACAGCAGCAGACAACTGGTCAGCAGGGCACTTCAAAAGAAAAATCAACAACTCGTGCTGATTCAGAAGAACCTCATGTACCCTCCTATGTACCCTCGAAGGAACAAGATCTAGAAATGCAAGAGATTTAGGTCAGATGGAGAGGTATTTATACAGAGGAGAAGAAGCAAGACAAATAGAAGCAGCTAGAGAAAGGCTCAGACTAGCAGACTTAGAAGCTCTGAAGCTGAAAGCTGAAAAAGAAGCAAGCCAGAGGATTCCTGAAAAGGCAGACATTCCTTACAGATATAGAAGATTCAGGAAACCTACTGACCTCAAACTCCACAGATGGCCAAGAGTTGATGAATGGATGCCATGGGAAAGAACTCAAAGGTGGGAGTCACTGAAGGCTGATTACGTAAAGAGATTTTACTTCTGGAGGTACTGGCCTGAAAAGCACAAATCTGCTGCATTTGCTGAATGGCTTCTGAGGACCGACGTAGAAATATTTGCCAGAGTTCAGAAGGCCATAGCAGACAAGATCGATGTCAGAGTCCCAGCTCCAAGAATCATGCCGCCCCCACTGAAATTAGATGGCTCTGTTCACTATGGAGTTATTGAGAAAGAGATCAAAGATGTTGCTGAAGCCAAATGCTTAGAAGAAGATGATCCTGCAGACTTTTCAGAAATACTGAAGCTGAGGAAGATCACATATAGAATGTATAGACTGCCACTTCCTGAATCTAAATCAAAGGACTTCAAAGACAGGATTAAGCAGTTCAGATGATTGTTAGCTTCTATATCTCCTGTAATTTCTGTTCTGTCTTTTCTTAGTATAGCAGTTGATGTAACTGTACTGACAATTCTTCATATATATAAAACATCACTGTTGTTGGCCCCGACAATTCCTTATTTTCTATATGGCCTTGTTTGTTTTTTATGCTTAACACACAGAATCACTCAAGTGATTACTGACTCACACACTCACTAAGTAATGTTATATTCTGTCAGTTTTTTTACTTAGTTAGATTCTGATCTGTTAGATTGCTTGGATTGGGGAAATGCTGTTAGAAAGGGGGAAATTGCTGATTAGTTTTCTGTATAGGTTCTGATATTTCTTCCCTGATTCCCTCAGTAGTCTAGGACTGAAGAACAACTCCACTGATTCTATTTGTAATACTTGTAAGGAGCTCTTTTCTGATAAGTCATAGTGTTAGGTTTTGGCCTCATCAAATAGGGGGAAAATGTTGGGAGATGATTCAGTCTTCTCACAATCAGTTGAGACATAACTCAGTAGCCCTGTGCTCTGAATATTCACTGAAGCTTTGAAGATCCCAAAACCCTATCTTGGTTGATGAATCATTCTGTTGTAATGTGTTCTGCTTTGTCTCTGAGGTTTCAGACTAAGTAGACACTCTTCAACTGGTTCAGGCGCTCAGTAGATTACCTGCCTCAGTACCAGAAGTAGAAGACTCAGTGATATTGGACTCGGCGGGAGCAAAGATATCGAAAGGAGTCGGTGGGCCGAATCGAACTCGGCAGGAGTAGTTCACTCGAACTCGAGTTGATCTTCGTAGAGCCGACTCGGCAGGAGCATGCTATCGAATAAAGATCGACTCAAGAACGGCCGGGACGATCTTCCGACCGTCGGGATTCTCTAAAGTCAAATCAGCAGAGTCAATACGAGGAAGAGAGAAGTCAGCTTCAGATCTCCTTGAAGTCTGTTCTGTCTCACCCACTTTCCTGAACCTCGACCAATAACAAGCAGCCAACTGTGCATATTCTGATTAAAGCTGCAAGTCAACAACTTTCCAGAAATGGAGGGAAAGGACACTACAACCATACTTTGAAAGAGCCGTTAGCTACCCAAAAGAGAGAGACACAAGGATCGTCGTCTCCAACGGATCTATCCTTGCCTCTACTCTATAAATAGAGGGATACAATTCAAATTGAAGCTCACGAGTGAACCAATGATACACAAGCGAACTGCAAAGACAGCATTCAAAGAGCAACTCACAAACGTCTTAAGTCTTCCGCAAGTAGTTCGAAGAAGTAATCTCCGGCGAAAGACGACACACCTGCTCGTAGGGACCCAAGCTGAACCAGAATTATATAGCCTCTAGTATCCAAGCGACTGAACACGAACCCAAGGCTATACTTAGTCGTTCGTCGCTCTAGAAGCCACTTTCTCGTTCCCTATCCCTCTAACCTAAGCTCAGTTGTTCATATCTATAGCTTAGACGAAGGAGTTCATATCTGAACTGATCCTTATTGTAAAGGACTCCTTCATAGTTGGAGAGTTTTTCAAACACTTAGTTTGATACCTTGTAAACTGAGACTTGCTCGGTATAAATCTCAAGACCAAGTGTTTGTCCAAACAGACAAACCAACTGAGACTATCTCAGTATAATACATAGCCTCTTGATCTTTCGGGACAGTGGACGTAGGATTGTTGGATCCGAACCACTTTAAAAATCGCATGTGTCCTGTGTTCGTTACTTACTGTTGCATTAATTACTGTGCATACTGAAAATATCTTTAGAATCATTCAACTGAGTTTCAGTAAGCTTAATGGACTACACTAACATACCGAAACTGTTTTATTAAAAACGTTTTCTTAACTCAACTGAATTTGGGCCTACATATTTCCGCACTACTGAACTTTATTTGAACGGTACTGAATTCTGACTCTAGTCAGCTAGCAGACCTCAGTAAAGTCAGTCACTCTGCCACGCGATTCAGAACAACTTATTTGGTCTGCTGAATTTGTTCAGTACGGCACCCTCCTGAAAATGACTGTTCGCGTTTAAAGTTGAGAAATATGTTTTCAGGTGTATTCACCCCCCCCTACACCTGAACGTTTACTCTCGGGACCAACAGTTCTACTTCTATTGGGCCATCACATAGCGAAGTTGATGAGAATAGGCGCCAGTCGCTGGAGGAGTCGGCACGTACGAGGTAGCTCGAGGAGGAGATAGCACAGATGAGGGAGTTTATGGTGCAGCTGCTTGCAAAAGATAGTTGATGCGATACTTCCGACAATAATCATTCTATCTTCCCTCATCTGCATGATTTAGACACAATGTTAATTGGATATTTGGATTTGTCCTTAATATTTATATCAATTGTTGGATTAATTGATATGAATTTGAATTAATATTTATTTATTTATATTTGGATCTTGAAATGGATTGAGTTTCTTATACAAATCGAATTTGGATTAATTGATACGGTAGTCGAGAACTAGGTACAAAAAAATAAAAGTAAAAATTAAAAAATTACCAACGAAATATTCTGTTATTAGGATTACCGATAGAATATTCCGTCGGTATTATTGATGGAAATTTCTGTCATTAAAAATAATAACGGAATATTCTGTCGGTAAATCCGCTGGTACGAATTCGCCGACAAACTGGCCAGCGCAACTTACCAGCCAACAGTCGGTTATTATTTCGTCGGTAAAATTTACTAACCGGATTTTTCCATCAGTAAAACTTACCGACAAGTTCAGAGCTAACGCCTTTATTCCGTCGATATTCCATCGGTTAACAACAATTTTTTTTGTAGTGTTAGCAGGGTTGATGAAAACTATTGGGTGTATCTGTTGTTCTTATTTTTCATACTTCGTTCACTAGAGACGAGTCCGATTTTACTGATTATCCTTCATGATTTATTTAAGCTATTATTATGCTTTCTTTCTTTCCCCTTTTTTTTCTCCATCCCCAATCGCACCTTGATGATCGTTTCCTTTTATGGAATTGAGGTGTGACAAGTTCAGGTCATGATATAACCTTACCTTGCCTAGGCTCGACCGTACAAAAGTATTTGTGCAATATATATCTCAAATATGTGGTCGAGTTTATGCTACATCCTTAATCGATTGCAATGAATATTTTTTGAGTGGTTCGCAATTTATTATACAGAGGCTCCTTTTATCAAGTCTGGTATCATTGCAAATTTCCCTCGTTTGAAAAAAGAAATTGTTTCTAGCATTTTGCACATGCTTCTCAAACAAATACACTGATTCTGATTATAAGACTGCACTATTCCTTATGCAAAATCAATATGTAATACTTCTACTCTTGATGCACAATTAATATTTATACAGTGATTCGACTGCTACATTCATGGAATAAACTAACACAAAAATGGTCTACAAGTCTACAACAATCTTAAATAGACAAAATAACACCAGAATTCATATTATCATTCAAACTGGAACTGGAAATTTTATCTTTCAGCTTCATATCTCTATAAATTGTTTGCAATTACAGCTAAAGTCAACCTCTTAATTGGCAGCTGGAACTGGACATGATCCTGAAGAGTTCAACGACAAGCTCGTCCCACCTGCCCCGGGAGTCTCACATTCAGCATACGGCGAAGAACTGATCACCCTGCAATGGAGAAACCAAATCCTTTAGGCATTGGTATTGAACATGCGCCATTCGAAGCCTCTCAAGCCATAACTGGTTCAGATTTTTAAAGAAAATCGTGACTATGGATTGAGCATGTGCAACTCATGAGCTAATTGAGCTTTTGTAGCTGAGTTATAAGTGAGTCTAATACTAACATACTAATTGCTTGTGAACATATAAAACTTGTATGGACTGATACTAGGCTGAAGATCAGCATGTACTATCTACTGAGAAAGTACCTCTCCTTGCGCTTCTCCAAGAAACGGGCCAGAGATTTTCTTCGAAATTGAGGCACAGTCCCTAAAACATGAGGAAGAAGATATAAATGCCAATGAAGATTGGATATGAATGCTAGGAAGAATGACCTGAAAAGAAATTAGGAAGTACCTGATGAGAGAAAGGTTGCAGATCCTAGAGGATGAACTGTTCTCAGAGGCTCTGCGGTGATTGGAAATGATGGCTTGGCCTCGGTCTTAATACCAGCAGAGTGAGAGACGGGGCTTGAACGACGTGTTGTAGTTCCATAAGGTGGACTTATGGAAAGCCCATCTAGAATAGAAGATCTAGGCACTGCAGAGGGACAACCATTTCCAGCTAATAACATAATAGCTTGAGCCTACAATGGTAACAAAAATCTTGAACAAATGGGACAAGCAAGCAACAGCATAGAAAATTAAGTGCGCCGAATGTTAAAGACCTTCTCGGGTGAAATGTTGTCATATACACACACTGCACCATTGTAAAAGATTGTCAACTGAGCAGGAGCATTGGGGATCTTGGATGAGTTCCTGCAAAAGAGATCGATCCACTTTGATTCAGCCTCCTCATACTTATCTAATCTTGGATGGTTGTCTTATCAACATTTCAATGACAATATATACCTTAAGTCAGTAGTTCCAACGAAGGGCTGTTGAACAAAAGGGGTGGCAGCGGATTGAGTGATGATAGGACGATGAATGCCTTGTGTGTCGACATGCTGATTAGGATAAGTTGTCATTGTGTAATGAATTCCACCTTGCTTCTCATGGACAATGCCTTTCTGCAAACCAAAATGAAGTATTGAAATGAATACGTGCACTATTCATGCAAGAACACTAGTTTGAAAGATGTAATAGGCAGCCATAACTAACCAATCCGGATGATGCAAGAGACTCAAAACCAGTCATAGGTTTGTCTGCTTGAGCACCCTTAAAAGACAACAGCTGAGGAAGAGCGGAGCCCTTGTTTGAGAATGACCACTGCATTGGTAAACTACTCACTGTAGCTACACAATCAAAATACGAATCAAGATGAAGAAGCAAAAAACAATTGATAAGCACAGAAGCAATAGATTTTCTGCCTCAGAGCAGCTTATTTAAAGACTAATTACCTAATGATTAACAACTAGCAAGTAACTTGGTAAAATGTAGTTCCAAATCACAATCCAAGGTTAGAACTCCAAGATAATTAAATTAAATAATTCAAACGCGTAGCTGAGAAAAGGGGGTGTGAACATAAACTTTTTTTAAAAGAAAAAAAGCTCAATGCTGCCCCTCGTGCAGATTGTACTACATACAAGTTATTGTAATAATATTTCTATTATATTTATTAATAGCATCTGGTCAAAACAGTTCAATTATAACACCATTTCTTAGATTTCGAAAACATTTCAATTTAAATTCCTCTTTTTGGAAATAAACAATGGCAGCATGTGGGGTGGTGAGTGGTGACTTCTTGGAGGGCATAACTCATGATTATTCTAAAGATTGATGCTTTGAAAATTACATATATTAATGAAATATCTCATGAGGAGCATGTTAGCATTTGAGCAAATCTAATCAACACAAGAAACTTGAAAACGAATATAAAAATATGAGCATAAGCCCATAGGTTTTAGAAAAAAGTAAGACTTGCACAATCAAACCACCCAACCAATTAAAAAATATACTTGACTTGTCTTATTTCTTTATTAAAATAAGTAGGTGATTGTGTATAGATGATTAAACGAGAGATAAACTCATAAAAAAAATGAGAATTTATATAGTATTTTTTTTATTTTAAAAAATAAAACAAATCACAACCAAAAAAGAAAAAACAATACGGATGAAGTACTATTACATTATTTTAATACACATTTGATATCTTTCACGAAACGCGAAGAATCCACCCACCCAACATTGCTCAAAAGAATACAATATTTAAGCTACAGTAGACAGCTATTGGCAAAATAGTTGCTTTACGCATTTACCCTCCAACAAGTAGATAAATTTATTTATGAAGAAGATAATCAAAACCCAAGTGTAAAATTCATTTCAAAATTGCCAAAATACATAAAGTTTGCTTTTTAAGGTCTGATTCATAAATTCTGCTCAAGTACATAATATATGAAAACTAAATCATATGAAAAAAAGATATATACATATTTATCTCATATCCGAATTTGGTACACACAATTCAAGAAAATAGCAATTACCAGCATCAATTATTTCCTCAGGAGCTTCCTGCTTCACAAATAAGCCCATGAAATCTCTCTCCATCTTCAACTCCAGCAGAATTCAAGAAAATATCACTTTTAAAAAAAAAAAAAAAAAAAAAAAACAGTCTTTGCATATGCAAAAAAAAAAGGAATCCCAACATGTAAGACTTGATTCTTGAAAATCAATATCTTGAAAACCGAGTTTGGTTGTAAGAGTGGAGACAAAAAGCACTCTCTTCGGTATTGAGCTATGATGGCTGGGCTGGCTGCTCGTGAATGAGAAAGAAAATGAGTATTTGAGGAGACAACTCAAATGGAAGAGAGATAGATAGAGGAGAGAGAGAGAGAGAGAGAGATATGAGAATAAGATTAATAACTGTATCAGTACATATTTGGAGTAGATGTTTATGATTACAACCTTTATCTGATTTTTTTATTACCAACACTTATTCTCGTGGTAATATCAAATCCTGCTACCTCCGGCCACCCAGACAAAGACTTTTTGTAAGCCAAGTTGTTTTAACAGTGCATTTGGAAAATAATTAAATACGCCCAGAAATTTAATTTTGAAAAATAAATATTCCTACCTCTCAATTAATTATTGCAGTCGTAGATAAATCGTGTACCATTGGACTGAGAGATTTTATTATCTTAAATAGATATTAATTTATTAATAAATTAATATTTATTAATTTAAAGAGAGTTTTAACCTCTAAAATTAATGAACCGTAAAAAATATAATGAATCATTTGACTATATTTAGGAACAATAAATTAAATTTATTTTTTTTAATACAATGAATCATTTGACTATTTAGGAACAATAAATTAAGTTCATTGTATTTTTTATTAAAAGATATTCAATATATAATGGTAATAGTATATACTATAGATGATGAGAAAATAATTAGATTTAAGTTTAAAAAAAGCAATCAACATTAGAATCATATTTCAGAAAATTATTTTAGTGTTCTGTTAATTTAAATAATTATTAATTTATGATGTCGATGAGACCATATATTTATATTGAAGTTTTCTGAAAATTATTATCTTATTGAATTTGATGATTTTTTATATTGTTCCGAGTCGAGACCGGAGAAAAATATTATCCTAGAAGGTTTTACTGTAATACACCCCCCGTCCCACTCATTTGACGCGTTTCTTTTCGGCACGTGAATTAAGAAAGTGGATGATAAAGTATGAGAGAGGGATAAATGATAAAGTAAGAGAGAAAAGATAAATGATAAAATAAGAGAGAAATGAAAAAGTAGGAGAGAAAAATAAAAAAATAAGAGATAATTCAATAATATTTTTGAAAGTTATTTTCTTTTAAGGAAACGTGTCATGTTAAGTGAGACGTCCCGAAAAGAAATACGCATCAAGATGAGTGAGAAGGAGAGTATTAAATATTTTACTTCTTCCGTTTTAATTATAATAACTACTTTGTTCACGATTTTTTAAATATAATTGTTAGTTATGAATAGATATATAAAGGTGTGGTCATAATAAAAACTATTCATTATAATTAGAATGGTGGGAGTATTAATTATGGAAATGAATAGATAACCGGTTGAAGGCCGACCTCCGTAGTAAAAACTAAAAACAGCACGTGAAGCAACGTGTTCCATTAGCTTTAATTGCCACGTGGTGGAAACGTGATAGTTCTCGTGCAAATTTGCTATCACGCTACTCATCTGATAACACGTCACACCTTTAATTATCTGGGATATGATACAGTGATCGCCTGTGACAAGTCGAACGCCCTTCTCCCATGTGGCAGTTATTTACTGGGCCTTCACTTGCACGTCAACCTTTATTTCCCCTTGCTTTCACTAATCTCCCTTAGTGCTAAAGCAATAATGTTTAGTAAGATAAGTATGAAGCAAGTGGAAATAATAATAAAAAGAATAATAATTCGAGAATTAGGTTCTCACTCAAATAATTAAGAATCTCAATTTCATCAACACTTCTATATGAATCGATGGCTATATAGTTCAATTTGCATCTTCTCTATAACCTCGTACAATGTTGAAATGACATTAAGTATATGATATTCTCTAGGTTTATATTTAGGTATTTTCAATATGTTAAAATCAATACTATTATTCATTAGCTATTAATGTATTTATTTTTCACTTTCTATAATTTAGTCATTTGAAGAATGATCTTTATGTGAATAAACAAGGGACCCACATTGGGTGGTCCTTAAAGTTGTCTTAATTGATTCTATTAGTCAAAGATGCCATGATCTTTATCAAAAGAAAAAAAAAGGATTGATTTACACAATATTAAGTTTACCCGATGCGAGGTTTCAAAAAAAATTAATCTTAATCTAGGAAGTATTTTGATTTTTATTTTTCTTTTATACAATGTATGTGAAAAGAAAGATGTAAAAGTTATGTTTGAATTAAAACTGATCTCCGGCGGGTTAATTCACGCTCTTGAAAACAAGTCTTAATATTAAAGAGATCGGTAACAATTCATGAGTCTGCGAAACAAGAATTACTGAAACTTTAATAAAAGTTTTCGAGTTTTTCTCTATCAAATAGAATGTTTGTAATAAGGTCATTCGATCAAAATTTATGCTCTCTCTTCTCAGGAATTCTCTATCTTGCTTCCTTCTCTATTTTCTCTCTAAGAGTTTTAAGATCAGTCATTCTCAGTCTCTCTCTAGGTTCACTGACCTGTCTGGCTTCAGTTGTTATGTCAAGTCCTCTCTCGACTTGATCCCACATGGTTTTCTGCTCGGCCTCTTGTTCCTTAGATAATTTCGTTGAAGGAACGTGAGCTTCAATTGTAGTTTCTGTTGGTCCAGAGACGAGCTTCAGGTGTAGAAGGGGAGGGGGTCAAATACACCTGAATGCAAATTCTAAAACTCAGAACGCGAAAGTCAGCTTTAGTTGAAGGTTGCTACTGAATTTTGTCTGTAAGCCAAATATGCTTTCTCGATCGTGTGGGCAGATATTCTCCTACTGAGTCCAGTCCTACTGACTTATGTTGGTGAACAATAGTTCAGCAACAGAGGTTGTGTGTGGAAGTCTAGCCCCTTAAAAGATCGTCTCAGTTGAAAACCCGTTTTATGCTTGTTTGATTAAAAACTTAGTTGAATGCTGAATGAAAAGTTAATTAATGCAACAATTAAAATCAACACAGGCGATTTTTTAGTGGTTCGGGCACGCTGGATCCTACGTCCACTGTCCTGAACTGAACAGGAGATCTTGTATTAATTATACTAAGCAAGCCTCAGTTGATCTGGTCACAGGACAGATTCTAACTTGTTTGCTTTTACTGAGCAAGCCTAAGTCAATCTGTTCACATGAAAAATATCTACTTATAGTCGTAGTGACTGTACAGTTCTAAACTTTTCAGGTTAGAATTTCTCCAACTAAGAAGGAGCTCTTACAATAAGAACAGTTCAATAAAATGAACTCCTTCGAGATTCTAAGCTATTGAGTATTACAATAAGCACGCTTAGATAGAGAAAAGAGAACAATGATTCTCTAGAGAGAACTAAAGAAGATCTAAATCTAAGTGCAAGTTCTTCGCTTGAATATCGCTTGTAAGTTTGCTAGAGTGTTTGAGCTTTGATTGCTTTGGTTCCTAGTTGCGTAATCTTTCTGCATGAAGACTCTTCTCTATTTATAGTCTCCGATTTGTGAATAGATTCGTTGGAGGGAGTAGAGACACGTGTCGAATAGGTCAAGGAAAGCGGCCATAATAATTTGAACATTGAGTAGAGGCACTGTAGAGATTTCCTCTTTTTCGGCTAGGATCAGCTTTATGGCAGAGCAAGTAAGACATTGTCGGCTCCTTATTGGTCGAGGTCTATGAGAGTTGGTGAGACTCATTCAAATTCAAAGTACGATGAGTTGACTTCCTTTGAATCCTCGGACCTTTACCTGATGTTCCTCTATTGACATTCATCTGAACAATTCAATTCTCTGGCTCGATTTCCTTTGCGGATTCAGTTGGTCGATACCTAACCAACTGACTTCCTCGATACTGAGTTCTTCGGCTGAGTGCAGAATCTTCAACTGAATGCCCAACTACTGAACTCTAGCCTACTGAGTTCTAACAGCTGAACTCAAATAAGCTATTACAATATCTAAGGTCCATCATTCAGCTAGGGGTTTTGGGATCTTCAAATCTTATCATACACACAACCCAATAATTTCCCCCTATTTGATGATGTCAAAACCTTTTACAACAACTACTGCTACTGACTATGCTAAAAATAATATTACAAGGTAATATAGGCATAGTATCAGAGCAAACAGAGTAATGACTGAATTTCCCATTAAAGAGAAGTATCAGAGCATTAACAACAAAAATAGAGCAATGTCACATAACTGAATTTCCCATTAAAGAGAAGTATCAGAGCATTATTAGGTTGATTATCTAATCAACACGGAAAAAAAAAATCCCCCACAACACAGAGAAACAATTTCCCTTATCATACTTAAAAACAATTTCCCCTATAGGAGAGAAAAAGCAATTTCTCTTAAAGAATGTTAAACAACTGAACAAAAGAGAAACATATAAGCAGATATGTGAGTGTGTGATCTGATTACTTCAGTAATCAGTAGTGTTGAAAGATAACAACACAACCAAGTGACAATGAGTAGTTGTCGAAGGCCAAAAGAAGGGAGGTGTCATATATGATTTGAGAAAATTACATGTACATGACAATCTACTTCTAAAGCCTAGAAGACTATCAGCTGGACTTCTTCTTGAAAAGTTGCATTCGAGCTTTGAAGTCAGCAGTCTTCTTCTTTGGAAGTTCAAGACCATAGGCTGAATACACACGGTTCCTCAGGGCCTTAATCTCTTCATTGTCTTCATCATCATGCTTGTCCAGACCTTTGTTGTTGATAGCATCAAAGATTTCTTCCTCAATCTCCTTCTTCCAGATGTTGTCTTGATGCGTGAGAGGAGGAGGCAAGGTCCTGAGCTTTGAGAGTTTTGCCGGACAGTTCCAGAAGAGTCTGAATTTCAGCATAGAGTGGGGGATCTAGTTGTTTTAGAACTTTAACGAATAGCTCTTTAGGATCAGACTTCGCATCAAATAACTTCCAGACGTAGAATCTTTTGATGAAGTCTACTTTCACTTGTTCCCATCGCTGATTGATCTTGTAAGGAAACCACTCATCAGTCCTTTTGTAGATGACTCTCTTCACCTCATTGATAGGTACCCTTCTTCTGAAGAATTTAGAGGTTGTAGGGATACTCCTGTCCTTCACAAGTACTCTCTCTCGAGCTTCTTTTTCTATCCTCAGTTTGAGTGTTTTTATATCAGCAAGATGAATTCTCTCTCCGACTTCTCTGATCTGTCTTGCTTCAGTTGTCCTGTTCAAACCTCTCTCACAGCTATCCCATATTTCCTTCATTTCAGCTTCCTGTCTCTTCGAGAGCTCAGTTGTAGAGATAAGCTGTAGATCTGAGTCGCTTGGTTCAGCTGATTTTGACTTAGGAGTTTGTGGTTTCTCAGCTTGTTTGGACTTTTGAGAAGTTTTTGTAGCTGCAGACTTGGATTGCCTAGGCAGTACTGATCGAGTTCTAGTAGGAACTGGAGTCCGGATCTGTACGCCTTTCTTAGCTTTAGTCTGCTTTGCATCCTCTTTCTCAAGCTCGCGCGGTAGCTATTCATCATATGCTATCTGCTCTTTGCGCGTTTTGAACTTAAGCTTTTTCGAGGGACTTGGGCTTGGAGAAGCAAGGGCTTTGACTTTGCCTTTGCCTTTGTCTGCTGCTGACTTCAGTGGTGGCTCTACTTCAGGTAGAGCTTCTAGATACTTAGCCACTTCAATTATTGCCTCGTCAGCCGGCTCTCCTGAGCCTTCAGCATGTTGATCTTCTCTCCTTTCCCCCTTGCTTGCTGCTACAGTTGAGCTGGGTCATGCCTCTTCATATTTCAAGAGGGTGAGTAGTTGTGCATATCTACTACTTTCCCCCTTTTTGGCATCATAGATCATAGTTGCCAGGGCTATCACCTTGTTGTTCAGCTCCTCGATAGATGTTCTGATAGATTCGAGAGAGGCTGAAACATCACCAACTGCGTTTGTGTACGAAATCCATCTCTTGTCATGCTCTGAATTTATGGCTTTCAGGAGAGTGGACTTAGATGCTTCGATATGCTTGATATATGCCTCAACAAATTCCAGAACTTCTTTCTTGATTTGTGAGCAAGCAGTATGTTGTTCCACCAGTGCCTGGGCGACACTTTTAGTGGAAAGCTTATGTCGCTCGTCAACAGTCTTCAGGACACGATCTGTTGCAGTAGCCATTTCCTCTGAGAATTTCTTGGCATGAGTCTGCAATATGATTTGAAACTGAGCTGTCAGATCGGTCATTTGTGCTTCAAGTGCCTTAGTGAGGATTGCTTCAGCATTGAATTCAGTCGGAGTGCTGATCCTCTGCACTTCAGTAGATAAGCTGCCCAAAGTCTTGGTCTGAGCCTCTGTGACTTGGCTCCACATAGTGTTCACGTCTGCCGCGAGGAGACGGTTCTTGTGACCTTGACGTTTGATGCTTTTATTAATCGACGCCACTTTCAGATCCTTAATCTCAGCACCCTGATATCTCGATTGCTGCTTCGACTGAGATCGAGATGGCATAGGGATGATGGCGCTAGATGAAGGAGGAGGAGGTGACGAGTCATCCGTGGGAGATTTTCCCTCAGCAGATCCTCCCTGGTCTGCATCCTTGGGTGGTGAGTCTGGGTGCGAGTCAGATTGATTCATGGGTTGAATGGTCGATTCAGGCTGCCCTTTCTGACTCAGGAGCAATAGCATGGCGGCTGTAAGATCCTCCATAGAGGCGCTGTCAGTTGGCTCGCCATATCCGATCTCCTCTCTTAGAGTCTGCTCGTCTCCAGCCAATTCTGAGGCTGTCCTCAGGCGGATAGTCTCTTCCAAAAGACCCCATTCTAGGAACTTTAGACGGATCTGCACCCTCGCTCTGACGGCTATATCCAAGAGATCTGCATGATCTAGGATGTTGGTCCGGAGACAAATATCAGGTGTAGAGGGGGGGGGGGTGAATACACCTGAGTACAGTTTCTTTTTCTCGATGAAGGTCAGCTGAAGCTGTTAGTTGCAACTGATGAACAATGCCAAATACAGCCTTCGATCGCGGGTCAGAGTGGGTCGGCCATCGAGCTCTCCCTACCGACTTTTGTCAAGATTTCCGAAACTCGATCGAAGACTTTAACGTGCGGATAAGTGTGGGGCTCGGAGTTTGTCTCTTTATGAAAACGTGTTTTCGCAAATTAAGTTCTTTTGGTTGTGCGACTTTTGAAATACGTTTTATGCAAACTTATGATTTTCAAAGGTTTGTATGCAATAAAACAGTAAAGAACACAAGCAATTTAACGTGGTTCGGATACGCAAGATCTTACGTCCACGGTCCTGAACAAGGCAGGATAACTTGTTGATTAATCTGAGCAAGTCTCAGCAAGGAAACTGTGCACTGGACAGATCCTTCTAAGTTATAGTCCTTAGCGACTTTACAATTCAAACCTAAGTTCGAAAGGGAGCAAAATAATCTCCAACTAAGAAGGAGTTCTTACAATAAGAACAATTCACTAAGTGTGAACTCCTTCGAATCTAAGCTATAAATATGGCAATGAGCTTAGGTAGAGAAGAAAGGGATCTAAAGACTCTAGAGAGAAGAACCACAAAATGTTCTAATAAATGCAGATTCTTCGCTGGATGTTCTGATGAGTTTGCTAGAGTGTTTGAGAGCTTGAGCGATTTTCCCTTTTGAATTTCGTTGTTCCGTGTTTCGTGTTTTTTCTTGTGTGTTTCGTGTGTGGAACTTCAAATTCTTCTCTATTTATAGCTGTGAGCTATGGCATATGTCCGTTGGAGACGACGATGCCACGTGTCACAAGCTTCCAAAGAAAACGGCCATAAATTCGAACTTGTTGCAGCAGGGCAGTTAATTACTGTACATGAGCAGGTAAGGCGTTGTCGGCTTCTCATTGGTCGAGGTTTGTGGTTGGTGAGAATGTCAGAGTTGACCGTTCAAACAACCTTGTATGATCTTCTGCTGAACTTTCGAAAAGACTTAAGTAGCGGGGTCGCTTTCTGTCGGATACAGTAGACTGCAAAGTCTCTGTTTTCTTCGACTGAGTCGGCTGACAAGGAATGTAGCTTCTGAGTAGGTCAGCTGGCGACTGCGAAGGTACTGGGCTTGCATGAGTTCTTCTAATGATGACTTATCAGCTGCTGGGTTGGCCTCTACTGAGGTCTAGTCAGCTGCTGATTGAAGAACGCAAGCGATTACACTGATGACGTGGGGTTCCGAAAAGTTTCTTTGACAGAAGATCAGTTCGACAATTACCCCGTACAGGACTTAGACAAAAATATTAAAAACGATTACATCAAGTCTAACCTATACATCAGCTAATCCTAACGACACACTATACTACTGATATAAGCTCGGTTTTGGGATCTTCAATTCCATAGTACTACTATGATTTCCCCCAATTTTCTTTTAACCACGAACATCTGAGTATCATCTACTGACTCATATCCAACAATTTCCCCCTAATTGATGATGCCAAAACCTCTACTTCAAATTTATAAACGAATAACATTTTATAAGGTATGCTGACCTACTGACAACAATTTCCCCCTTAATTTATCTGAGGAAAACAAACTGATATGATAACTTCAAAACATCAGCAGGTGAGAGATAGGCAAAATCAGAGAAACTGATAGTGTGAGTGTGTGTCAGATCACTTAGTGACCAGTTGTGAAAACACAAAGCAAAATGCTGTAAGACAATGAGTAATTGTCTGTCAAGAAATAGGAACGATAATATAGATGATCAGGAAATTACAAGTTCCTATTACTATTACAAAAGAGTAGAGAGAAATACTACTGACGCCTGAAGCCTTGAGTACGCTTCTTGAAATCAGCAGATCTGTCGACAGGAGGTTCCAGACCATAGTATAAATAGATTCTCTTCCTCAGCGTCCGGATATCCTCAAAGTCTTCAAGAAGGTCGACACTCAGGTCGAAATGAGATGCTGCAGCTCTAATCTCATCCTCTATTTCCTTCGTGCATAGAACTCCGCGCGCTGTTCTAGGAGGTGGAATGCGCCTGAAAGTTGGAGCTCTAAAAGGAATGTTTTCTCTCTTCATGATCTCCAGAAGTTGTTCCCTAAGCTCAGAATTGTAATTAAACATGAACTCGTCAAAAGCTTGTTCGATAGGCGCTCACGAGGATAGAATTCCCATACATAGTAGCCTTTGATGAATTCCTTTTTGAGTTCTTCCCATTGATCATTGACTAGAGCCGGTACCCATTTATCGATATGAAGAACTGGGTCCTTCTTGACATAAGGAGCTCATTTGTACCTTGATCCTCGTGGGATTTGCCTTCTGGGATCAGCTGCTGGCTTTTGAGATAGGCTAATCATCTTAGCCATATCAGCCATTCTCTTCTTCTCTCGGAGAGCCGCTGCCCTACAGTCTCCTTTTCTAAGGTTTAGGCCTTGCAGTGTGGCTTCCCAAGTGGCTCTATCTTCTGCTTCCTGCTCAGGTGTAAGATGAGTCTGATAATGACTCTGAGCAGTAGCTTGACCTGCAGTAGGAAGAGTTTTTGCAAACTCTTCATGAGCCTTCTTTTTCTCCTCTTCTACTGACTCTCCCTTCTTCTTACCTCTGCCCTTAACAACTTTGCCCTTAGGCTTCTTAGCAAGTTGGGCTTCTTCCAGCTGACGTTCATGGTCCAGCTTATCCTGAAGTTGTTGGGCTACCCGGAGGTCGAAGGCCTCTTGTTCCGCTTTTGACTTGAATTTACGGACGGGGGAGGAAGGATGAGAAATATCAGTAGCAGTCTCCTTCCCGGGCCTCTGCGGAGGAGCCTGTTGCTCTTCTTCTGACTCTTGCTCAATGAAATGAGCAACTTCTTCTATGTGAGCTGCGGAAGATGAGATGGGGGTAGGTTGTAGGGGATATTCAAGTAGTAGAACCCCTGAATCTGCTTGGGCTGCGGAGGGTCCTTTCTCCTGAACACCTTCCCCCCTGAGCAGTAGAGGGTTCTTCCCCCTGAGGAACTGGGGAGGGTCCTTCCTCCTGAACCCTTCCTTCCAAGATCTGGACTTCAGCCGTATCCGTTTCAGGTTCATCTTTCATAATACCTTCCCCCTTTTTGGCATCATCTGCCTTAGAGAGTTGTGTGCGGATAGCTTGAATGTCTCTTTCCACATTGTGGACTGAATCCTTAATATGAGAAGCTGTGGATTCGAAGTCCTTGACGAGATCGCAGTATAATTCCCAGTCTTTTTCCTGATCAGCTCTAGATATTTTAAGCTGTGCAGCTGACTCCTGATGGAGTTTCAGCAGAGCCTGATCCTGCGATTCTGTCATTTCTTTCTGAATAAGTTTCAGAGCCTCTGCCTGTTGGGTAATAGCTTTCTGAAGGCTAGAGGTGGCAATCTTATTCTTCTCATCAATTTCGAGCTTAATAGTTTCAAGAGCTTGAGTCAGCTGCTCTGAAAAGATCTTCTGCTGATTCTGGAGCAACTGCTGACTCTGAGCTTCTAAATTGATTTTCTGAGTGGCTAAGGCAGCCTCAATTATCTCCTGAAAATTTGGTTGAGGAGGAACTTCTGGAGTTTTTGAGATGCCAGGGGCTAGTCTGTCTAAGCTCACTATCTGAGCCTTAGTGTACTTTGTCCATTTCAGATGGACGTCCTTAGCCAATAGTCTGTTCTTCTCTCCTTGACGTCTAATGGCTTTGTTAACAGACTTCAAGGACACGGAACCGATAGGCTGAATCTGGTAAGAACTGGTTCCGAGCCTCTGCTCAGAAAACGTGAGGAGCTGCTCCCGACTGTACTTCGGAGCACCTTGAGCATCACCTGATGTATCAGGATGTGGTGATTTGCTCTACTCATGGGGAGTTTAACCCTCAGCAGAGCCTCCCAACTCTGTATCCTTGGGTGTCTGATCCTTCCTCTGATCATCATCATCATCATTGTTCTTATTATCATCCTTATCAGCAGGAGGAGATGGGGGCGGAGGAGTATCACCAGGAACTGACTCTCGCAAGCTTAGAAGATAAAGCATAGCGGCTCTGAGATCTTCGAGAGTAGCCAAGTCAGTTGGCTCTCCGTACCCTATGACTTCTTGTAATTTCTGCTCCTCATCGAGCAAGTTGATGACTGAGTGGGTTTTGATTATCTCTGCTAGAATATCCCAACTCAGAAATCTCAGTAGCATTTGAACCCTTGCCCTGAGGGCTATGTCGACTAAGTCTGAGTGCCCAGCGATCTCAGGAATATGATCGTGTACTTCAGCTGTGGCACGGAGACGAGTGGAATGAATAGTTGTCCACTCAGTCGGAGTCTCCTCAGTCGGTTCCCTAACATCCGACTGGGTCTCTTCAGAGCTGATGACCTGGACCTTATCTTTGAGGGTCGCACCCTCAATGCCAGTATCAGAGTCCAAAATTTGCTCTTCTTGTGTGTGAGGAGGAGCTTGTTCAATGACAGTGAGAGGCTGAGCAACTGAGACCTCAGCTGGTCTGGGCTTAGTTAGCCTCCTCCTCTTAGGCACTTCGTATAAGGGGGCAGAGCAGATGCAGCTCTCTTCGGCTCAGACGGCCCTTTCCCGATAGATTTCTCAGTCGCTGCTTTTGTTTTGAACTTAATCAATTTCATGTCAAAGAATTTTGAGTCAGCGAACGATGAGTGCCTTTGAACAGAGCTCTCAATGAGGACTGACATCTTAGTCCCATAAAGTAATTTGCCCACACTGGCTAACTTCCTCTCTCCAGTGGGTAAGGTAGTGAATTTTTGGGCTTGGGCCTTCATCTCAGAAACGTAATAATCGGCCCAGTTCACTTCAATTTCGTCGTCGATCGCTATCATCAGCTGAATCCTTGGTTTGGACAGTTGATCGTATGATCCAGTGAGCTAGTCGGTATGTGAGAGACTATGTAGGCTAGTCCTCTCGTATTGGGGGAGCAAAAGGTTCTTCGGCAAAGCTGTCTTGAACGAGATGTCAGTACGTCCGCAGAATTTATGGACATACTCATTTATCTCTTTCTCCTTGTACCCGATGGGAGAAATACCGGAGTCTGGAAGGTCGAACGTCAGCACCAAGGCGTCCCTGACGTTGAAGACTCGCTGTGTAGAATCCCAACAATTCTGATCAACTTCTTTCATGTAGGCGAAAGAAGATTCCTCGCCTCCAGACGCAAGCGACTTCCAGTTGAAATACACCTCTGCCACTTGCCTTGGCAGATACGATCTTGGGTGTTTCGTTACCAACTCCCCGAAGACCGTAACGCTCCGAGCATCAAAGACCGACTCCAGATAGGAAATATCTACTTGACGGAAAGCCAAAGTAGGTTCAAACTGAATCCTAGAGGACATAATCTCCTCAATTTTCTCAGGAGTCTGAACTGTCGCCATTGAAATCTACAAAACAACTTGTTAGCACTTGAAAATAGAGTAAGTTAGTAAGTATTAAGCGGGGTTTCAATACATTACCGAATACTAAAGAGCTTGAGAAGAATGCAAATGCGAGGCAGTTTGAGAAGATTTTGAGAAAACTGAAACGCTCGAAGATAGCTCTTAAGTTGTAAATGGCGAAAAGTGAGGAAAGGATAGAAGATGAAAGATTTTATATATATCGTCTGATTATAAGTTTTGATCCTACGATCCAATTTTAATCTTTCAAATCTTATGGACGGCTGAGATTGAATGTTATAAAAGGAATGATTACCAAAGCCGCCTCTAACATAGACTTACGTAATAAAGGTAAGTGAGAAGACATGCATTAAATGCGCGACAGACAGCATTAATTACTCAGTTATTCGAATGAGAAGGTTTCCTACTGACCTTTCCTTAAACTATTAATGGCGGGAAATAAATGCACATTAACTGCTGACTTCGTGCGACTGGATATAGTAAATGCAAACATGCTTCGAAAAGAAATTAAGTATATGATACTACGCAAACCTCTTCAGCTGAACTTTCGATCAGCTAGTTACCGTTATATCGCAGGAGGATGGTTGAAGTACTGATAAGCGTGTTCCCCCTTGCTGTGTACAGTGTGATTCTTCCTACTGAATCAGCATACGGAATCTACCGATCGTAAGCCGTCTTGGTTCCATCTACCGATACCAAATGTTGCCAATTGTCTCCATAAGTCGCTATCGGTAGTTGCCTTCTACGATGCATTTCGGTAGGGATCCGAGTGACCTTGCTCAACCGATAATTCTCGAATCGTTCTCGGCTAGTGGTTTGGTCAGTATGTCTGCCCTTTGCTTGTCAGTATGGATTTTCTCCATTCTGATATCCTTCTTCTCGACATGGTCTCTGATGAAGTGGTGTCGGATATCCACGTGCTTGCATCTCGTATGTAGAACTGGGTTCTGAGTTATGGCAATAGCACTTTGTGGAGTCACGGTAGATGGGCACTTCATTCTCGAGTGATACCATAATCTCTCGGTTGTTGTCGAAGCCAAAGGATTTGGGCACGGGAACTTCCAGCAGCCATGTACTCGGCTTCCGGTAGTGGACGTTGCTACCGAGTGCTTTTTTCTTTGAGAACCAAGATATCAGCTTGCTGCCTAGGAACCGACACGTTCCGGAAGTTGACTTACGATCTATCCTGCATCCTGCATAATCAGCATCAGAATAACCTGTCAGTATTAGATTATCATTAGCAGGATACATAACCCAGCATCAGGTGTTCCTCGTAGATATCGCAGAATCTTCTTTGCTGAGTCTAAATGACTTCGCTTGGGATCCGCTTGAAATCTTGCGCATACACCTACAGCATAAGTTATATCAGGTCGGCTAGCTGTTAAATATAACAAAGAACCAATAATAGCTCTGTAATCAGTAGAGTTAACAGAAGCTCCCTCTTTGTCTAGATCGATTTTAAAATTCGTGTTCATGGGGATTTTGACTGGTTTGCTGGAGTCGCAGCCGAATCTCTTGAGAAGATCTCGAGTGTATTTGGCTTGATTGATGAAGATTCCTTCAGGTGATTGCTTCACTTGAAATCCAAGGAAATAATTCATCTCTCCCATCATGGACATCTCGAATTTCTCTTTCATCATCTTCTCGAACTGCTGATATATGATCTCGTTTCTGCATCCGAAAATGATGTCGCCCACGTAGATTTGCACCAGTAGGATGTCATCTCCTGACTTTATGTTGAATAGGGTGCGATCTACTGTCCCCTTCTGAAAACCTTTCTGAAGTAGAAAGTCTGATAGGGTATCATACCAAGCCCTGGGTGCTTGTTTTAACCCATACAGAGCTTTCCTAAGTCTGTACACCTGATGTCCCTGCTGAAAGCCGGACGGTTGTTCCACGTAGACTTCTTCCTTCAGTACGCCGTTCAAAAAAGCTGACTTTACATCCATCTGATAGACTTTGAAGCCTTGATGTGTTGCATAAGCTAGGAATAGACGAATGGCTTCCAATCTAGCGACTGGAGCGAATGTTTCATCAAAATCAATTCCTTCGCTTTGATCGTATCCCTTTGCAACTAGTCGTGCTTTATTTCGACAATGACGTTGTTTTCATCTCGCTTGTTTTTGAAGACCCACTTAGTACCAATCACGTGCGATGTCAGGTTCCGTCTACAAGCTCCCAAACTTCGTTTCGGACGAACTGGTTCAGCTCTTCTTGCATGGCGATGATCCAGTTAGCATCATTAAGTGCGTCCTCTATCGATTGAGGTTCTTCTGTAGACAAGAAACAAGAATATAGTGAGCTTTCGCCTTGATTTAATCTCGATCTTGTTCTTATCGTCGCTGACGGATCTCCTATTATGAGATCTGAAGAGTGAGCATCTAGCCAAGATCGTCTGAGTCTGGCTTCTTCTTCTGATACAACTTCTGCAGAATCAGTAGGAGTGTTAGGCATTTCAGTGAGTACCGTTCCGAGATTGCAGTATTTCGGTAAGAAGAATAGGATCTACCGAGTTTCCGTGTTCAGGGGGCATTTAGCTCGGGAACATTAATCATTCCCCACCGAGTTTATATTCTCGGTAGAGGTCTCGGTTACCACGGGGGCTTCCTCATCGACCGATGTTACCTGTTGATTACGGTCGGTAGAATCAACTAGGTCGGCCTACATCGATCGTTGGTTGAGTCCGGGTTTGTTCATCGTCCGACTCATCAACCCAACAATGCTGGGATCTTTTCGGCTTTATCGGTAAGTCCGAGATCCCGTAGCTTGCTGCCGACATTATCGATATTTGTCTCCGTATCTTTCCCTGTTCTCGTTAACAAATTCATCAAAAACAACATGAGGGCTTTCCTCCACACAAAGAGTCCGATAGTTAAAGACTCGAAGGCTTTATCGACTCGAGAGTATCCTAAGAAAACTCCTTGATCAGATTTGCTATCAAAGACCTTCAGCTGATCTTTCCCGTTATTGTGGATAAAACAAGGACAGCAAAAAATATGGAAATGAGATATAGAAGGAATTCTCCCTTTCCATAATTCATATGGTGTCTTCATGTGTTGCTGAGTGAGTAGTGAGCGGTTCTGAGTATAGCAGGCGGTGTCAGTAGCATCAGCCCAGAACTTCGAGGGTAGTCCAGAGTTTGCGAGGAGCGTTCTTGCTGCTTCTTTAAGTGTTCTGTTCTTTCGTTCAGCAAGTCCGTTCTGCTGAGGGGTGCGCGCGGCTAATGTCTCGTGCCTAATTCCCTCTTTATCGCAGTACGTCTTAACTACTGAGTTTAGAAACTCTGTTCCTCTGTCCGAGTGAATTCTTTGAATCTTGATGTCCTTTTCCACACTAAGCTTCTTCAGCAGATTGGGCAACTCAGTTTGAACATCAGACTTATTGGCGATGAAGATAACCCAAGTATATCTCGAATAGTCGTCAATAACGACGAGGGCATACTTCTTGCCTCTTATAGTCACTGGAGAGACTAGCCCGAATAGGTCCATGTGCAGCAGCTGAAGGATTACATCAGTGGAAGGTGACGGAATAGGTGGATTGCTATTCTTTGTTTGCTTTCCCTTCAGACATGCTTCACAGTTTCTATCTTTGATAAACGATTCGTTGGGCAGTCCTCTGACTTTGGAGTTCTTGGCTAGCTTGTTCATGGTCTTGAAGTTCAGGTGGCTGAGTCTTTTGTGCATAGCCATCCTGACTTGTCACCAGATTTTGTCTGTGCGAGTAAGCAAGCCTCAGGTTCTGCGGTTTTCCAATTTGCAACATAGATGTTCTTCCTCCGCGAACCTGATAACACTGTTTTCCCTGTAGATTTGTCAACAACATCACAGAAGCCAGCGTCAAAGATAACTCTGTTAAGATTATCACGAAATTGGTGACGAAAAGGAGATTATGTTGAAGTCCTTCAACATATGTTACTCTTAGGCCGAAGCGGTCCCCAATGTTCGGTGTTCCGTATCCCCTTGTGTAGCCTTTTGAGTTGTCACCAAACTCAGTCCGGGACCACCTTCTTGTATGGAGTTGGTCGGCGAGGCTCTTCCGATACGTCATGTGTCTTGAGCGGACGCCGTCCACTATCCATGGGTCCTTATGCACCCGCAAAACGAAGCATCCTTAGGTACCCTTTGGTTCAGGTTGGGTCCTTCTTGGTTAGTGGGTGATTTCGGAACCCAAATCTATCTCGGGACCTTAGAAGTCCGAGACTTCTTCTTCCGAACCTTGTCGGCCTTTCTTCTCCACGAGGACTTGGAGATACCGACTTTCTGCGATGATTTTGGGTTCGGGCGCTTTCTTCTTCCGAGTCTTTGCGCTTCTCCCGACCCCGGGCTCATAATAGTACGAGCCGTATCGAGCCGGGTGCTCATACAGATGGCTCCTTGTATTGTTCCGCCCATCCGACCTTCTTGGTTCCCCCCCCGAGTTTGATCTCGGTGTCACGGGCCGGAACCTTTGCTCGGTTGTTTGTTCTTTGCTTGGGCGAGGTGCGATTACTTTGCTTTTGTTCTTCGCCCGAGGTGTGGTGTCGGCAACTTGCACCTTTCCTCGACGAACCTATCGGCCCGGCGTTGCTGAGCTTTTGGAGGTAGAAGCTTCGTGAGTATAGCCAAGGCCTTCTTTCAAGAGCGGTTGGCCGTTGTGCTCGAGCATGCTTTCTAGCTTCTCCTTAGCTCCCAGGTATTGTTCAGTCATCAGTCCTCTCAAGACCTCATCACTTCTCCCGAGAGAATCATAGTCCTTCGTACGTCCGAGAGTTTCGACGAGTTGGGCTATTTCAGTCTCTTTCTCCGAATTGTCCTTGGTCAGGACTGAGATCTGAGTCTCTTGAAGCTGAGACTTAGTCATAAGAGATTCGATCTCTTCGTTGAGTCTCGCAACTAGATTCACTGACTCGGTAGAGACCTGACAATCAGAAGAAAGTCTCTGATTCTCAGCCTTTACCTGTTCAAGTTCCTGGATGGTTCTGCTGAACTCTCTGCTCAACTGAATTTGTTCCTCTAGCAGGTTGTCATATGCTTGTACTACGTCCAGAGGATCATCCGAGACCGAGCAAGGATCGTGTGTGTTGTGTGAAGAGGAGGTTATATTAAGTTTAGAATTTACCTCAGCCTCTTCTTCGGCCATCAGATAGTGTTCAGCTGATTCCTCAGGAACCGTCTCTCCGACTTCAACAGCTATGAATACAGCTTCGTCCTCAGAAGAGTACATGAATGTATCCTCTTCAATTGAGTTGTCGGATATCTCTCCTGGCTATATAGGCCTGCCTCTTACGGGCAAATTTGTCTCTTCGGCTGCCGTTACGCTCTTTGAGCGGTCGAGAGTTCGGGACAGATCGTGCGATAGTGTCCCTCCTTCTTGCGGTTGTAGCATGTTGATGCTCTGTCTTTGCTTTTTCCAGTGAGTCTTTTGATGGACTAGCAAGCGGGTTCCGTTTTCCCGCATTCGGTAGAAGGATTAGACTCTTCCCTTCTCCGATAATCTTTCTTACCCGAGGGAGAATCTCTCGTGGTATTTCTTCGACTTTCGACTCTCTCCTTTTCTCTTTGGTATTTGAGAGCCATCGGTGCGAGTTGGTCGAGAGCGATATTTCGGAGGTCTTTGTATCTGCGGCAGCCTCTTGCCTTCTTTGGAAGAAATATTTTTGCCTCCGGTTTCTTGATGTTGCCTTGAAGGCATGATCGAACCGTGTGTCATTCCGGAGCACTTGGAGCACTTTTGAGGTAGACTATACTCAAATTCCTCCGTCTTTAATTATGAAAATATAACATCAGGAGTTAGAGCATTAAGATCAGAGCGACGTAAATAAGTAGCAAAAGGAAGCCACTTCTGTCGAGGTAGCGCTCTTATGATCTTTGTGTTCATCTCTTTGTTTGTGAACACTTTTCCCAGCCCGTTTATCACATTGACTTGATTCGTAAATCTGACGCTCAGCTCGTCAATGGTTTCACTGGGCTCCATCGCAAAGGCTTCGAACTTCTGAAGCTCTAATTCGAGCTTGTTTTCTTTGATCTGAGGAGTTCCTTGGCTTAGTACGGCCCGTGGCGTCCCAAAGTTCCTTTGCCGTTTTGCAATCCTGCACCCTCCCGAGATGTGAGTCACTGAGCGTTGTCAGTATAGCATTTCGTGTGACTCGGTCGAGGTTATGCAGTTTTTTCTCTTCAGGCGTGAAGGCAGATTTGTCCTTGGGAATCTTCGGACCGATTCGAGCTCCTTCACCTTCCACATCAGCGAACTGAACGCTGTCTATCATTGGAATGATGGGTCCGGTCTCCAAGATCGTCGGTCATGCTTTGTCGTGCGCGCGATGTAAGGTGTGCCTCCATTCTTACACGCCATATCGTGAAGTTCTCTATCGAGAACATCGGCACCATCCCGATACTTGGCATGTCGAGACATTATGCGTGCAGTATAAGGATGAATGAAGAGATGCCTTGTGCAGAGAAAACGTTTTCGGGATCTCGCTCGTGAAGACCCGAATACTGACAATGGTGATCGGTAGAACACCGTGTGCTCGATACCAATTGTTGGTCCGGAGACAAATATCGGGTGTAGAGGGGGGAGGGTGAATACACACGAGTACGGTTTCTTTTTCTCGATGAAGGTCACCGAAGCCGTTAGTTGCAACCGATGAACGAGTGCCAAATACAACCTTCGATCGCGGGTCGAGTGGGTCGCCTACTGCGAGCTCTCCCTACTGACTTTTGTCAGTACTTCGAAACTCAATCGAAGACTTTAGCGTGTGGATAAGTGTGGGGCCCGGAGTTTGTCTCTTTTTGAAAATGTGTTTTCGCAAATTAAGTTCTTTTGGCTGTGCGACTTTTGAAATACGTTTTATGCAAACTTATGATTTTCAAAGGTTTGTATGCAATAAAACAGTAAAGAACACAAGCAATTTAACGTGGTTCAGATATGCAAGATCCTACGTCCACGGTCCTGAACAAGGCAGGATAACTTGTTGATTAATCTGAGCAAGTCTCAACAAGGAAACTGTGCACTGGACAGATCCTTCTAAGTTATAGTCCTTAGCGACTTTACAATTCAAACCTAAGTTCGAAAGGGAGCGAAACAATCTCCAACTAAGAAGGAGTTCTTACAATAAGAACAATTCACTAAGTGTGAACTCCTTCGAATCTAAGCTATAAATATGGCAATGAGCTTAGGTAGAGAAGAAAGGGATCTAAAGACTCTAGAGAGAAGAACCACAAAATGTTCTAATAAATGCAGATTCTTCGCTGGATGTTCTGATGAGTTTGCTAGAGTGTTTGAGAGCTTGAGCGATTTTCCCTTTTGAATTTTGTTGTTCCGTGTTTCGTGTTTTTTCTTGTGTGTTTCGTGTGTGGAACTTCAAATTCTTCTCTATTTATAGCTGGAGCTATGGCATATGTCCGTTGGAGACGACGATGCCATGTGTCACAAGCTTCCAAAGAAAACGGCCATAAATACGAACTTGTTGCATCAGGGCAGTTAATTACTGTACATGAGAGCAACTTTACTTCAGGGAGCAGGTAAGGCGTTTTCGGCTTCTCATTGGTCGAGGTTTGTGGTTGGTGAGAATGTCAGAGTTGACCGTTCAAACAACCTCGTATGATCTTCTGCTGAAGTTTCGAAAAGACTTAAGTAGCTGGGTCGCTTTCTGTCGGATACAGTAGACTGCAAAGTCTCTGTCTTCTTCGACTGGGTCGGTTGACAAGGAATGTAGCTTCTGAGTAGGTCAGCTGGCGACTGCGAAGGTACTGGGCTTGCATGAGTTCTTCTACTGATGACTTATTAGCTGCTGGGTTGGCCTCTACTGAGGTCTACTCGGTGATGCGTTTGTCGTCTCGCGAGGTCTAGTCATCTTGCGATCAAGAACGCAAGCGATTACACTGATGACATGGGGTTCCGAAAAGTTTCTTTGACAGAAGATCAGTTCGACAATTACCCCGTACAGGACTTAGACAAAAATATTAAAAACGATTACATCAAGTCTAACCTATACATCAGCTAATCCTAACGACACACTATACTACTGATATCAGCTCGGTTTTGGGATCTTCAATTCCATAGTACTACTATGATTTCCCCCAATTTTCCTTTAACCACGAACAGTTGAGTATCATCTACTGACTCATATCCAACATAGGATCTATGGGATTTCATCAGCAACTTCCTCAGCAGCTCTGCTCTGAGCTAGCAGGACTGAGGCTGGGACTGATGTGGAGGACTCAGTTAGTTGAATGTCAGGAATGTCTGACTGAGTCTCCTCAGGATGAATCCTCTTGACCTTCTCTCTCAAAGTCACGTCCTCCTAACCTGACTCTGAGTCCTGAATAGAGACGGTTTCATGAATCACTTCAGTAGCTTCTAGCTTCTTCAGCAGTTTCCTCTTCTTCTGCTGAGTTAGACGAGGATCCTAAGAGATCTCCAGAGGACACTTATCATTCAGTCCTCGTCCAATAGACTTCTCAGTAGTTGTTGCATTCAAGAACTTCATGTTCTTCTTATCGAACGGGAATGTATCAGCAAATACTACTCTGCCCTGACACAGATCTTCAAGAAGAATCAAAACCTTTGTGCCATAGAGAAGTTTGCCCTTGGGGATGAGCTGAAGTCCGGAGTTGTCATCATTAGCGGTGAATTTTCGGAGCTGAGCCTTAAATGCTGATCGAAAAAAGGTGTTCCAGTTAACATTCACTCCGTCCATTATGACCGTCATCAACTAAATTCTGACCAGGGATAACTGATCATAAGATCTCGCTAAGCTGGTCAACACATGATTCACTATGAAGACCAGACTCCTCTATTCCGGGAGCAACTGGCTCTTCGGCAACGCTGCTTTGAATACCACGTTCTGTTGTCCACTGAATTTGGAGAGATATTGATTGATGGATGACTCCTTATAGCCAATAGGAAAGATCCCTTCATCAGATAAATGAAAACTGCGGAGAATGCAGTTGGCGATATCAACGTCTGCAACCTTCTCCGTCCAGACGTTAGGAGCCATCTCTTTGATAAAGTTGATGCAGGTGATGTCCGTCACCTCATCATCTTGCCGGATTTTCATGAAGAACTCTGCAACTTGCCTTGGAAGGCAGTGAGAGGGAGACCTCAAGGGAATGGTCATAAGACCAGAGGCCTCCAGAGCATCAAAGATGTTGTCCATACATGCCGTGTTGCAAGACCGGAATGAGAGAATCGGCTCGAACCAAACTCTCTTGGAGTCGAGAATCTCCTACACGTTGGTGATGATGAGGACCTCGTTGTTGGGGGATGTTGCCATTGAAGATGATTAAAACTGAATCTGCAAAAACAATGTTAGCACTCGAAAATAGAGTTAGTTAGTACATAACAGAAGCTGTTTAGAGAGATATTTATCGAAAGATGTGTGCTTGATCGTAATAGATTTCTAAGCAAGTATGTTTGCAGAGCACAGATCATTCGTTAATGGCGGAAAAGTGACTTAGAAGATATATACATAAGAATATATATGAAACTGAATACGAACGGTTTATTTCTTGTATGGTTGAGATTAATCAAATTTTGAAACTTTGGAGGGCTCAGATTAAATGTTATAAGAGGTTATGATTACTAGCCGCCTATAATCTCGACTTACTTATCTCTATCATTTAATAGGTAAGGTGAAATGACATGCATTTAATGCGCCGCAATCAGCACATGGAATGTCGTGTGTTTAATGAGAATGATATGCTTACTGACATACGATGAACATTAATGGCGGGAAATAAATGCTATATCATGTTGATCATCAAATGCTGAATAAATACTTATAACCTGTCAGCTGAACATAGTAGTCAGCTGATACCACTATGAAGACACTGAGTACTTCAGCAGTACTGAGAGTTTGTTCCCCCTCACTCAGTACCCTCTGGATCATCTTACTAAATTGAGTCAGTAGGATCCAGGAGACCTAGTTCTACTGAGAGATTGTTGAATCTGGTCTCAGCTAGAGGTTTGCTCAGAATATCAGCTCGTTGCTTATCAGTGTGGATCTTTTCCATTCTGATATCCTTCTTCTCGACATGATCTCTAATGAAGTGATGCCTTATGTCCACGTGCTTGCATCGAGTTGTAGAATAGGATTCTGTGTTATTACAATTGCACTGGTACTATCGCAGTAGATAGGCACTTCATCTTGATGAATGTCGTAGTGTCTCAGCTATTGTCGAAGCCACATTATTTGTGCGCAACAGCTTTCGGTAGCCATATATTCAGCTTCAGTAGTGGACCTAGCTACTGAATGTTGTTTCTTGGAGAACCATGATATTAGCTTACTGCCGAGGAACTGATAAATTCCTGAGGTACGCTTTCTGTCGATTCGACATCCTGTATAATCAGCATCAGAATAACCAGTCAGTTGAAGATTATCATCAGTAGGATACCATAACTCAACATTAGGTGTTCCCTTCTTGTTACGAAGAATTTTCTTCGCTGAATCTAGATGGCTCTGCTTGGGATTCGCCTGAAATCTCACGCATACACCTACAACTTAAGTTATGTCAGGTCTGCTGGCAATTAGGTATAGTAATGAACCAATAATAGCACGATAATCAGTTGAATTTACGGATACTCCATCTTTATCAAGATTAATCTTGAGATTGGTATTCATGGGTATCTTTACTGATTTGCTGGATTCGCATCCGATTTTTTTTTATGTATCTTGTATATTTAGCTTGATTAATGAATATTCCCTTATTGGATTGTTTGACGTGAAGTCCAAGGAAATAAGTCATCTCTCCCATCATCGATATTTCAAATTTCTCTTTCATCATCTGCTCAAATTTCAAACTTCTTCCTTCAGTACGCCCTTTAGGAAAGCTGACTTCACATCTATCTGATAGACTGTGAACTACTGATGTGTTGCATATGCTAGGAATAGACAAATAGCTTCCAATCTTGCAACTGGAGCGAACGTTTTGTCGAAGTCTATCCCTTCTGCGTGACAATATCCTTTGGCAATAAGTTTAGTTTATTCCTTATGATGACGTTGTTTTGATCTGGCTTGTTTTTGAAGACCTACTTTGTTCCTATCATGTGCTGATGTCTAGGTCTGTCTACAAGCGTCCATATGTCATTTCTGGTAAATTGGTTGAGCTCTTCTTGCATAGCAGTGATCCAGTCAACATCATTCAGTGCATCCTCAATCGTCTGATGTTCTTCAGTAGACAAGAAGCAGGAGTATAAGACACTTTCTCCCTGACAGAATCTGGATCTTGTCTTGATACTAGCTCAAGGATCTCCGATTATAAGATCTGAGCTATGAGCATCTAACCATGAACGACGATGTCTTGTTACTTCATTAGGAATTGATTCTACACAGATAGTAAGAGTATTAGGAATTTCTGTTGTACTATTCTGTAATTGAAGCAATTCAGTAGCAAGATCAGGTCCAGGTTCAGGGGTATTCAGATTAAGAACATTAATAGTTCCCAACATTAATAGTTCAGGGATGGGTCTGAGTTTCTTCTTCATCTGATTTATTATCCCAACAATGCTGGATCTTTTAAGTTTCATCATTCAGCTTGAGATTCTGTAGCTAGCTGCTGACATCTTCAGTATTTGACTCATTTGATTTCCTATCCTTAGTAAGAAACTCGTTAAATATAACATGAGGGCTTTCCTTCACGTAAAGGGTCCGGTAGTTAAAGATCCTGAAAGCTTTGCTGACCCTAGAGTATCCTAAGAAAACTCCTTGGTCTGACTTGTCCTTTCCGTTATTATGGATAAAGCACGAACAACCAAAACACATGAAAATGAGAGATAGAAGGAATTCTCCCTTTCCATGATTCATATAGTCTCTTCATGGCATTTGAGTCAGTAGAGATCTGTTCTAAGTGTAACAGGCAGTGTCAGTAGCTTCTACCCAAAACTTCATTGGTAGACCTGAGTCTAAGAGTAATGTTCTTGCTGCTTCTTTAAGGGTTCTGTTTTTCCTTTCAACAAGACCATTCTGCTGAGGCGTATGTGTCGTGGAGGTCTCACGTTGAATGCCTCCAGCTTCGCAGTAGTCCTTTATGATTGAGTTCAGAAACTCTGTTCCACGATCTAAGCCTATCCTTTGAATCTTGATATCCTTCTCGACTCTTAGCCGTTTCAGCAGTTTCGGCAGTTCAGATTTGACGTCAGATTTATTGGCGATGAAAATAACCCATGTATATCTTGAATAGTCATTAATGACTACAAGAGCATATTTCTTTCCTCTGATCGTTGACTGGCCCAAATAGATCCATATGAAGCAGCTGAAGTATCCCATCAGTAGAAGGTGACGGAATAGGCGGATTGCTTGACTTTGTTTTCTTCCCCTTCAACCATGCCTAACAATTCTTCTGTCTTCTGAAAACTTCGTTGGGCAGTCCTCTGACTTTAGCATTCCTTACTAGCTTGTTCATAGTCTTAAAGTTCAGATGACTCAGTCATCTGTGCCACAACTATGTTGTTCTGTCCTCTGACATCGTGTGTGCTAGCAGGCAAGCTTCAGGTTCGGCGGTATTCCATTCAGCATAATAGATATTTCTTCACCGCGACCCTAATAACACAGCTTTTTCCTGTAGATTTATCAAGAACATCACAAAAACCTGCATAAAAAGTCACTTTATTGGAGTTATCACATAATTTACTGACAGAAAGGACATTATGCTAAAGTCCTTCAACATATGATAATCTAGGAACTGTTCCAGTCCCTATTTTCAGCGTTTCGTATCCCTTTGTGTAGCCTTTGGAGTTGTCACCAAACTCAATTATGGTTCCTTCTTGCTGAGCATAGTCGATCAGCAGATTCTTCTGATGCATCATGTGTCTTGAGCATCCCCTGTCCACAATCCAAGGGTCCTTTAGCACCTGCAAAACATAAAAAGATTCAGGTACCCTTTGGGTTCAGCTTTGGGTCCTTAGATGTTAGTGGACTTTTGAATCCAAACTTGTCTGACAACCCTGATGGTTTCGGACTTCTTGCCCTTCTTGTTAGCTGACTTCTCAGGGTTCAGTCTGAACCCACGATGGCCTTTCACCAAGCAAAGCTGCCATTCATGGAGCCGATCTTCTCTGCCCTCGAAGCATCGGGACTGAAGCTTCTTCTGTCGAAGCACCCGATGGCTTACCTGCCTAGACAGGTGGCCGAGTTTTACTACAATCTGCATTCCGTGGAGGATACATATGCAGAAGTAACCGTTATTGGATATATGAGGGAGGTTGCCCCTCTGAAGTGGGAAGCAAGCCACACCGACCTCAGCGTTCTTGAGGCGTTGAAGTCTATCTTTGAACTTTCTAACAGTGGGATTTCTCCCTTCGGATACAAGGAGAACGAGCTGAATGATTATGTTTGTCGCTTCTGCGAACGTGACGATGTCTCCTTCAAATTTGTCCTTCCAAAGAAGTAGCTCCTGCCGGAGTATATGGGCCTCGTATACATCATTATCCACATTCTTACGAGCACTGCCGGTTCCTTCGATCAACTATCTAAGCCCAGACTCCAGATAATGATGGCAATAATAGATCGAGTCCAAGTGAACTGGGCGAAGTTTCTCTTGTCTGAGCTAAAGGCTCAGGCTCAGAAGTTTGTGACCACAGAGTCTGGAGAGAGAAGACTAATTAGTGTGGGCAAACTCCTGTATGGGATGAAGGTGTCCATTCGGATTGAGGATTCCGTGACAAGTCACGCATCCTTCGCGATATAAAATACTTCGACCGCAAGCTGATCAAATTCAAGATGAAATCAGCGGCCGAAAAGTCTATCGGACGTGGAGCTGAGCTCAAAAGGTTATCAACTGATCTGCCTCCACGTGCCGATCAGCCGAAGAAGAAGATGATATCCAAGTCTGGAGCCTCTAAGGCCGCTTCTATGGCTGCTTCCCCACCGCCCCCTCAGGAGGAAGAATTACTGGACGCTGACACTGGCATAGAGGGTGCCACCTTGAAAGACAAAGTGCAGCGAGTCATTACCGATAAGACATAGCAGGAAGAAGCTGATGAACCTGCTGCTGAGGTTTCCTCAAAAGAATCATCAACAGTTCAGCTGAACCGTCTCCGTGCAGCGGGAGAGGTTGCTGAATAGATTCCTGATATAGCCCAACATTAGGATTTAGTTGATGTTG